>BDMB01000059.1:425039-588831 GCA_016859785.1 Macrotyloma uniflorum
TTGCTATATAAATTGGCTTAAAATAACTGAAACATATTTATTTTATAGGAAAGTTTTAGTTAAAGGTTAAATATAAGATGACGTGTATAGCCATACATATATTTAAATGATTATTTTATATATAGGTGATATAAAAATATTATAAGCATTTGATGTAAGACAATGTATATGACTGTACAAACATCTGGACAACTTTATAATATGAAAAGGAAGAGTAAACTTCACAATTATATTAAAAGTTGGTACAAAAAAATTTTAAAATAAAAAAATGATTTATTATAGAATCATTAGTAAATATAAGATTATAATTTGAATAAACTTTGAAAAAAATAAAATAAAAAAATATAAAACATATAATGACATATCAGTCATAAATAGATTAATTAAAATTAAGAGAAAAATATATATATTTAAATTTTTAATAAAAGATATGATATGAGGTATAAGATGATGTGTGTGATCATACTTAACCCTTACCCTTCTTAAGATAAACTGATATAATATTGATTTATTTAAGCAAGTACTTAATTAATTGAAATTATATCAAAATTATTATTTAAAAAAGACTGTACATTAAAATTATGTTTTATATGAATGTTAATTATAAAATGACGTGAGTAGCCATATATATAATTAAAATTCATATAATTTCCCTTTTTTATTATTATAATAGTATGGTGAATATTAGAATTATCTAATGAATTGCAAGGTAGGTAAAAATGTTAAATTAAATTTTAGATTTGTTAATTATATAAATGGTGAAGATTTTTTATTATATGATAGAATAGACTAATTTGAAAAAAAAAATAATAATAAAAAAAATAAAAAAAAATAGAAAAAATAATAAATAAATAAAATAAATAAAATAAAAAATAAAATAATAACCATAAATAAATAAAAAATAATAAAATGATAAAAATGAAAGAAAAGAAAAAATATATAAAATAAAATAAATGAATAACTAGATGAATAAATAAATTATAATATGATATAGGTAAATAAAAAAAAGACTATAATAATAAAAAAAATAAGAAAAAGTGGTTTTGCTCAATATCATCTCATCCGTTAATTGTTGTTCATAGCGATCCTAATTTATTAATTTATCTGCCCATTGTTTATGATTTTGATTTTATGGTTCTCGGTTAGATAGATATTTTTAAGTTCCTTAGAAAAAAAAACACAAAGAAAAAGGATCCAGATAAAGTCACATCGCAGCAGTTCTTATGTGGGTGATAAATACTCAACAGTTGTTATGCAATGACAAGTCTCAAGAGCTTGAGTTATTTTCTGTAATTAGCCGAAAGAGAAAAGAAGACAGGAATGAGACCGGTTGCAGCCTCTGTACGGTTGAGGATCAAACTATGGATGTGGGGAGCGGTGTTTTGAACTGATAACCGAAACGGAAGCTATCGGAGGAGATGAGGATGACGACGGGGCGAGGGAGATGGGCGGAGGAGGTCGGGGCCGGGCCAGTTAATGCAAAAATTATAAATGAAGGACCAAGATCTCCTATGAAATAGAAAAGATCATTCATACATAGCATAGTCCAAGCGAACCCACTCAAAATCTTTACTGAACCATGACCGGCCATCATAAAACATTAGCCCAAGGAAAACTAAAAAGGTGCTAATGGCAGTGGGACCCTGCGGGTAATGAGAAGCTTAAAAATGAAACCCATTTCTTTGAAATCCCACTATAGTAATGCTAATAAAAAAGAAAATGAGAGACCCAAAGTAATGAGAAAATGACTGTAACTGTGAAGCTATAAGGTATCATCCCCTGAGAATCACAAAAGAATGAAAAAGTAAAAGAGCAGGGATGATTCCAGCGTCACACCAGCCAGTACGAGGGAGAAGAGAGAAGGCATTGGAGTGATCCAAAAGTTGGTCACCAAACGCCCAGTAAACGAAAATAGCAGAGAGAGTGAGGGCGGAGCAAGAACCAGTGAGTGCAACATGAACGTCCATTAAAAATGTGAATAGCGAAGAATGCGGATGGTGACTGTGATCCCACCACACACTTCAGAAACCATGAATAAAAGAACAAACCAGCAATCAAATGTGCAAAATAGTAATAATAAGAGCACAAAAAAAATATTAAGAATAATACCTCAATCCCTTGCCTCTTTTCCTTCTTTTTTTTGTGGTCCCCTTCTTCTCCTCCGCTTCTCTTTTTTTTCTCTCTTTTCCTATTTTTCGTGTGCCCCTCTTCTTCTTTTTCCTCTCCCTTATTTTTACAGCCGCCCCCCTTTTATCACTGCCCATCCTTTTACTTTTAGGGTTACCTTTAGGTTAAAATTAGGTTACCTTTCTTGGGTCATGGGTTCCTTTGTTGGGTCTCTCTTTTTTATTTTATACTTCATTTTTTTTTTGGGATCCCCTCTTTTTTTTTTTTTATCTATCTATACTTTATTTTTTTTGGGTCCTCTTTTTGTATTTATTTATTTATTATGATTTTGTAAATTTTTTCCTTTTTTTTAAAAATGTGTTACAAATGTATTTTTTATATATTTATAAAATATTATCTTATATATTTTTAGCATTTTTCAAACATAATAATATATATTTTTCTACCTTTTTATTTTTTCAATTTTTTTTTATTTATTATTTATAAAAAAAATAATCCCCGAACGAAATTAGGTATTGACACAGACCATAGAACATATATAGTTAATTAGTTTGGCCCCCCTTCATCTAAAATTCCTAACTCCACTATTCGATATGAGACCAATATCATAAGATAGAGTATCGCCTAGCCATCCTATACATATGATAAGACTACTAAAGCCCTTCACCCATCCTAACTTACCACTTTGTAACTAGTCGTGTCATCATCAATTTTGTTCTAGGATACCAACTAGCTTCTTGAGCACCTACATCACAAATCTAACATAGCACCATAAATCCAACTAGTTTAGATGCACAAAGTGGGAAAACCCTTGCAAATGAACCCAAAGAAAATTCCTCATGAAACCCCAAAAATCCTAACTTCCAAGGACGAGTTTGAGCATGAAAAACTTATCCAAATCAAGTTTCAATTAAGGGGAAATGTTCCTCTCTCCAAGAGCTTTCCAATGGTAGGCTTAGGTCTTGAAAAGGATGAGGAACAGGTTGAAAACCTTAGAGAGAAGGCAAAGAATCTTAGGGGATAAATGATTTTAGAGAGAAGATGATTCTTGAATAATAAAGAAGGAAGTGTTTTAGTCCTCTACTTAAGGGTTTTTAAAACACAACTAAATGACTTTCATTCTTTATTACCTAAAACCTCCATCTCACTTAAACTTATTTCTACTAGGTTCTTACATCACAATCATATTTTGTTTTTCCACCTTAACAACCAAATCCATTTTTTTATGGTTTATGGACCAACTCCAACTTAGTTGCCCAATCACTTTTCCTAAGGTCAATCCGTTACACTTTAAACATGTTTCTTTTTCAGCTATTCTTTTTTTTTGTACATCTTCCATGATTCCACCATCAACATTCCATCAATCACCACCAACGGAATATTATTGACTAATTCCACATTCACAAATTTCTCAACATACAAGTCAAGAACAATAACAAAATAACAATGATAGTGATAGTGATAAGTCACTTGCACCAACAACTCAACCTCAGCAAAGACGACCAAAAACATAAATTAAGAGATCATGTTCTGAAACAAATTCAAGACATTAATTTTCTATTTACATTTTACATTATTAAGATAATGCAACGTTTAGAAAGTTTACTAACAAGATACTAACACCTATACGTAATTCTACAACTAATAACACAACTAATCTCTAAATTGTTATTTTTTTTTATTTTAGTTTAATTTATTTCTAATTTTAGCTCTGTATTTTTATTTTTTTTTAGATTTTTTATTAATATTTTATTATTTTAATAAGTTATGTATTTGTATTGTGTTTCTTTATTAAGATAAATTGTATTTTATTATCACTAATAATATTTTTTTTTATTTATATTTAAATTTGTAATATATTTTAAATATTACTATATTTATAAACTCTACCTCCTAAAATATTATTATTATTGTATAATTTAATAATAAAAAATATTATAAAAGTAATAAAACCTAACTTATATTAATAATAAATGTTAAACCTTAAATGTATATAAATTTAATATTACAATATACTACTTAAATAATATTTTTATAATATATATATATATATATTTCATTTTTTTTTAATATTTAACCATCAAATTTATTTTTTAAATTTTAGTAAAATTTAATTTTACAATTTTAATAATTATAATATTTTTTCTATTTAATTTAATTAATATAAATACTACAAAAAAAAATTCATATTTTCTAAAAAAAATTCATATTTCTCACAAAAAAAATTCATAGGTAACACTTAAAATTAGTAGGAAATTAATTTTTTTCCACAAACTTTCCACTACCATAAGTTTGTAGGTAAAAGGCTAGTAGAGAATTATTTTTTATTATTTTCCACAAACAAATCTATGGGGAATTTTTCACAAACAAATCTATAGGAGATTTTCCACAAAAATTCGTAGGAAATTTTCCACAATGGAAAATGAAAAATTTCCTACAAACAAATCCGTGGGAAATTTTCAGTGAAAAATTTCCCACAAACAAATCCATGAAAAATTTTTCACAACTAGAATCTATGAGAAAGTTTTCACAATCAAATCTATGAAAATCTTTTATAAATATTTTTTACGAAAAAAATTGTGAGAATATTTTTTTCTATAATTCAAAATTATAACATATTTCTCAATATATTTTATTGAATTTATTATAATTCAAATAATAAAACTTACTAAACATTAAAAAATAAAAACAAGACACAAAACAATCATATTTAACATTTTTAATATAATATTCAACAAGTTTAACATTCAACTAATTCAATATTTCACAAATTCAACTAAAATCTCAAATAATGCAATGAAAATTTCAATTTAAACTATTGTAAAATGAAAAAGTTAAAGTGTATAAACTAAACTAAACTTTCTCCTTCTCTTTTCTCTCACATACCAACTCTCTCCCTCTTTCTTCTCATAGATTAACTCTTTCCCTCTCTCAAGTGGTGTGTATAGAATAAGAAAATAGAGTCCAAAATCTTCAAGTGTAGCTCATGGTAGTACTACTTAAATAATAGAAACAATCTACCTTAAACCATTACAGTATAGAATTAACAAGAAATAAAACGAAATTACAATTTAAAACAAAAATGAAATGACAAAATGAAACCCTAGATTCATGAAATTAATTAGATAACTGTAGAAACGTGAAACACAAAAACAAGAAACGTAAAAAATACAGAAATGAGAAATGTAGAGACAAAAAATGAACCTGTTATGAACCACTTAGAAGAGGAAAATTTCTCGAAAAGAGACAATGGAGTAATAGAGTATGTCACAGCAGTGTGAGAGAACACACGGAAATGAGACAAAACTTTGAGCATGCGCTTTTATGGACACACAGCAACGAGACAAATTAAAATTGGGATGCGCTTGTGTCACATCAATGAGACAATTGAAATTGGGCATGGGCTTTTTGGTGTGTGTCACAACAATGAGACAAAACTGAAATTGGGTATGAACTTTTGTGATGTGTGAGTAAACATGTGTCTTTCACTCTCACGTGAGACAATTACAAAGGGAGAAAATAAATTAAATTTTGCTATTGGATTACATCTTATTTAGCAATTATTTTTGTCTCATGTGTTTCAATAGAGTATCAAGAAATAAATAAGAGGTTTATTATTTTATCAAAAAAAAAAAAATTCACACCTCATTATTACTTTATATTTTAGAAAGTTATATGAAAACGGGAAAATGATGTAGAATAAAAATATTGGAGACAATAAATTTAATTAAAATGTGTGAGGTGTATTATTTTAGTAATTGAAAATACAATATAAAAAGTTTTTAATTTTTATGAGATTATTTTGTTATTAAAAGTATAATTTTAAAAGCTAATTTTGTAACAAATAAAAAATTATTTTGTCATAAAATTATAATATTAAATATTAGTTTAGATTTTTTTTTAAATCATAAACTATATTAAATTTTAACTATAAAAAAATTATTGGAAATATTCAATGATAATTATTTTTTTATATAAAAATAAATTTGTGAAAAATATTCAATAGATGATTAATATTTTTCCATAAAAAAATTTATGAGAAATATTCAATGGGTAATTAATATTTTTTCCATAAAAAAAATATGTGGGAAATATTTAATGGGTAATTATTTTTTTTTTCATAAAGAAAAATCTGTGAAAAATATTTAATGAGTAATTAATTTTTTTTTTCTATAAAAAAAATCTGTGAGAAATATTCAATGGATAATTAATTTTTTTTTTATAAAAAAAAATCTGTGAAAAATATTTAATGGGTAATTAATTTTTTTTTTCATAAAAAAGTATATAAAAAATATTTAATGGGTAATTAATTTATTTTTTCATAAAAAAATCTGTTAAAAATATTCAATAAGTATTTAATTTTTTCCATAAAAAAATATTTTATAAATAATTAATTTTTTTTCTATAAAAAAAATCTGTAAAAAATATTTGATGAATAAATCATTCTCATAGTAAAATAAATTTATAACATATAAATATTAAATTTTATATATTATAATATTATTTTATGTGTATAATAAATAAAGTAAATTAACAAAAATCGTAAGTTCAATGTTAAAAAATATTAAAAAATTAAAATTGTATTTTTTTTTTTATATAAAACCGTTTTATCTGTGAATGATTTAATTTTTTTAAAACTTATCTATTTTAATAAATGAGGAAATTAAACCCATTTATGTCATCTCAGTCCTTTGATATGAACAAAGCAAAACCAACAAAGTAGGAGGATGAAGAAAGAAGATAAAAGCATCAACACTTTTATTACACAATCCATCTTGAACAGGCAGGGGTAACTAAAACATGGACAACTCAAAACACAAAAAGAACCCCATCTCTCAAATGGCCTGTGCCAACTGCACCACTTCCTCCGCCACACCCTCCACCGAAACCTTCTTCTTCTTGTTGGGGGTGAAGCACTTATCGCGAATCTCCCCTTTCCCCTGTTTGCTCGTGATCACGTTGAGCTGGCTCACCTTCACAAACGCGTCAGCGAATGCATTGAAGAACTCCTTCTGGTTGGAGGCGAACTTGTTCACGATCTCCTTCGTCTGGGAGTTGCTCGCGAGGTCCTGGTCCGAGGGGAACACACCCTGCTGGTTCAGCAGGTTGATGTAGTACATGTTGTCGAAGGTGATCGGGGTGCGCACGTCCAGGTCCAGGGTGTTGTCGGTCTCCGGCGTCGGACACGTGGCCACGAGCTTGTCCTTGAAAGCCGGGTCGATGGGTGGTTCAGGATCGATGGTTCTGTTGGCCAGAGAGACGCAGTGGGTCCTTCCGTAGGTGTGGGCGCCGGAGAGGGCGACCACTTCGGTGGCGTCGAAGTTTTGGTCGGCGAAGATATCGAGGAGCTGTTGGGTTCGGAAGGATGGCGGCGGGAGGTTGTCGGGTCCGTCTAGGTCGAAATCGAGGCTGTCTTTTCTTCCGAGGGGCACGTCGAAATTGGGGCCTCCCAACTGTAAGAAATCAAAAGTAACGAAGATGAACAAAATAGAAGATCTTCACATGCATGTTCTTCTTTATTGTCTAGAGATTGAAGATATGATAAACAATAAAATATATTTCACGTTAATAATATATTCTATATCTTTTTTCTAAGTGTCAACTTTTAAGGAAAAACAAATATTTTTAACGGGTCGAATCTTAGACGGGTTATATCCACCCTTATAGTTATATTTAACTTCTTAAATTTAATATAAGATAAACCATGAATATAGTTCTTCAAGTGTATTTAAAGATATACATTTAAAGTTTATTGTAGTAGAATAAAACTTTTGATTTAAAAACATTAAGAAAAGACTGTTCATTTTTGTAGAGAGGAAATAATAATAGAAGAAACGAAAAAAAGAGAGAAATAAATAAGAAATGGTTGAAAAAAGAGATTATTTGATTTTAAAAATGAATGGAATCATACATTATTTATTTATTATTTATTAGTATTAATATTAATTTTATAATTATTTATTATTATACAAAGAAAAAAATACACTCATAATCTATTGTAGATTTCTCATTATATTTTTCTACAGGAAAAACATCAGTATATTTCTTCACTTTTATTTTTCTAGAGAAATTTTCTGGTGAGACAATCCTCTTTTTTCTTCTACTTTCTCCATACATCTCTTCATCCAAACCACCCAACACTCTCCCATTTCTCCTCTTTTTCTTATCTCTCCCTCCCTCATCACCTCTACCAAACGCACCTATAAACAATTGTATATCTAAGATATGTTTTTTAATATATGTCTCATGGTATAATAATAGATGCTTTAAATTTTAAACTTATGGTTATACTAGGTCAACTATTGCAAAAAACTATGTCAATGTGAATACTGTCCCTCATTATTTTTATAAATATGAAATATGTCGTTTTTCAATAATTCAACTCCTATTAATAATAAAGTGAAAGCAGTGAAAGCAGAAAGGATAGGTTGAGGGCAACAAAATGTTCTTCAAATCATGTAAAAATGAATCATAATCTATTAATAGGTAGTTAAATCTAAGTCCAACAATCTTGTTAACCAGGCTCTAATACCATGTAAAAAGTGATTATAGGTCTAATTTACCCCAAAACCAGTTTAGGAGTTGAGGTTTACACCTCACTTATATATTATAGTTTGGCTTTATTTTTAGTTAATGTAAAATTTTATCAACTTTGTTATTTTATAGGTGAAAATGTAATTTTTGAAAAGAGATGGTGATAAAATAAGAGTAAAAGGAAAAGAATAGTGAATGAAAATTACTTGGCGAACAGCTTCACGTGCTGCAACAACAAGGATATCTGCACAAGAAACAACATGAAGACACTGCATGTAAATGCGACTTCGAAGGTCTTCAATGATTTGAACAGCCTCTGGCCTTATACCAATGTTAGCAGGGTGGCTCTTTTCATCATTTCCATCTGGTGCATTAATCAATATAGACGCATCACAACCCTGGTTCAGTCCAAAACAATCATCAATTCAATACGATTATATATGAAAATTAAAAACAAATATTGGTCAAGATAGTATTAATAAATTTCTTTTATATATATATATATATATATAAGAGAATCAATTAACTTAAAATAAATATACTTATTTTTTATCTTATCATATTTTTATAATTTAATAATTAAGATGAGTTAAAATGTTATATTTATTATATTATTATAAAAAACAATAAAAAAAATAAGACTCTAGTTTTGTAAATTATACTTTTCAGATTTTTATGTTGAAAATGGAAGAAAACGAAGTTGTGATGTGACTAATTAAGTGTGAACAACTTAAGAGATTTCTTGACTTATTCATCAAAGAAAACAAATAGTTTGATTCATGATTCCAATATACATTATGCAATTTTATATGTATTTTATTTTAACAAAAAAAAAAACTGAAACATTTAGAGTCAAATATATTATTGCATCACAATGTGTTCACGATCTAGGCTGATCAGAAACTAAAGACTGAACTATATTATGATTAAACCATGTAATAATTTTTTGCAGAACCCAGTGTGAATCATGACACCGAAGTATAAGGTGAAGAAGAGCTTAGCCAAAACTTTTTCTTTATCAGATTTTAAGAGACTTTTTTAAAACAAGAAATAAAGATGGAAGTTATGATTTCTCTGAAGTCTTACATTAGAAAAGCAGTCATGGAAGAAGAGTCGAAGAATGCCAGGAGCTAATCCCTTATCAGTCTTGAAGGCTTTCTCCAAATGGCCACTTATAATGCTCTCAAGAAGTGGACATGATAAAGGAAAATAGTAGCTCCATGATAGTCCAGGGACAAGGGAAGGTTTTTCTAGTTTCCTAGAGGAGACAAGGGTTTGAGAACCCAATAGAAGAGAAGAAACCAAGAGAAAAGAGTGAAAAAGAACACTAACCCTAGCCATGGTTGTTAGGTTTGAAAGCTATGAGTGAGTTGAGATAACGAAAAGGTGGAGTTATTTATAGATTCATCGATCAAGTACTTCTTTCAAGTTGCTTCCCACCCACTATAATAGTTTACGTAATATTTAAAACGTGGTGCAAGCTTTTTTTGAGATTTGGAACTAGGGCAAGATTTCAAATGGTGAGAATAATAATAAAAACTCGTTTCACGAGTACATTGCATGTGGCACTCAAAAGTAAATAGACATTATGAAAGACCAAACAGAAGGTGTTTGAAAAGTTAAAGAAGACATGGATGAAGAGACAGTTTTAGTTATATCTAATTATGGTTGTCTTGTCGCACATTAAAAAAATAAAGTGTTAAGAAGTTTTACACATGCATTATATTCAGAAAAATTAATGCTACTAAAGTACCTGTAAGGTTTTTAAAAAAAAAAATTATACACTAAATACTATTAATAACTTCTCTTAACATCAAATACTGGATTTTGTTCAACCAAAGAGAACTTCATTATATTGAATGTTAAAGACAAAATAGGCTTTTATTTTCTTCTCTTGTGTGGAAATCAGTGATTCGACCCTCGTGCTCAGTGACACGTTGTCTTTATTAATACCAATAAGGTAGGGTATTAAGTTATGTTTGTTGACTCGCAAACCCAATAATCAAAGAAGCACTTACATATAATTATACCAACTCAATTTATAATTATTATTTCTTGTATAAATAATCAATATTCTCAATATCCAACAAGTATATATAAAAAATCTTATGTTGTTGTGAGAAACTATATATAAAATCATATTATATATAATGATTCAAATCAAAATATATATATATATATATATTAATATCTCGTTTATAAATATAGTCAAATAAATATATATAAATTTTATATAAATCTTTATGAAATTAAATTAAATTTAAATACTATTTTTATTATAATATAAGAGTCTTTTCTAATAAAATTATTGAATCTATTATCTGGATATGGTGTGTTGAAGATTGTATATTACCTACAAAATATAATTAAAGTAATACAAATCTTTCGTTATATGTGTAAAGATTTTATTTAACTTAAAAATATGATTAAAGTAGTGTAAACCTGGTCGCTCTTATAAAAAAAATTTATAATTGTGAATGCCATTCAAATAAATGATTTTGTAGTATCTACGTTAAAAAGCTATGGTTAATAGGGTACAGATCATCTTCATTTTCAATTATTTCGGCTTATAATCTTAGTCCATCAGAAACAATATTTTAAGCCATGGTCATTAAGTAAAAATATCTTTAGCCATGTTTCAGTCAAAATAAATAAATAATTGTTAGCCATGTGATAAAGTGATAAAGAATAAATTATTGATCTAAAGTCGCAATCACTATTGAAGCAATTCTTTATTTAAAGTACCTCATCCATTAATGATGATTATCGTTTAAAAACAAACAAGGAAAAAACATAGCAATTAATATAGTCAGTTAATTATATTGTTATTTATTTAGTCCTGTTATTAATAAAAGATTTGACTAAATCTCTAAATCTTCAATATTGTGATATTTTACATTCAATAAATAGCTAAACTGTTAAAAAGATATTAATAGTTTTAGTTTACGCAATTTATAACCAATCAATACATTGTTATAATTTATAAAATTAATTATATAAACTTCAATTTAAGGTATAGTAATATCAACTTCAACATAAAAAATAATACAATATTAAATTTTTAATAATTATGAGACTTAGTTGAATTTAAAAAATAAATTATATTGTTACTTTTTTAAAATTGAAAAACTCAGATAATTTTTTTATTAACAGAACAAATTGAACATAATAAGAAATAAAAAATTACTAAATCTATATTTATTTAAAAATTTTAAAAATAATTTTAAATTTAATTTATTTTTAAAATTAATAATTTATTAACAGGTGATTTAATTTAAATGTAATAATATTTTTAATAACTAAATTTTTATAGAATGATTTATTAATAATCTAGTTAACCATAAAATTTGTTAAATTATATAAAACTCATCAAATTATATATAAAAGAAAAGAATTAAGTAGTCAAATTTAAATTTAAATTTAAATTTAATAATTTTATTAATTTAATTTTAATATTATATTAAAAAATAATTACGAATTTAATTTATTTTTAAAAATATTTAAAATATAATATTTATATTTTATTTATATATTATAATCAAAGTTTATTTTTTAATCAATATGATATTTTTTATAAAAAAAATTCAAAATCGACCAAGTCTAAGTAGACCGATTAATGATATATATAGTTATGTAACTTTTACTTTTTCTTTTTAGGTGCTAGTATTTGGTATATAGTGTCTACCAAATATTGAAAAAATATACTTACATTATCTATATTATTATTACGATGATTATAAAATAATTAAGAGTGTGAGCTAGGAAGCAAACATGCATGCTTAAATATAATATTAGATGAGAAGTGATAAGTTGTTGTGTGAATTATTGGTATAAAGAAAATGGAAAAGGGCATGTGGCGAACACATCTCACTGAGATTTCCACTTATTTTATTCATTTTCATGTCAGAATCCATCTTCTTCCATAAGCTGTCAGTGAGATACTGACGGTGCCTGCATGTCAGCAACTCAGATATCACACTCTTTCAAACACAAAATTCTCACATTTCAAATATTAAACTAACTATATCAATTAATAAAATATTTTGTTAATTATCTTAACATATTAAAATAACAATTATAAATCATAGATGCTTAATATATGAATTGAATATTCTATATTATCTTTATTTATAAATAACTTATTTCTATTCTATTTATACACATATTATTATTCTCATATTAAATAAATACTATCTTTATGATGATAGATTTTTTATAAGTGGATTTCTATTTTATTTAATTAATTAATTTAATATTTAAAAAAAAATTATATATCTTTTTATGAGCCATTATTTTTTTAAATCGAAATTAATATTCTTATTTTTACATTTTTTCTTAACTTAGCACGCTGCCCTATACAGTGAAATTTTTTTATGCATCCTCGTGAAACAGATGCAAAATTTATTAATTCTAACGTACATCTTCCCCGTCGATGTACCATGTGCGCTACAAATCTACACTTTCGTAAATCTAATTCATACACTCATATAATATATATATATATATATATATATATATATATATATATATAAACAAAAGTAAACTACCCTTACACTATTTAAAATATATTACTTAAATTTATTTACTATTTTTATATTCCATTTCATTTTATTTATCATTTAAATTTTTCTCACTCCAAAAAATATTTTTTTCTTATCCACAATGATTACAAGTTAATATTATTACATACTTATTAATAATATCAGTAAATATTTTACTTTTCAAAATTGTTTAATGAAATAACTAATATTTTCATAAATACATTATTAAATATTGAAGAAGGATAATATTAAAAAAAATTTATTAATAAATTATACATAATAATTATGATAATTATATAAAAGAATATAACTTTATCTTTTAATTTAAAATTAAAAAATTATATATTATTATCACTTATATATTATTTAACTTTTTTTATTTTTATTTAATATGATATTTTAAATAAACCTTAAACTTCAACTTAATATATGTTATTCTGAAAAAAAAAAAAAAATTTAAAAATATTATGAAAAGAAAAACTAATATTTCAATAGAATGTCAAAAAATCAATACTTCTTAAATTTTTCTTATATAAGTAAGTCGTAATTATTTTGGGACAGATAAAATAATAAATTAGCTAGTAATAAAAAATAATTACTAACAAAACATATTCTTATGAATACATTCTTTTCTATTTCAATTACAACGTAACAATTGTATTTAAATAGACAATAGTTATATCTTTTTTCTTAAAAACTTCTAACAAAATATATTTTTATGAATACATAAAATATTAAGAATTACTTTTTCAGTTAATTAGTTTACGAGCTTATAATGTACCAATGATTATGAAACAATATTCTTTCCTTCTTAAGTGGTTTTCATTATCTTAAAACAAAGTTTATATTTACATATATTTATTTAAGATAATATGAAAATAAAATTATAATTATTGCATTAAAATAATTAAATCGCATTCAATTTAAAAATTTATCAAAAAATTTAAACAATATACAAAATAAAAGAAAGGGATTAAGTTAGAAAGACCCGTGAATGTAATATCTTACATTTTTTTTTTTACAGAGTATAGGATCGACTTTATTTGTGTAATAGTCTCAAATATAATTTATTAATAAATATTTGTTTAGTATTTATTTTCATTATATATTTCAACATTTCATTATTTTATTAAAAAAATTAACTATTAGTTTGTATATCTACGTCACCTATTGTCATTTAATTTGATACCTTTTGTCCCTTCTAGAATGAGGTTGAATATCTAATAGCATGTTTGAATGTCTCTTTAAATTTTAAAGAGATGAGTTTGAAATTCAATTAATTAATCCAATGTGTGAAACCAAATTTTCTGTTCAAATTTATTGGATAGGAACTTTTACTAAATTAAACACATGTTATTAATGTAGTGTCTTCAAGATGAATTATATTTTTTTTTTCTTTTCACATTTTGTTTCAAGATATTGTATTTGTATTTTCTGAAATAAAATATTTCATCATCATACATATGCGGATCGCAATGTAAATAGATTTAATTTAGCAAAAATTAAAAAAAAAAAAACACTTCAACGTATATTAAGTATATAAATATTTAATAAAAAAACGAGTATTTATATATTATTGAAATTATCATTAAAAAGTATAGTAACTAAAAAATTATTTTTTCCAAATATTAAAAATTGTTTTCTGTTATATTGAAATATTTTTAAAACAGCTTAATAAAAATAAAACTTAGGCACAAAACAAATTTACATTTTCTCATGAGAGTTTCACTTGCGTCCTCTCATCATAAAAATAAATACGAAGTAACTATTAATAGAAATACAAGCGCCGTCGAGTTTGATTTTGAGTCTTTTCTGTTTTGAACAAAGTCGAACTTTGGAATTAAATATTAGAAAACGATTTTTAAATAATATGAAATACATTTTCATATTATTTGATTTTAAAAAATATATGTTTAGATTACGTACCAAAGATTTTTTAACTTTATACAAATATAAAAGGAAGTTGTATTTCTGTAACTATTTTACTTCATCCAAAACAATAATGACTATAAACTATAACTTAATTATTTTACAATAAATTATTCTTCAAAATAATTAAAATATATATATATATATATAATATTTTTTTATACATAAGTCTCTTTCTACTGAAATCTAATTTCTATAAAATTATTTATTTTTTAAAAAAATATCATCATAATAATTTTAATATACAAGAAAAGAGTGCATTAAAAAATTTAAAATATATAAAATAATATGATATTTATCACTTATATATAATATTCATCTAATATTTTTAACTTACTAAAAAAATTTACATCAAAATAATAATAAACATGTGATTTTCAAAAAAAGTATTAAAACAGTATGTTTAAAATTAATATTTATTATATTAGTTAATAGTGAATCAATTGAAATTAACTTTTATTTTTTCAAACAAATTTAATAATATAAGTCAGAATAATTTTCATATGTTAATCAAAGTTAGATAATTCTCTCAACTAATAATTTAATAGAGGAGGCATCATACATAATAGAAGATATTAATAACTACATATTTTATAAATCATATTGTAACACATAATCTATTACATAGATATTTCACTCAATCATATATATATATTCAAAAAGTTTTTTTAAATCTTTAAAATTATGTTTCAAACCATGATATTTTTATTGAAAGTGAAACAAGTTTTATTAAAGTAAAAATCATGTCTAGAACATGTATTAGTCTTTGTGTTTCTCACTCAAACGAAGAACTTCTCATTAAGCAATAAGTATTTTTGTTACATGCGTACATGATTAATGATATTTTTGTTACACAAAAATGAGGTCACAAGTAATTTGATCCTATCGCGCATTTTAACTCAAGCGAAGACTGATTTTAGCTAAAGTGAAAATTTTTTTCATAAGTGAAAATGTAAGAACCTAGTAAAGAGTAGTTAAGAGATAAGGGAAAACTAACTTTGGTAAATGGTGAAAGTTGTTTAATTAATTTTTCAAGTATATAAATAGAAAACTAAAACATTTCATTTTTTATTATTTAATTTCACCATCTCTTTAAAATTTTTATTTTCTAAAACTTCTGTCTTCTTTCTAAAATTTTTTACCCATTTCTCAACTCTTTCAAGATTCGAGCATACCAAAAGGAAGTTCTTGAGGAGTAAAGTACTTTGGATCAATTGAAATCTCCATTTGGGTAAGTTTTTAGTGCTCCATTTTGCAAAGAGGGTTAGGTTGGGTGGCTGTTTTTAGGCATTTTAGACCTCCTTACATGTGCATTTTTTTCCTTCCATATGATTCTATGTTAAGTTGGGTCTATAGTGATGTGTTTAATTTGTTGATCAGACACTCATAGAGTAATTTAGAGCACTTGGAACTTTTCTTAAAGGAGGTGGTAGTGCACTATTTTAGGAACCTCTTTAAGGTAAAGAAAGGTAGTTGGTTTCTAGAAATCTATTTAGATTTTGGGTTGAAGGTTAGATTTGGGGTAAATTAGTTTGATTATTAATTTGTTATTGTCCATTGTGAGGGTTGAAATTTGTTGTACTGGTGCCCAACTCGGGGGTTTTTGTTTGTTGTAATGTCCCTTTTATAAGTGTTGTTGTGCTCAATTGAAAATACATTGGTTGAGATGATGAAATTGATGATTTGTGGAATACTTTGATTAAATGATTGGAACCTGATTTGATGCTATTTTATATATTGTATGTGTCGAAATGTGAATTGAATGTGTTGCTGGATTGATATAATGATATTAGCATGTGTTAGTGGGACTCGTTTTGTGGAAGGATTAATTCATATTCTTAGACCCAATCACTTTATTTTAAGAAAAATGAGTTATGATAATAGTTTTGGGACTGATTAAAGGTGTAGACTTAGTCCCAGGTTTATAAATTGGGTCCAGGATGAACTTTCTACATAATCTCTTGCTGCATAAAATTCGCACGGCGCAACTAAATCTGTTGAGCCGATTTGGTTATAGAGATTGAGATGCTCTCAAGTTGAAATTCACTAAGCAGATTGCCCTTCGCTAAGCGAATGGGATGATTCCGCTAAGCGAATTTCTCGTGTTGAGCAGATTAGTCCCAATTTTGGGACTGCTCTTTGGGCTCAATTCTTTGATTGAAATTGGGACTCATTGAGCATATTTTCTTATTCCAAAAAAAAAAAAAAATTGAAGTGAAATTCGAGTAAGAGGTGTTGAATGATGATGAATATGATGTGATTTGAGAATGATGAACATTAAAATGGGCATAATGCCGTATAATTCTTGTTGAGAAGAACGCTATTATGTGAATGAAATGTGGCATGTGGTAGCTTAGTATGTATGGATCTAGGGATATGGTATGAGGTATCTAGACCTCAATGTTTATCAAAGTCATATAGACTGAGATTACATGTGGTGAGAGGTCGATGGAAGTTGCGTCAGTTGATTTGAGAAGACAACTAAATGAGACTATCTTTATGTGTTGTTGGCTATCAGTAGTGTAGGGATGACTTTGAGGTGAAACAGACTCAGTAAGTCGATCGTAATAAAGACTTAGGGTCCTATTTGATACATCAGATGTTAGTCTTAGATGTCTATGATCCATATAGTTTTTCGGAAGTCGTCAGTCTTGTTTGTGAATGTGAAATTTATCATGTGTAAAGCTTTAGGTAGACCCCCTACACTTAGAAACATGTTTCTATTGAATATTTTACATCACTTATTGAATTTTACATGTTTTTTTATATATCACTAGCTTACCCTATTTTGTTATATGGTGTATATCCAATTATTATGATCGTGTATCTTGCACGGGAGTAGATGTCAAATTTAAATAAGATTTATCCATTGGGAGACAATAAAGTAGGACTGATATATTAAAGATTACTTATTTAATAAACCCAAAATTCTTAATTATACTAAAACAGTTTATAAGGTCTTAATATTTAAAATATTAATTCTATTACATTACCATTATCTTATCTTTAATAAATAAATAATAAAATTTATCATCTCAGAATTTTTAATAAATAAATAATAAAATTTATCATCTCAGAATTTTTGTAATTATATTATGATGCATTAAAAATATTATTTTGAGGTATGACTATTCATATCATAATTTATCCTCCATTTAATTTTATTACAAATTATTAAAAATATAGTAATAATTTTATAAATATTAATATATATATATATATATATTCTTGATATTTAGTAATATATTTATATTAAATAAATAATTAAAATTTGTAATAATATTCTATAATTAAAATTTGTATCAAATTTTTAATATATAAGATATAAGGTTAGTGAATAAGTGTGTAGTGTACATTATTCTTATATATTAAATATTATTATCGATATGTATGATGATGGTGTATGTTATCTTATAGTTATTAAATATTATATATATTTTAATCAATCATTCTTATTAATTAAATATTATATATATTTTAATCAATTATTTCTATTAACTAAAGATTATGTATTTTTATATGATAAAATAATAAAAATAATTATTTTAATAATTTTATACTAATTTTTCATACATAAATAATTAGATATAAGCAAGTAAAATTATTTTTAATTAAATATTTTATTTTAAATAAAATTTACTTTATGATCTATAATTTATAATCTATATTATCAATGTATAATTAATATTATTTTATAAGACTTTACAAGAGTATCAAATATACCTATCCATATTATATTATACAACATGCCATATTGATTACAAAAATTAATTAAAATAATTATATAAATTTTTTATTAAAATACTAAAAAATATTAAAAAAAATTAAAATTAAAAAACATCAACTTCAACAAAATTATTTACGTAAAGAAATACATAAATATGATTTTTCACTATAAATTAAAAAACATAAGAGCAAAGTCAATAACTTTTTAATCCAAATAAATATTTTCATGAATATTTTCTTTGTTTAGAATTAATAATTTAGAATTATTTTAATATGTTATGTTATTTTGTTTAATTTAAGGAGAAAATAAATATTTTAAAAGTGCATTTATTTTGCATTTTGACCATAATTTGAAAACTTTGGATGTAAAATTGGAGTTGTTTGATCAAGTTGACTAGAACAAGGGTTAGTTTCTCTATTACAAAGTATCTTCTCTTTGTTAGTTATAGAATTCGATTTGTGAAGTACATTAGGCTTTTGTTTTTTATTATGTGTGTACTAAGACCAAACTTATAATTAATTTCGTTACAACCAAAATAACAAAAGCACAAGACGTGACCATGGACTAACGAGTATTGGTAGAGTAGTAATGTCTTGATGAGTTGGAAGACCTTTTTGTATTTTTGCCTTTTTCAAATTTTTATGTTGCTTTAAGTAGCTTGAAAAAAGATTTGGCTTTTTTAGCTAGTTTGGACAAAAAAACGTATTAACAATGTTAACTTGTCATTTAAGCGTTGTTCCTCTATAATATTATGATAATTATGCATTAAAAGAATTGCTTCACATTTATTTAAATTTACTTTAATGCCTCTTTAGGTTATCATGAAGCTAAAGTATTTTTCTTCTCTTAATTCAAAAGCACATTTTCAACAAATACTTGTTCTAAATATTGAGGATGATCATCAATTTAAACCAACTTAATGACCATGATTTTCATGAATATTTTCATGATATTATTTATGAGGTCTTTGAACATTTTGCCCATCAAACATTGATATATTATACCTACATTTTTTAAACTAAAGGATATAACTTTATAACAATAGTTATTCTAATATTCAAAAATTTTCGCAAATAATATCGTTGTTCTAACCTCAAATATAACTATATTTATTACAAAATAAATAATCATGTTTATTAAAGTATGGTTAATTTAGTTGTTGAAAGAAGAACAAAAAAAATCAAATTGGACACTCATGTATACAAAATTCATATTAATATCTAATATTTATTGTAATTTAATGATGAAATTGTCTTTAATTAATTTAAAAAATACTTTAATGATAAAATTGTAAAAAAAAAATTAATGATATCATGTAATCATGAAATGCCATATTAATAAGAGATTTATTTATAGGTTAGAGGTGGTGAATATTTCAACTAATGAATGGAGTGAAGGAGTGAATAGTGTTTGAAAAGGGAAACTAGAAAATTATTTAAGAACCTTAAATAGGGAGTGTAATAGAAAATGTGGATAGTTTAAATAGAAATAGCCCATTTGCATTATGGTATAAACCTTACATTTCCCTGCTTGTAGCCCAAGTCCATTTGAATAAATTATGGGCTTTATAGTTAGCTCACTTTCAATTTTATGAACTTTCCAGTGCAATGGGCTCTGGTACACCTTTCTTTTGATATTTGTTTTTTTCCTCATGCTCCATACAGAAGGTAAATTTATCACAATTATTCACCTTCGAAACGTAATAACAGGTAAAACTTTTAATCCACATCCCTAACATATTGTATTAAAAAATATTTTTTTTAAATTATTTTCTAGTTAACTTAATAAAAATACTAAATTATATATATGCCTCATTTTTAACGAATCTTATTTTTAAATTTTAATAACATTTAACTAATAATATATATATATATATATATATATATATTTTAATAAGATTATTAGTTAAAAATCCACTAGATAAAAATTTACTAAATATTTAAAAAAAACAATTAAAATATATTTAGTTTCCATTTAATCATTATTTAAATTTATTAAGAAAATTTGTAAAAAAAATATTAATTATGATATTGGGAATATTTGAAGTGTTGGAATTGAAGAAAAAAATATTATATAAAAATAAGATAAAAATAGAAATAAAGTTAAGATTTTTAAGTAAAAAAATCAAACTAACTATAATATATATATATATATAAATATTATTATTTTTTCAAATTTATAAACAAATCAAGAATCACATATTAAAATATTAATATTAATATTTTCATATTCCATCTTGTAATTTTAATATTATAAGTTATTTAAATTTAATTTTGGTATACTAAAATTTATTTTGTCAATTTTATAAACCTTATTTCTCTTCAGAAAATGAAAGAATATTGTTAAAGCTTAACCTTTTTTTTTTTTTTTAATATTTTAATACTAAAATAGTTCAACTTAAAATATTAAATCTTATAGAAAAAAAAATCATATTTAAATTTTATATTTATATATTATATACAATAATAATATGTTATAATAATAAAAAAATCAAGATTTTTTTTTCTTATTTTATTTTCTCAAATATTTATTTTTAATTTATTATTTTTTAATATCTAATATCTTATAATTTTGAAATAATTCTTGTTTAAAAAAGAGTATTATAAATATAAAATATTAATTTTTAATAAAAAAAAATAATTTCTTTTAATATTATATTTTTTATTATTATAAAAATAGAGATATTTAATTTAGGTTTAATTTATATATATTTTTATATAATTTTATATAATATTATAAAATAATATATTTGATTATAAGAAAGTATTAATTACAGATTTTACTATAAGAATAAAATGATTTACCAAAAAATATATTTTACAGATTTTTTTTATTAGGAAAAAAATTAATTATTTTGAATATTTCACATTTTTTTTTATGGAAAAAAATTAATTACCCATTGAATATTTCTCACGGATTTTTTTTTATGGAAAAAAAAATTAATTATCCATTAAATATTTCTTACAGATTTTTTTTATGGAAAAAAATTAATTACCCATTAAATATTTTCTACAGATTTTTGTTTTATGAAAAAATATTAATTATCCATTGAATATTTTCCACAGATTTATTTTTATACAAAAAAAAATAATTATCCATTAAATATTTCCAACAAATTTTTTTATAATTAAAATTTAATATAGTTTATGATTTAAAAAAATCTAAACTAATATTTAATATTATAATTTTATGACAAAATAATTTTTTATTTGTTACAAAATTAGTTTTTAAAATTATACTTTTAATAAAAAAATAATCTCATAAAAATTAAAAACTTTTTATATTATATTTTTCAATTACTAAAATAACACACCTCACAAATTTTAATTAAATTTATTGTCTCAAATAATTTTATTCTACACTATTTCCCCATTTTCATACAACTTTATAAAATATAAAGTAATAATGAGGTATGAATATTTTTTTTTATAAAATAATAAACCTCTTATTTATTTCTTAATACTCTATTGAAACACATGAGACAAAAATAATTGTTAAATGAGATGTAATTCAATTAGTAAAATGCAATTTATTTTCTCCCTTTGTAATTGTCTCACGTGAGAGTGAAAGACACGTGTTTACTCACACACCACAAAAGCTCATGCCCAATTTCAATTTTGTTTCATTGTTGTGACACATACCAAAAAATCCATGCCCAATTTCAATTGTCTCATTGCTGTGACACACACCACAAAAGTGCATCCCAATTTTAATTTGTCTCGTTGTTGTATGTCCACAAAAGCGCATGCTCAAAGTTTTGTCTCATTTCCGTGTTCTCTCACACTGTTGTGACATACTCTATTACTCCATTGTCTCTTTTTGAGAAATTTTTCTCTTCCAAGTGATTCATAACAGGTTCATTTTTTGTTTCTACATTTCTCATTTTTGTATTTTTTACGTTTTTTGTTTCTACGTTTCACATTTCTGATAAGGGTGGGTGTATGCACACTGTGGCTCCATTAGCATGCATGAGCATACCATTCGAATGGTATATACATTATAAAATCAATTTTTTTTAATAATTAATTAACAATACATGATGTGCATATATTTATTTATAATTTTTTGTTTTCAGTCAAAAGAAATTGGTCGAACTCCATTTATTGATGAAGTCTTTGAGAAAACACATATAAGAAAAAATACAGGTGAATTTGTCGATAATAGATCAAAGAAGACTCATGTAAGTATCTCTTATGATGATATGTTTTTTTTGTAATATTTAATATATTCATGAAATAACATTTATCTATGTATTATAGGAAAATTTTCAAGTTAAACTTGCTGATGCTAGATCTGATCTTTCAACACGTGTTGGTAGCTTAGAATGCACTTCCCTAGACCCTATTGAAAAGGAGAAACTTAGAACACGATGTTGGGTGGTTGCTGCTGGTGGAAAGAAAAAAGGACATTTGTATGAGTTTGGTGATCTTGCCCGTGTTTACAATGATGGAGATGGTAACATCCTTAAGCATACACAAGCATCTTCTAGTCAATCTCATGATACTGAAGAGATTAACAAACTTAAAGAATGACTTGTAGTTAGTGAGGCATCAGTTCGTCTTTTGCATTCAAAACTTGAGACATTTATTAAGGCTTTTGTCTCATATCTTCCTTTTGAAGCAGCAGAAATAACTCAGACATTGCTTCAAGAACATGTTGATAATAATCAAGAGTAACAAAAAATGAATGAACAAGATGACCAACAACAAGAACAAGATAAGGATCAATAAGAAACTGAAAATGATGGAGTTGAATATAATGATTATTAGATAGCTTAGTTTAGTTTATACACTTTAACCTTTTCATTTTGCAATAGTTTAAATTGAATTTTTCATTGTATTATTTGACATTTTAGTTGAATTTGTGAAATATTGAATTAGTTGAATGTTAAACTTGTTGAATATTATATTAAAAATGTTAAATATGATTGGTGTGTGTCTTATTTTTAATTTTTAATGTTTATTAAGTTTCACTATTTGAATTATAATAAATTCAATAAAAAATATTAAAAAATATGTTATAATTTTGAATTACAAAAAAAAAATATTCTCACAAATTTTTCCGTAAAAAAATATTTATAAAAAAATTTTATACTTGTGGGTAATTTCTCATGGATTTATTTGTGGGAAATTTTTCATGAATTTTGTTTGTGGGAAATTTCTCATAGATTTTGTTTGTGAAAAAATTTTCATGGATTTTGTTTGTGGAAAATTTCCCATAGATTTGTTTGTGGGAAATTTTTCATAGATTTGTTTGTGGAAAATTTTCATTGATTTGTTTGTAAAAAAAATTACTAGTGATTTGTTTGTGGAAAAATTTCTTTGTGGGAAATTTTCATGAATTTATTTGTGGAAAATAATAAAAAATAATTTCTCCTTTTACCCACAAATTTATAACGGTGAGAAATTTGTAGGAAAAAAATAATTTTTTATTAATTTTAAGTATTACCCACGGATTTGTTCCGTGGGAAATATGAATATTTTTTTATAATAATTATATTGATTTAAATTTATATTTAATTTTTTATATTTTTTTTATTGATTATATAAATTTGTTTCGAGTAACTTAAACGTTGGATTTTGAATTTTTTTAATAAGAAAATTTGATGATTGAAGATGTGGTATCTCTAGGCAAGAAAAAAGTATTCATATTTATAATATTAAAATTAAAAAAAATTCAGTTCTATTATTTTTAAATGCTCTCATGTAGAAACTGAAATACCATTTATGATAAATATAATCAAGAATCTATATGGTTACTTTACTCCCACAATGGTGATTACAATTTTGAGAATGTTAACTTGTGTGAAAATAGAAAAGCAAGTGGTAAAATGGTTTACAATATAGATTTAACACTATTTTCATAAAAACTAAACCAATAAAAAAGTTAAAGAAACTATTTTAATAATTAAGATATTTTATAAAAGTAAAAAATTGTTTTATTTAAATAAAATTATAAATTATCATATGATATTATTATTATGTCTATCTATTTTATTATCAAGTTTTTAACGATGTTAAAAAATTGGATAAAAAAATATTAATACTTTATAAGGATTGATAAAGAAAATTATAAGATTTATTTTAATATATTATATATTTTATAAGAATTAAAAATAGCATAATTTGTTCTTAACCAATCAGATTATGTGGAAAGAAGAAAGAACTAGAAGAAAAAAAATAGGAAAAAAAAATAAAAGAAACAAAATGAGAAATATATAAAAAAAATGATTTAATTAAATAAAAATAGAAAATAAATAAAATGAATTTTTTTATCACTTATTTAATTTCAAAGAAAGAGAAGAGAAATAAATGTTTAAATAAAATTACTAAATTAATTTTAAAAAATATTTTGTAAATATTTGCAAAATTTAAAAGTGTGTTATTTTCAAATTGTTTATTTTTTATTTTATTTTAAAATAATAAATAATTAAATTTATTATTATATTTAATATATAATTTCATTTGTTAGTTGGAATGTTATTGACGTGGTTTAACTTAATTTAAAAGATTATTTAAAAAAATTGTATTGTTTTAACTTGATCTATATTTTTAAACAGGATATTTTTATTTGACTTGGTCTAAATCATTTAAAAAATTAATTTTAATTTTTGAAATGATAATTTAATATATTAATATAATATATATATTAATAAAATGATGATTTTTTATTATATTTTTAAAATATAATTATTTTTTTTAATGGATTGATCCATAAGTTTATGGGTTATTTTAAGCACATTCAATCCATGAATAATTCATTTTGGCAACTTTTTAATTATGTATAATAAATCTGACATATTATTCAATAAAATATTTATAATTATGAATAATTTAACTATAAATATTTATGTTATTATTTATAAAATGAACAATAACATATAAAGGATGAAGCTATTTTTTCTGAGTATCATTTTGTCTATTGTTTGATTTGGAGGTCAAAGGTGTTTTGTTGAATAGTAATTTGTTCTCTCTTTAGATATATGTTGGTGAACTTGTTAGCGAAGAACAATATTTCCTTGTCCAAGGATACATATATCATAGAGTTATTCTTTTGAAATAAGTGACTATTATATATACTGACCAAAATAAAGGAAAAAGTCATGATCTATCACAAATACAATATTTTTATCACAAAAAAATTGGACATATTACTTGTAACTACATTAAGAAGTTTTATAATTATTACAAATAACAAGACAAGCATTCCATGTGCTACTATTGTCGTAACTTCTCCTACTAACTATGATACATCTAATAGTGGTACTTTGTAGCCTGACATGATTTATCAAATGATACTTTTAACTTTGGGCATTCAAGGTAAGTCATCTAATGTTTCTCCTTAATGGTTTATTGATTCAGGTACATCCAATCATATGACATGTTACTCAAAATACCTATATAATATACATTATTATCTTAATATTTCAAAAATTCAAATTGCTAATGGTGATATTTTTTTATCACTAATATTGGTAGCATAAACTTCAATTTTTAGAATGTGCTTGTATTACCTACCCTTACTTCCAACTTATTATTTATAATAATATTTGGGATATGTCTCTTATAACTTCTCATACTCACTATAAATATTTTTATTACATATATTGATGATTTTAGTCGTTTTAGTAGATATATTTTTTTCGATAAAAATTTAAAGTGTTTTTCATGTTTAAAATATCTATGACATATATTAACACTTAGTTTATTAAAATATTTTATTCTAATTTTGATGGTGAATATTCAATTAATTTGAAGAGTATTTCTAAAAAAAAAACATTATATCTTATATCTTATAGGAAAGAAAACTTACACCAAAATTTTATTGGGTATGACTGCTCTAATTTCACTACTTCTAACTCATGTGTTTTTATAAATAAAAAAGGTGAAAAACAAATCTAAAATCTTAAAAAAAAATGTTGATATTTTTAGAAAAAAATTAGAAGATTTTTTTTTTTATAAAAATAATAGTTTGTAGTACTTTAACAAAAACTAAATTTTGATTCTCCATAAAATTTAAACATTCTCATCTAATACTTCTTAAAAACCTCAATTATTACATTTCTTCTTTAGTTTACTATATTAATCTACTTGTATATAAATTACACTTCCAAATTATTAGCAACAATGTTCCTTTGTTCTTTTATTTTTAAATTTTTTTCATCTTTAATTTTATAATTTTTCTTTAATATTCATTGTTTGACAAAAAAAGACTTGATAATTTAAAAAATTATTTTCCCTAAAAACAAAACACATAATGGAACACGTTTATCCATTAACATGTTTGTTATTCAAATGATATTGACTAATGTGAAAGAAAAACGTGATTTAAAAAAAAAATCTTAGTAATAATTTAATTGTTTCTAATGAAAAATTACATAACATAAGAAGACAAAAAAAAGTACATGAGCAAAGTAAGTTTGATATATATTAATGAACTACGTTTTTCAATATATAAATTTAAAAAATATGATAAAAATAAACACAATCAATTATTTTATAGATAATTTATTAATATTTATATCTATTTTATCAAAATCATAGTAAATAATAATAAAAGTTAATATTAAAATATATTTTATTTTATTTTATTTTATTTTTCATTTTTTTCACTTAATACAAATAATTTCATTTACAACTTATTTTCATCCTCTTTCTTTTTCTTTTATTTTATGTTACTCAATTTCAATTATACCCACCAAAAAACCAACATATATTCATACCAATAACAAGGTTATAGTAAAAGTTAAAGCATTTTTCTTATACTTATTATTAAATCAAGCATAATTATAAGCATCAATGTTAAGATTAGAGAATGTAAATATTAACACTAAACTATTATTAAGCCACTTTGATGTTGATTAATACTTAATTTTTCAATTTCTATCTTTTATTTTTATTTATTTAATGAGTGAAAAGAAAATGAAACTGAAAGGTGAAGAAGTAGCCATGAAAAGAAAATGGCCAGGTTGGCACTTCCTTTTCTGTTATTCTCTTCAATTTTTTTATTTATTATTTATTATTTATTATTTTTTAAAAAAAATGGAGAGAGAAAAAATTGGACTATCTCTATCATAACCGTTGTCATCATGCCATTCCAGGGTGGGTCCCAACGCTAACAACAATAATACTAACTATAAATAAATTTAAAATCTCAAACACTAAACAATAATAACAAAAATAAATGCAAAATATCCCAATTAAAAGTAACTTTATATAAAACTAATTTATAAAAAATCTAATTGTTTTAATATATATATAGATAAACTAACTTCTAAAAATGTTTTTTATTTTTTATTATTATTTTTTTCTTTTAGAAGTTATAAAAAAAAATTATCTAATCAAATTCTAAATTCTATTTTTTTTAATTTTGAAGTTAGTAAATTAAAAAAAAATCCTAATTCCTCTATAAATTCTATTTTTTTTTAATTTCGAATTTGTTAAATTAAAAAGTTTGGTTACTCTTACTAAATTAGAGTTTTTTTTCTTAAAAAAACGTATTTATATACGGTGTTTTTTCATTTATTAAATGTAATTATTTTTAAATTTATTTTGATGATATTTATGTCTCAAAAAATTAATCTTTACTATCGATTAATTTATATTGGTTAAATTTTAATAATAATTAATGAGTACATAATCTATACAATAAATGCATATTTAATACTAAATTACTATGTACAATACGTTTTATCCTTTTTATAATAATTAATTATCTCGAAATCATATCAATATTACTTATTTATTTATTTTATAACTTTCATAATTAAAGGTATTTTTTTAACCAATTATTCGAGGAAAATAAGCCGTTAACCTTTCTTTTAATAAATGTTGGTAAATTCTTTATCTATTTTAGGGAGACTCCAAAGTAATTTTACAAATTTTAGTTATTTTTTTTAATTAACTACGAAACTGATTCTTGTTTTATCATACTAAAAATAAAATCCAAAATTGTGAACATAATTAGTTATAAATTAAGTTTTCTTAACTTTGTTATATCCTTCTTAATAATGCATTTTACGACATTGGAAACTGTTTCACAAATTCAACTAAATTGTCAACTAAGTCACTTTTGATAGAGATGGTGTTTTATTCATAAAAATAGCATAAGTTTTAAGCAAGTTATCATTTTTAATAAATTTCAAACAGAAAATGTGTCAGAAAATAGAATATTCTTATATCTTTTAATAACAGTTTTTTGTTTTTGTTTTAATTTACGTACCATGGAAATGAAAGTCAATTAATAATAATAAATGGTGAAAAAAAAATGGTGAAAAGTATTAAAAGTAAGAAAAATGAGCAACGTATTCTTCATTGAGGTGGTGAATTTCAGAGATTTCACATTCACTGGCGAAGAAGGGTTTCTGGTCGCAAAACATCAACGACACAAACCCGTGTCTCTTTCTTCCTTCTTCAACAGTGCTGTGCTGTGTTGTTTTTTTCTCTCTCTGTTTTACTCTTTTTTATATTTTATTATGCGCTTGTTTTTATTTACCCGAAAAACCAAACCTGTAATTTCCGAACCCGAAAATCGCCGTCTTTGAATCACCCATTTTCTCTCTCGCGGAGGGTTCTTCACGCGCGAGACCCAAATCGTGGAAGCCTCGGATTTGACCCTTCAATCGCTGAATCGAACTACCTTTCAGCGGTGGGGTCGTTTGGGGGTGGTTGAACGCGTTGGTGAGATGAGAAGAACTTGCATGTTTTGGGTTTGCAAAGAGTTATTATAAGAAGGAGTTGTTGCAGCAGAGCTTCTTCTTCTTCTTCTTAATGGCAGCGAAGCGCGTTTATGAAACATGGAAAGGAAGTAATGTAATGTTCTTTCTTTGTTTTTGTTTTTTTTTTTTCTTGTTCTTCGTGAATATAGCTTTTTATGTTTGATGTGTTAAATGGGTATATGCTGGATTTGTTTATGTGAGTTGGGAAGTGTGGTTTTTGGTCATTTATTTTTTGGTTTTTTAAAGGGGTTAGTAGTTTTGCGCTTTGAATTTCTGCTGCTGCTGCTGTTGTTGGTTGAAGGTTGAAAGTGTGAGTGAGGAGAGGGGAAAATAATTTAACTTGGGAGTGTGGTTTTCGGAATTTAGGAGGTGGGTGTGTGTTCTATCGTGGAGTTAGGTTTTGTGTTTTGGGAATTTTTTAAACATTGAATGGGCAGCTTCGTTTGATTGGTCTTTGTAACCGTTGTTTGTGTGGGGAAGCTTAATTTTGTGTGTGTGAACTGATAGGGCATTGATGGTGGTTCATTGCAGGGCTTAGTTGAAACAAGAATTTAATGTAATTAATAACTGGTCTTGGCTGGCTGCAGCTGGTTTTCTGCTTAGAGTTTTGTGTTTTTTAGTGAGGGAGAGATGTGTGAAAACTGTGAAACTATACCTCAGGCTCGTTTGTCTTAGTTAGGTTGAAGGGAAAGGTTGAGCTTGGCGAGTTGTTTTGTCTCATAGGTGTATGAGAGATGAAGATATATAATTTGTGCCCCCTATTTTCTTGTTCATGAATCATGATGATAGATTTTGATTTCTAATGCTATTCTTGTTGTTGCTTGAAAGTTGAAAGTGAGTTGAATTGAAGAGATAAAAAATTAACCTGGAAGTGATCTTTGGAGTTTAAGAACAAGTGTATGTCTGTTCATGTATAGCTGGTGGAGTGAGATTATTTGTTTTATGAAGTGTGAATTTGATGAAGCAAGTTATACTGGGGTAGTGGTGTATTTTCGTTTTTTTTTTTTTTTTGTGTGTGTGTGTAAGCGAGTCTGACTTTGGAAGCAAACTGATGGAGCCTTGATAGTGGTTCATCGGAGGACCTAATTAAAGAATAATTTAATGCGATTGTTCAACTTTGTGCCATCTCCCAGGTTAATGAGTGGGGGTGCAGCTTGTTTTCTACTTTGTGTTTGTAATGGGGGAAAGATGCGTGAGGCAATACTAGTCTTGTGTTGTCTTAGTTAATTTGAAACGTTTTCCTCAACTTGTTGAGGTACTTTGTCTCATGGACAAAGGATTAACAGTTTTCTTGTTTTGTTAAACTGTCTGCTCATTGGTGCATGTTCAATTTTGGTTTTATGGAATTCAGGAAGATACGAAGTACCATAACTTGAGCTTGTTTGTGATCAATTTTCTATATGCATCCTTTAATGTTAGTTTTTATATACAACAGAAATTGTGTTAGCTTGGTTGGATTACAATCACTGGATTGCTTCATCTTGGATGAAATTCATGTCTATATATTTTATCTGTTTCTGTGCTTGAGATAGTGTTAAGCTACTATCTTTTTGGAAATATATTACTGTAGAAGCTAACAATTTTAGCTCCATGTAGAACCAAAATCCTTGGGGGGACTTTCTCTAAGCAACCACAATTCACTTGTATGTCTCGGTGTCCTGTTCGGAATCTCAAATCCATGGTTTGGGACTTTCCTAATGGATTGGTTTTCTAAAAATCCAGTTTAACATACCTTCTACGTCAACCACTTACACATTTCCCAAGCATCAGCTTCCAAGAGTGAACAGAGATTAAACCATCCGTTTTTTTGCAATGGGACCTGATAATATAAGTTTAATAGTAAGTAACAATTGACTGTTATGGGTAGAAGTTAGTAGCAGTAATGTACTATTAGAATGAGAAATTTCCCTGATGACAGTTATTCATAAAAAATAAATGATCTTAGTTATGTATTATGGTATATTTAGGGTGCGTAATATGGAGGAGGGTGTTGTTATTAGTAGTTTGTAGATATAGAATATTCTCTGTAGGAAACCTTTGCCTTTGGTCAGCAATTGTATTGCTGCATTGTGTGATTTCAGTGTTCAGAATTTCATTTTATTAGTTTATCAATTGGTGTTCTATCAGATTGATCCACATGCTATTTTGTACTTTTTCTCATCGCTTTTGTTATATGATTTTATTTAGTTTTGGGCTTGGCCTGACATGTGATCCAACCTGAAAAGCTTATACCTATAGACTCCAGACTGGTGGCCACATTTCATACAGAAGCCTCCCTGCACCTTAAATTGTTATGGTCGACAAGAATTATCCTTAATTCTTTATTTTTTGGTTAAAATTGCAAATGCAGTGTCCATTCCAGAAGTCCACTTTTACTAGACCTTTCATTGGTTTTGTTTATAACTAATTCTCTTATTGTTATTATTATTATTATTAATTGTAGTTGTAGCTGTATAAGTTGAAATTTTGACCACTAATAGATGGCTCCGTATAACACATCCTCTAATGCAAAAGCCCTTTGGGTTTGAAGCATTGACAATGCACTGACCCACTTTTCCTTATACTGAAATTTAATTTAAATATGGAGAATGTGGGCCGCAAGTATTGCATGTTGATGACTTTGACAAAGACTTTCCATACCATGTTAAGGGCAAGGGGCAACTCTCCCACAGGCTTAAGCTACTAGTTGGAGGCCAAGGAATGATATAAATCTCTAATAGGAGAATACCGTAGAAACTAAAAGTAGGGTTTACGGCCAAACACTTCAGATGAGTTTGAATCAAATTCTAAATCCTTCTTGTTATTGAAAAGAGCTTGCAATTGAGCCAATCAATGTAAAGATTTTAGTTCCAAAGCTTCATGTAATCAGATAGCAATACAGAGATGCTAAATGATAGAGATATCATGCAACAAAAATGACATAATCCTCCAACAGTTTAGTCATCCAAAACTCTATTAGGAGATCATAATATTGTTTACCAATTATTGGAATGAGTTGTACTGACGAACTCTACATTCTGAATAACCAATCAATTTGTTCACCTGTTGAATCCCATACATGCTCCAACTTACTTGATGTCATTGATAATGTGGTTTCATAGAATTTAGTTCATCATTAAACACCAATAAGGAGGTAGTCATGAACAAGCTCTCTGAGATCCATTGCCTAAAGCTATCCCCAAATCCTTTCCTTGCCTAAACATTATAAGCTTTCTCAAACTTAAATGTGGAAAATAGGTCCTGTCCATACATACTTCTACATATTATATTCATTGATAATTTCGTTGTTGCTAACAGCTGCATCCAAAACCTGATTTCATTTGAGAAATGGTATCTTCCAAAATCCTACTCAATCCTTGGTAAAAAATCTTGATTACAATGGAGACCATACTAATAGTTGGAAACTTCTTAACCTTTTTAAACTTTAACCTTTCAGGAACCAAAGGAATGATGATAGCCATGATTTTCCTAACTTCATTGTCTATAAAACATTTTCTGAAGATCTTCTTGAGATCCTAGTTTAGTGTCCCACAATTTTGGAAGTAAGCAGTTGTAAACTTGTCTATGCTTGGGGTTTTTATATTGGTACATATTTAGATCTTCCCTTTGTTCTCTCCTCAGAAGGTGGTTCTAGGCAAATGTCCCATCTTGCAGAAATTAGATTATTCAAGTTTAAATCCTTCATAAATCATCTAATTGTTCTTTTTTGTAAGTCGAGTCTTACAAAATTTTGTATTTTCCCAACCTAGTATTGGCATTCGTCACTTAGGGGCAGATCCAATGTTTGGGTATAGGTTCTTTAGGAGAGATAGATCAAAATTCAAATGTGTAGCTTTACCAGAATTTTCCTCTTAAGAAGAGAGATTTTGGAAGTAAATACAGTTTTAGAAGACTAACATCAAGGATAACAAAGATTGTCTGTTGATGGATCATAGCATTTGTAGACTGGAGTAGAATAGCCAATGAAAAAAAATTTAAGAACTTGAGGGTCTAACTTGCTTCAATGATGGGGTGAGAGTGTATATAGATGGTACAACCAAATATTCAGAGAGACCAGAACTAAGGAGAGAAGTAGGGAAGATTGCTGAAATCTTCTGAGAGGTGTAATGATTACGAAAGAAAACACTCAGCTCAATTGTGCAGAAAACACTTAATCTGTCTCATTATTAGTGTGCAGAATTTGAATCTGTGTATGAAATTGTGTTTGAATCATTGAATAGAAATTAATAAACAGATAAAGGGCATCTAATGTATATTTAAACAGATTAAGTGTGATCTTCAAGAAATGTAACGCACCACTTTTATGTACTTAGAAGTACGAGAAGGACCCTGTAAATTCTTTTATGAAGAAAATAACAAAATTTGTCTCTTAATTAAGAATGTTAAATGGAAAATAATTAATTTTTGTATGCTTTTGCTAACTTGTGTTTGCCTAGGAAATATGCATCTAATATTTTTGGAGTATATCTTGGAATAATCAATTTTCTCATCGTAAAATGAATTTTAGACATTTTTCTATCTTTTTTTGTTTCCTTATCAATTGAATTAATGTATCAGAGTCTTAGCATGTGGTTTGGGCCTAATTCAGCAGTCAGCCTCAAAAGCTAGCTCATAGAATGAGGGCTGCCCTCCCATTTATATAAACTATTTAGGTATTATGTTTAGTCAATGTTGGACTTGACTTTTTCTTAATACAGCCCTCATGCCCAACACTATTAGGCTTGTTGTGGATAATACGGTAGGTGGTCCAATCGGTGATATAAATTTAGAATGGAAGTTCGGACCTTGGGTTTTTCCCAATACTGAGTAGTAATTTTATCCTTCTGAAATGTAGCATTTCAGTAAATTTGTTTGTGCTACTAATTTCGGTAGTGTTATTATTTAATTTACTATTTTCTGTTACATATTATGATCACAATATTTTATACTTTTCTCCTAATCTTATGCAGAAATTCCTATGTGGAGGAAGGTTGATATTTGGACCGGATGCTAGGTCACTGCTTGTCACCTTGTTGCTGATCATTGTTCCAGTTATCGTATTTTGTGTATTTGTAGCAAGGCATCTTCGGCATGAATTTTCTTCATATAATGCAGGATATGCTATTTTGGTGGTGGCAGTTCTCTTTAATATCTATGTAAGTTTTATTAAGTTTTTCTGTTCTGTAATTTGATGTTTTTATACTTTCGCTGTTTTCTTACCTGAAATTGTTATTTTGTAAGCCTCATAGTCCAAATTTCAAATAGGTTATTTCTTTATTCAGAACTTACTTTCTACTGTCCCATCTAAATATTCCTCTTGGTTGGCTCTTGATTCATGTCGTCCTTTATTATAATACTTCCTCTCATAAGTAGACAATTATTAACATCATGTGTCAAAAGAATTTTTAAAAGAATTGTCAGGTTCATAGCTGTCAATCCCAGAGTGGTGTGGAGTACTTAGCTCCAAAAGTGCTAGCTAGTGAGGGATGGCTACAATGCCAATGTTATGTATACAGGATAACTATTTATTCGCCCAAATAAATGCTCAAAAATAAAATAATACATGATCATCATCACATAAGGCACAATTGACTAGTCAATATGGGAAATTGAGAAATAAGAACAGAAGTGTGAATTCATGAGGTATAAGTGGCCTTGAGTTTCCAAGTACAAAACACAACAGGAAAAAACAAGGGTTCATGAACATGGCCTTGGTTGGAGAAAATAACGTGGTTGAAGTGGTTTAGTCAGATGGGTTCTGAAGCTCAAGAGGGACAGGCAAACAATTTGGCTGAAGAAGAAGCTTTCCCCTATTACACTTCTACTGCCCCCTCATACCCAAGCTATTAAGCTCTTGGCTTGTTCCAAATAAACCTTGCCAAACAAAAGGCAAATACAACCAAACCTAGCCAAACAGACCGAAGAACTAGTCAATCTGTGAAGGAATTGAGCAAACTGGCCAATTATAAGTGAAAGCACCAAATGTGGTTAACACACATCTAAACAAAAGTAGATTCAGAGAGGATAAGCCGAAATGGATCCACAGCCGAACCACCTTGGAATTGTCAAAACAGGCATAAAGGATGGATTAGGAGCTGCTGCCCAGCTTGGTAAACAGTCAGACACATGCAGTCAATATGCCATGATGACACAGGACAACTTCCATTGGTCAGCACTTGCAGGATAGGATGATGGTGGGCATCTGATATGTAGCTGATCCTAATATATAACACTGTCTGTGAATCACCAATAACAGCTAGGAAGTTATAAATCTAATGGGGAGCCATGACTGTGAGAAAATATTCTCTAGTGGCAGGTGACAACATCAATTGAGTAGGAAAAACAACATGAAATATAATGAGCATGCGGAAAAATAAAAGTGAGGGAAGGTACTGCTTGAGATATTAGAATTTAGCAGGTGACTGGCAAATGGAAAATCACAATCAATAGCTCAACTGAGCTCATAGAGGAGCAGCTGCAAGAACAGAGCCCCAAAGATCTAGAGCAAAGTGACACTGGAATAATGACACAACAGTATGAAAAGGATACAAACTTTAACTATTATCATAACTGGTAGTTGGAAAAAAAATGACAGCTACCAGAAATTGGAAGTAACACAAAAAGGCATAAAACGAAGGAGTTCCAGGATCTATGTAGTATAATAGTGGCTTGGGTCACAGATGATGGTACCTCTAGAATTATTGAGGGAATTTTTTTGGCTAAATGTGTTTTGCTATATATTGGTTGATTTACAATCAATTAAAGAGTAACCTCAATTGACCCAAAACTAATCCTTTTGTTGATCATTCGTTTTGGGAAAAATTTGTTCCATATCGAATAGAGATATGGTCAAATTGTAATATACAAGTGAGAGATAGATCTCATCTCATAATCCAGTTTTGTAAGGTTGAATTAGATTTAAAACCCACATTTTAAGATGATACGAACCTATTGTAGATCCATTAAGAAGCCATCTACCATGTTATCCACACATCAAGCTCAATAGTGGTGGGTGTGAAGGCATGGATTGGGAATAATCTAAGTCCCACATTGACTAAAAATATGGTTAAATATAGTATATAAGTGGGAGACAACCCTCAGATTACAAGCTAATTTTGTAAGATTGAGTTATGTTTAGATGTAATTGGTATAAATATAATTGACTGTTTTACTCTAATCATAAATTTCAATATGTTGCAACATGCAATGATGAATCAGTAGTATAATACCCTCTCTATATGTCTTGCCATCTTTTGTTTTTTCAATTTTTTTCTTTAACAGTATCTTACAAATTGAAGAAAAAAAAAAATTCATGAACAAAATAGTCGGAGTGGAAGACAATTTTGATATGTAAAAGTGGTCATACCAGGTACATTGTAAATGTAAGAATACAAATAGGATATATCTTGCAAAGAGTGAACAATTAAAACAAAGATTAGAATAAATTGAAGAAAAATTATTAGAAGATTTGAGTAGATCTTACTTGTTTAGATAGGATAACTTTTTGTTGTACAAAAGTTGATTTTTCTTTCTAACATCTCCTACCTAAGAGTAGCCTACTCTTTGTAATAATTATGATGTACCTTTCTTCATATAAATAAGATAGTTCAGCTAAGATTTTTTATGTCTTCTAAGCTCTTTTTCATATTTTCAATCTTAAGTTGGTATCAGAGTGGGTTCAACCCACTCTGTTTGTCCTTGTTTTTATCTAACGAAGAAAAATCTATTCATTGCTATCTGTCGCTTTCTGGTCTTTTTCTATCGCCACTGGCTATCCAATTTTCTTTGGGAACCACTGGATCTGGATTGTCTCTTTGAGCGACGGCCAACCTTGTTGGTCCCATAGACATAAACTGTTTCTCGTTTCACTACATCTAGACGCATGAAGTCCACATGCCATCTTCCCGTCACTAGAACACTTCTGTACTTCTTCCGTGGGGCTTGCCTGACGTCACTATTCCATTTTTTACTCTTAGCGATCACTTTCAAGCCTTGATTGAAGGACAATCTCTCCCTTCCTCTCTCAAGTTCTATATCTCTCTCTCGAGATTGTTTTCTTCTCTAATATTCTTTCTCAATCTCTCTCCTCTTGCCCTATTCAGTGTTATTTTTGGGTTTTGGCACTATTTCCTAGTCATTAGTTACCTATATTATAGTTTGGCTCTTCATCCATTTTCAAAATGTCTTCCAAACCTACCCACTCCTTTTTTGAGACTCTTAAATCACTTCTGAGAAACTTAATGGAAATAACTATCTCTCTTGGTCTTCTTTTGAACTTTTGTTTCTCGGCCACGATTTTCATGATCACCTAGAAGATGGGAGTGAAGTACCAACAGATAAAGTTGAATAATGGAAGAAAATTAATTTTTACCTTTGTCCCTTATTATGGTAATGTGTGGAGCCCAATATATTGGGCACATTGTGATCCTTTTGGATAAAGATTCAAAATATCATTGCAAATGATATTCAATGCCTTTATGATTATGCTTATAGATTAGCCACTCTCAAACAAACTGATCATGACATGGTCTCCTTTATTATTGAAGCTCAATCTAGTGTTGAAGAATTGAAAATGTTCTTGGAGGTGGATTCACTAGAAGAAATTAAGAAGGTAGATAAATTTTATATGGTTATGATTCTTCGTGTGATGCATTCTATTTTTTGACCATGTTTAAGATTAAATTTTAAATGGTCAAGAATTTCCAACAATGGAAAGTCTAACTACACGGCTACTTCGTGTTCCCACTCTTAGAGATAGTAGTCTTAATGATTCTAGTGAGTCATTAGCTATGATATCTACTTAGGGAAGGGGAGGTTGTGGTAATAGAGGATGCAATGGTCGAGGATGTCCTTAATGTTCTTATTGTAGAAGAATGGGGCACACTCAAGAGAATTGTGTTTCCCAACAAGACAACAAACATCGCTACGAATGACACAGTTAAACCAAAGTTCTTAGATGAGGAATATCAAGAATACCATAGGCTAAGATCCAATAGTTAAGAATAGTCTTCCATTGAGGCAAGTTTATCAACAACCTGCATTTCTCAAACCATGGAGGGTCAAAATCCATGGATCATTGATTCAGGTGCCTTAGATCATATTTTTGGTATTTCTTTCTTATTCTCTTCAATTTCTTCTCCTAAAGCTCCTCAGTTTATTACTTTAGATAATGGGTCCAAAGTTGCTTCCTAGGAAGTTGGTCAGATTTCCCTCTCTTCTTCCTTAAACTTGAAGTCTGTTCTTATTCCTACATGCCCTTTTAACTTGTCATTGAGTCAATTAACTAAGTCTTTAAATTGTTTTGTAACCTTAGATACTAATTTTTTTTTTTATATATAGGAAAATGGTATAGGTTGACTGATTGGAGAAGGACATGAGCTTAGAGGACTATTATCTTGGAACTAGACCATCTAAGTCCTATCTTGCATCTCCTTCTCCTAAATTATTATATGATTGCTTGGGTCATCCTCACCTATCCCAACTAAAAAGCATGGTTCTTGAGCTTAACCAACTTAAAGTCCTAGATTGTTAGTCATGTCATTTAGGAAAGCATACTAGATCTTCCTTTCCAAATCGAATTGAAACAAGATGTAATTGTTTTTTCAGTCATTCATTTTGACATTTGGGGTCCAAGTCAGGTCACATCCTTTGGATTTTGGTATTTTGTCACCTTTATTGATGAATATTCTCATTGTACTTAGGTATTTAATGAAAGATTGATTTGAACTTTTAAATATCTATGTCTTTTCTTAATGAAATAAAAAATCAGGCCAAATGATCAAGATCTTAAGGGGTGATAATGCTAAAGAATATCTTCTAACTTTTGTACTCTTTTAAATTCACATGGCATCTTATGTCAATTTACTTGTCCTCATACACATTAGCAAAATGGTATAGTAGAAAGAAAAAGTAGTGAGGGTTTAGGTGTGAGAAGGGGTGTTAGTGATCCCATATCAACTAGAGATATGACCAATTGTGATATAAAAATTAGGTATAAATTTCATCTTATAAGTCGGTTTATAAGGTTAAATTAGATACATTTTCCAATTTCTAATAATAGTGATACCTTTTCTCCTTTGGCCAAAATGACTATTCTTTACCATGGTAGCTATTTGCTATTGGCCTCTTCATCAATTAGATATAAAAAAGGCTTTCCTTCATAGTGATCTCGAGGAAGAAATTTACATGGAGCAACACTCTTGGGTTTATTGCTCGGGAATTATATTTTCGTTTGTAATTTGCATCTCTCTCTCTATGGTCTCAAGCAATCTGTACGTACTTGGTTTGAAAAGTTTAGTCATATTGTTCAAATTTTTGAACTAAAACAAATTGAAGCATACCATTTTGTTTTTTACGATACCTCTTTAGGAAAATGTATTTATTTAATTGTGTGTGTAGATGATCTAATCATTACAAAAGATGATGTTGATAGAACTTCTCAGCTAAAGAAACATTTATGCACCCACCTTTAGACCAAAGACCTTGGATGTCTCAAATACTTCCTGGGCATTGAAGTGGCACAATCAAAGGAAGACGTTGTAGTTTCTCAAAAGAAATATGCTTTAGATATCTTGGAAGAAATAAGCATGATTGACCATAGGCTAGTAGATATCCCCATGCATCCAAATAAAAATTAATGGCATATCAAGTTGAACCTCTCTCTAATCAAGAGAGATGCAAAAGAATTTTTGGGAAACTTATTTATCTCACCATGACTTGATCTATCTTTTATGTTCATGCTGGTAGTCAATTTATGCAAAATCAATGTATTGATAATCAAAATGCCATCATTTGTATCCTAAGATACCTCAAAAAGGCGCTAGGACAAGGTTTTTTGATATGAAGATAAAGGAAATACCCAAAAATATGGATATTGTGATGCTGATTGGATAAGATTTCTTATGGATAGATGCTCCACTACAGGGTATTGTGTTTTCATTGGAGGCAACATTATTTCTTGAAAAAACAAGAAATAGAATGTAGTTGTCCAATCTAGTGCTAAAGCTGAATACAAGTCAATGGCATTTCTCACCTGTGAACTTGTGTGGGTGAAGCAGTTCTTTCAAGAATTGAAATTGTGAGATTCAAAAGATGGAGTTTGTTAGAAATGAGTTGATTGTTGTCGTTCTATTCGTGAGAAATTTTGTCCAAGAAATGAGTTTGTTAGATCTAATAACAAACTTGCAGATGTGTTAATAAAATCCTTGAAAGGACTTCGAATTCAATTTAGATATTCCAAGCTTGGCACATACAATCTAAATGTTTCAGCTTACGGGAGAGTTTTAGAAGATTTGAGTAGATCTTACTTGTTCAGATAGGATAACTTGTTGCTTTACAAAGCTATCTTACAAAAGCTGTTTTTCTTTCTAGCATTTGTCACCTAAGAGTAGCCTACTCTACTCTTCGTAATAATTATGATGTACCTTTTTTTCATATAAATAAGATAGTTCAGTTAAGAGATTTTTTAAGTCTCTTAAGCTCTTTTGCATATTTTCAATCTTAAGTAAAATAAAGTAAGGTCAAGATTGAAAAATGGGTAGCAATTGCAGTGCTAAGGAAGTCTTTCACCCAAAAACAGGCAGACCTGGATTATCACGTAGACAGATTCACAAGGTGATCATGCTTGAAACCCTTGTATTATTCCATGGAAACCCTTGTCATTCTTTCTAACCCGAGTCTAAAGTATAAAATTCTTTCCTATTATAAGCACCACAAAGGATGTAAAGATCCATAGTCTATATCCCATGGACCTTCCTGTATTTCTTTTATGAGCCAATACTGACCCGTGACTTCTTTAAACGATTCAATTAAGAATGATCCATCACAGATGACTACTGCTGTTAAGGGTTTAAATGAAATACAAGTCCTTTAAAGAATTTTTTCTGGATGGAATAAACCAATCATGGGTAAATTATAATCCAAGAGGTTCTTCCTCAAATCCAAGTGATCTTTTAAAGCGTGTGATCCAATCATGGGATCAAATTGATTATTAAAACTTGAGTTTAATTAGTCAATTTATCAGTGATCAAGGAAAAACATTATGTAGAACTTGAATAAGTTACATTTAAAACAACAATGGTGTATTACATTTGATATAAATTAGATGGTATGCTATCTTTGTTTCCTTCTCTTAATGAAAAAAGAAAAAAATTCATAATAGAGGTTCAGATGCTCACAATCTTATCCTTAGTCAATGACAGCATAAAAAATGTATGGTGTATCTATTGATTTATTTGCTTTTCTTTTTAAATTTTCAAATATTTACAAAGGTTGTAAGCTGTTTTGGTGATCACATTTTCTTTCATTTAACCATCATTCTTAGGGAAAACTCCTTGTTAAGATATTGGTTTTCTATAATCTTCTGTTTAAAATTTATGTTTATAGGTGTTGATTCTTCTCTTTCTTACTTCCTCACGTGATCCGGGTGTTATTCCAAGGAATTTACATCCACCAGAGGAAGAGTTCCGTTATGACTCTTCAGTTTCAGTTGATATTGGAGGACGCCAAACTCCAAGCCTTCAGTTCCCTCGAACAAAAGATATTATGGTCAATGGCCATCCGGTGAGGGTGAAGTATTGTGATACTTGTATGCTTTATCGTCCTCCTCGTTGTTCGCATTGCTCCATTTGCAACAATTGTGTTGAACGTTTTGATCACCATTGTCCTTGGGTGGGCCAATGTATTGGGCTGGTATGATAGTTGGCATTCACTATGTCTTTGATGATTGATAACTACTTTAGTCATATTGATGCTTGGCTTGTTTGGTTTCTCTTAATTTATTTATGGCTTTTCCAAATTGCAGAGGAACTACCGTTACTTCTTTCTGTTTGTTTCTTCGGCAACTATGCTATGTATCTATGTGTTTTCCATCTCAGCTTTTTACATCAAGGTTCTGATGGATCATTATAAGGGGACGGTTTGGAGGGCAATGAAAGAGTCCCCTGCATCAGTTATATTAATGGCATACTGTTTCATCTCTTTGTGGTTTGTTGGTGGACTTACTGGCTTTCATTTGTACCTTATTGCCACAAATCAGGTCAGTTGATATCTTTCACATTTCTGAATATAATCTCTTATTTATCTCATTGTTCATTGTCCTAAAGAGTAAACTGGTTACTACGTGAATAAAAATGCATTAGTAGAAGTGCCCTCGATTAAACTAATTGAAACCACACAATATTTTAATCTTCTAAGTCCACCTGGCTCCTTTTTTATAGGAAATCTAGTTCATGACTTCATATTAGTTGGACGTGGCAGAATGGTGAATGGAAAGGGAAGAAATTTTGAGAAGATAATTTAGAATCATAAACTCGTTTTTGTCCCTCACACTTTTCCTTTCATCCGAACAAGTAGCAATCTTAAAATCTCAGAAGCTTGGTAATTCTGTATGTTCTTCCATCAATCCAAAATACATTGATAGTGTAAGCCTGATTCACTTGTACCAAAATGTGAGAAGAATGTCATCCCCGCTAGTGATCTTCCATAGTATGGAAGATAAATCATGTTACACACTTGCTTATAATAATACGAATTTATTTTCTGAGTCTTTGATTATTTAAGGGTCCTTGTGTTGCAAGAATATCTTCATCACCTGGCTGATTGTAACTTGTTTTGCAGACTACCTATGAGAACTTCCGGTATAGAGCTGATAACAGGCTCAATGTTTACAACCAGGGTTGTTTAAGCAATTTCCTGGAAGTATTTTGTACAAAAGTGAAGCCCTCAAGGAACAATTTCCGAGCTTTTGTTCAAGAAGAGGTACCGAGGCCACCCCCTCCAATGATTTCCCGGGATTCTGAACCAGATCTGGGTGGAGACCCTCGTTCTAAAGTTGAAGATGATCTAGATATCGGTGAAGACCTGTTAAAGATATCACAGCGCCGAAATATTGAAGAAATTGATGAGGACATCCGGAGCAGAGGGAGCAATGGACCTCCCCATAATACATCTGAAGTTGATTCAGTTTTGGGTTCAGATCGTCGAGCTCCAACAATTCGATCCGAAGCAAGGCACTCAAGTGAGGGAAGAAGTGAAAGCTGGGAAATTGCCTCTGAGGTCCTTGCCAATTCAAATGTAACTGAAAGTAGAGGCTATGTTGCTGCATCAAACGAGGTGCGCCAAAAACTTGGGGGTCCTTTCTGATATCTGGGGTGGTTACTTAGAGATTAAAGATGGAAAAAAGGAAATGGTGTTTGATCATATTATAGGAATGGGAATTGAATTGATTGAGGCATTAAGTACAAAAACTTGTTTGATCCTTTTTGTGGTAAGCTTAGCTCTTTTGGAAAGAATAGAAATGTGTGTAATTTTCGAGAGACACAGGAATAGTATCTTTTTTTTTTTTCTCTCTTCTTTGTTAATTTTTATCCGACAGTCCAACATGTGCATTGCATCTTTATGTGGCTTTATTCTTTGTGTAAATAACCAGTTGTGATGCTAAAAAATTTTATCTATATACTGTGATTTTAGGTTGTTGTGTAAAACTGCTAAATTCTTTTATCCGTGCTACTATGATACAATTATGTCTGAACTTTGGTGGCTTTGTAAGGTTTGGAGAAGGCTTTTGGTTTTAAGTAGAGGCTATGATACAAAGAACGGATTTCTATTGTTCATTTTGTATTGGAAATTCTACCTTCCATTTCTATAATGCATGCTCATGTGTTTCAAAAAGGAGAAATAAAAAAATCAAACAACAAAGATTAAGCAAAAATTTAAAATATATTTAATATAAAAATGATTACAAATTCTTATAAATCACGTACATAAAACAAGCTTCCATCAACTTGGGAGGTATCATATTCTCATTGTTTAACTTGAAAGAAATGAAATTTAAAGATATGGTAACAAATATTTTATGTATTTTAAGTTTTCTATGCTTGCCTGATTGTCTTTATGAACCTTTTCTATTTTTTAAAAATTACTCATATAATTTAACTTGTGTTATTTAACTAATGATTCATTCTTTCATTTGATACTTGCTTTCACAACTATTTGAATTTTAATAATCACCTCAATCATTTATTAAAAAGTTCTCATTTTTATTATGTTAGATAAAAATGTATTCTTATTTTCTTTTTTCGCACTTGTTTAATTAATCTTTACATAACCTACCTTTCCATAGGGTATAACTTTCTTGAATATCCTTTTCCATAACATATAATATATACATATTTTCATAATATTATCTAACATGGTTTACCTAATTATTAGCCATACCATTCACTATTCACTCTAATATATAATCTAACATTCAACATGGATAAAAATATAGTTATATCAATGGTCATTATCACAATTAATTTTGTTTGATTTTCATTAACAGTTTATTGAATAACATTTGTCTTATTGTGTTAAGCTTAGAGTGTCGAATTTAAGCTGAACTTAATCAATTTCATCTAAACTGAATTCAACTCTTTGGTTGCAATCTCTTCTCATTGAATTTTGCGTACCAAAAACCAGTCTTTCTCTTTATGGTGACAACCTTGAAACTTTTCTTCTAACTACAAATCTTATTTATCATTTTCGTGAAATATATTTTGAGATTAACTTATATTTTGTTCAAGATAAAGTATTAAAGAAAGAGGTTATTATTCAACATCTTCTAACCATATATCAAGTAATAGATGTTTTAACCAAACCTGTCTCTAACACTGTATTCATGAAGTTTAAGAATAAACTCTTAGTCACTAGTGTTAAACTCTAAGAGTTTAAAAGGAACTAATAAAAATATACAAAATACAGTTTTACTTTAACATCACACACTAATTTTTTTTATTTTTCTATTATTCCCTTTCTACATATATCTCTCACCATTTGTTATTGCATGACTATCTAATAGACTTTTTATTATTACATCCGTAATGCAATAAATTCTCTTGCCCATTAACACTATTAACACTCAAAACTAATAACTTATCCTACTAAAATATATTATTGCATAAGAACATTGTGAAAATCTTCTTTAAGAAAGTTAACACATTCCTATAAATATTCTTTATTATTAATTAAAATTTATTTTAAAAATCATTAATTTTGTGATTCACACTTCTTATTTAATAAATTTTTCTTTTAATTTTGTATCTTTCAATAAATTTATTCAATAATTATCCACGTCTAAAAAAATGTATTGATAATATTTTATGTTAATTTTAAAGAAAATATTTATTCTAATTAATCATAATTTAAATTATTATTAATTAAAATATAAGCAAGTTAAAAAAATTAACTTATTTAAAATTAAAAAAAATTAAAAAAAAATTTGAATTGAATCATAATTTATCTAAATAATTTTTCTTCAATAAATTATTCACAACCTTCCTAACTACAAATACCTAACTCTATATTCAAATCATCGAGAATTCATTATTACTAAATTTATATATATATATATATAAATTTAATTTTATTCAAACCAATAATTTCTTTTATATTTAGTTTTAAAAATCTAAATCAAATAAAAAATAGATCTTAATATTTATTAACATAAATTAATATAAAATTGTATTAATATAAAAATATAAGCATTACTTAACCAAATTATATCTAAATTAATATTGCACTTGCAAAGCAACTAAACAATTAAGATATGCGAAGCATATAAAAATATACAAGTACATTGTCATTCAAGTCGCAAATGCAAATCTCATTCTCAAGTCAAATAAAGTCTACTAAGATAAATATTAGTGTCCCTAGGATGGTAAGATTGAAATATAGGTATAAGATTATCAGATAAGAGATTAGGATTAAAGGATTATACTATCACAGTCTCCATTAGATTATATAATATTTTCATCATTGATAAGTTTATTACAAGTCATAAATCCCATTTTTAGTAGTAGACATAAATTGTCTATGATACATAAACTAAATTTGAAACAATACAATACTTATTTTGAATCAATCTTTCTATCTACATAAAATTATATTCACAACAAATTTAAGACATTGATATATATATATATATATATATATATATTAATATTAGTATACCTAATTTAATTAATTAATGTTCCAATTATAATATTTTCTCCTAATTAAATGAATTTGAGAGCGTTATATTACTATTAATATATGGTGATTAATATATCACACCTTACTAAAAAGGGTAGTGGCTTTGAGGGGGATACAATCAACTTTCCACAACTAACAAAAAATAGTTAAAACCGAAAGACCATTTCTCTTACCTTCAATAATTGAATGCTAAAAATTGATGTATATTCACAAACAAAAATAGCAAAGATGTTATATAACCCACCTATACCAATCATCATATATACATTACTAAAAATACTATATATACTAAATTGCAAAATAATTATAAAAAGCCCCACAACAATTAACAACACATTCTCTCCACAAAAGATCAAAAGAACCTTTAATTCTCCATTTTTTTTCTCCATAACAATAAAATGAATTTGTCAAAATTTTCTCTTTTAGTGTTCACTCTTTCTTTGATTTTCATTTCTCATTCTCCTTTGCAAACATTAGGAGAAAGCTTGTATGAATCTTTATGTAATGAAGCTTACCAGGACAAGGCTAGGTGCCTTGAAATTCTCAAACAAGATTCTCGAATTGCTGGGGCTAAAAACAACAATGAACTTTCTAAATTCGTCCTTGAACTTGCATTAAAAAAGGGAATTGATGCCCAAAATTTTCTAAAAGAAGTGATGAAGACAAACCCTTCACCAGCCATCAAAGAATGTGCAACTACCTTTTATGATGAAGTTGTTGAATCTTTCAAAAGTTCATTGGGAGAATTGGCTGAGGATGGCCTAACTTCAAGTTATGATGCCAAAGTAGCTGGTGATGGACCTTCAACTTGTGATAAGGCCATGAAGGAAACAAAGGTCACCGATCCTTCTATTATAGCTTTCAATAGAGACATGTTATTGCTTAGCAAACTTGCATTTAAATCTATCGAAAAGATTTAATAAGTTGTATAAAGTGATTAATATGTTATATGATAGTTAGAGGAGAGAGGAGTTGTGAGATGTTTTAACTTTCCAATGTTAATATGTAATGTGGAGGGAGATAAATTAATTAAATAATGTATTTTTCTTATTTTTTTATGAATGAAATCATATAAATCTTGATTATACTAGTTAGTTCAATTAAATATATTTTTTTTCTAATTATTTTAAATTTGTAATTAATTATTTAATGGTAACTGAAATCACTAGTTATTTTAATTAAGGAAAATTTTTTTAATATATTTTTTAATATAAAATGTTATTAGTCTTGTAATCTAGACTATGTGAAGGTAAATTAAATTATTTGGATAAGTAAATAAAAGATACAAGAATTTAAGTAATTAGGTACCAATAGTTATTATCATTAGAAAAGTCTATACTAATGAGATAATTTTGATATTTTTTACCTTTGAAGATCTTTTGCATAACTATTTTTATTAATAGAAGTTTTTTTTATGCATATATATATAAAAAAAATCTTTCTAAACTATAGTTATGTTAATTTTCTCAAAGAGAAAAAGAGGAAAAATAAAATAAAATCTCAATATACTTTATAATATTTCTCATATAACAAGTTAATATGTTTTTTCATTTTATGAAACTAATTTCTTTAATTGTGCTAAGTTAAAGAATTTTTAAATTAATAAAAAATACTAAAATTTAATTTAGTTTTAATTAAATTATATTTATTATGGTTACTTAGGATAGAATGATTTAGATCTCTTATATTTTAAAATCTTAACTTATTAAAGCAATTTAGTTGTCATAATATAAATAGAGAATTTTAAAGAGATAATTAAGGAGAGGCGAAACATACACTTCATGGGCCAAAAATATATGCGTATGCATATCTCACTCAAAAAAAATTTTATATCTCTTTAACTTTAATTTTTTCTTTTCTTTCCCATATTTTAATCACAATCCTTTCTTCTCTTTGTCTTACCTAATCACCACCAAATCACCATCACCCATGTTAGTCAACACACCAAATTGCCACCTCTACATTTCATCATCCGCAAAACCATTTATAAAATAACTCAATTTCTCTAAAAAAAAAGAATTGAAACAAATAAAAAAAGTGAAATGAAAAACATAAAAAAAGAAAAGAAGTGATTTAAGAACATATTTCCTTTTCCTTTGAAAACTCAAATGATAACTATAATATCATTTAAAGAGGTTCTCTAAGTTAAGAATATTAAAATTTCAAAACACCTCATCCAAAATCAATTAATTTTTATATTTCAAGTATGAAAACTAAAAGAGAGGAACATTTGATCGTAGGATTATAAGAAGTATTAAAAAGGATAATCAAATGTCTGTAAAAGAAGTAAAAAAACAAAAAAAACTAGCCTAGTTGGATATAAGGGAAGAGAGTTGTAACTCTTTTGTTTATGTATCATAATAATCATATACCTTAAGAAATACTATCATGATATATATCCAACCATAAATCAAAAGTTAAGCAAATATTACAAGGAACAAAAACAATTAATTTTTTAAACATAATATTTTCCTTCTTATACATTCTCTCAATGTCATCCTTAACAATATTTCTAAAAATTATAATTTAAGATACAAGTATTTTATCCAAGTCCTAAGTTTTGGATACTTAATAAATTTGTATGAATAATTGTACCTAAAATCTAGATTAAATAATTCACCATGTGTTACTTGGACTATCTTTTTAGCCTTAAACATTTTTTGCATATCTAAAATTATTTGACACATCTTTAGTTTAATTTTGAACATATTTCATTGCATAATACCTTAAATGACAAGTACGATATTTTTTCCCTCAAATTACATATATTTCTATTACAATCATCATAATTTACTCTTTCTTTTTCATACTTACCCATCTTGATCTTTGTAAAATATTTTCGACAATCAAATATTTTCTTTTTATATTTAAAAACTAAATCAAATAAAAATATATCTTAATATCTGTCAACGTAAATTAACACAACATAATTAATATAAAAATATAAGCATTACTTAACCAAATTATATCTAAATTAATAATGCACTTGCAAAATAACTAAGCAATTAAGATACGTGAAACATATAAAAGTATACATGTACATTGTCATTCAATTCACAAATACAAATCTCATTCTCAAGTCAAATAGAGTCTACTAAGATAAATATTAGTGTCCCTAGGATGGTAAGATTGGAATATAGGATTATCAGACAAGAGATTAGGATTAAAGGGTTACACTATCACACTCTCCATTAGATTATATAATCATTTTCATCATTGATAAGTCTATTACAAGTCATAAATCCCATTTTTAGTAGTAGACATAAATTGTCTATGATACATAAACTAAATTTGAAACAATACAATACTTATTTGAATCAATCTTTCTATCTACATGAAATTATATTCACAACAAAGATAAGACATTGATATAATATATATATATATATATATATTAATATTAGTATACCTAATTTAATAATTAATGTTTCAATTATAATATTTTCTCCTAATTAAATGAATTTGGGAGCGTTATATTACTATTAATATATGGTGATTAATATATCACACCTTACTAAAAAGGGTAGTGGCTTTGAGGGGGATACAATCAACTTTCCACAACAAAAAATAGTTAAAACCGAAAGACCATTTCTCTTACCTTCAATAATTGAATGCTAAAAATTGATGTATATTCACAAACAAAAATAGCAAAGATGTTATATAACCCACCTATACCAATCATCATATATACATTACTAAAAATACTATATATACTAAATTGCAAAATAATTATAAAAAGCCCCCACAACAATTAACAACACATTCTCTCCACAAAAGATCAAAAGAACCTTTAATTCTCCATAACAATAAAATGAATTTGTTAAAATTTTCTCTTTTGGTGTTCACTCTTTCCTTGATTTTCATTTCTCATTCTCCTTTGCCGACATTAGGAGAAAGCTTGTATGAATCTTTATGTAATGAAGTTAAAGAGGAAAAGGCTAGGTGCCTTGAAATTCTCAAACAAGATCCTCAAATTGTTGGGGCTAAAGAAAACAATGAACTTTCCAAATCCATCCTTGAACTTGCACAAAAAAAGGAAATTGAGGCCCTATATCTTCTAAAAGAAGAGGTGAAGAAAAACCCTTCAACATCCAACAAAGAATGTGAAATTGCCTTCTATGAGGAAGCTGTTAAAGCATTGAAAAGTTCATTCAAAAGTACATTGGGGGAATTGGGTGAGGAGGCCGTAGCATCAAGTAATGATGCCAAAGTGGGTCCTGATGGACCTTCAAATTATGATAAGGCCTTGAAGGAAATGGAGGTCACCAATCCTTCTCTTATAGCTTTCGACAAAGACATGTCATTTCTTGCCGAACTTGCAATTATGTCCATGAAAAAGGCAGCTCACTAAGATGTACAAAGTGTGATTAATATGTTATATGATAGCTAGAGGAGAGGAGTTGCAGAGATGTTTTAGCTTTCCAATGTTAAAGTGTAACGTGGAGGGAGATAAATAAATTAAACAATGTATTTTTCTTATATTTTTTATGAATGAAATCATGTAAATCTTTATTGTACTAATTAGTTCATTTAAATATATTTTTTTTCTAATTATTTCAAATTTTTATTTGATTATTTAAAGGTAACTCAAATCACTAGTTATTTTAATCAGGGAAAAGTCTTTCAACATCCTTTTTCAATATACTTTATTTTATTTCTCACATAACAAGTTAACATGTTTTTTTTTTTTCATTTTAGGAAACTAATTTCTTTAATTGTGCTTAGTTAAAGAATTTTAAAATAAAAAGAAATACTAAATATTTAAGTTAATTTTAATTAAATTATATTCATTATGGTTACTTAGGATAGAATAATTTAAATCTCTTATATTTTAAAATCTTAACTTGAATAAAGCAATTTAACTATCACAATATAAATAGAGAATTTCGGAAAAAAGGGAGATAATTATGGAGAGGCGAAACAAACACCTAATGCTCAAAAAATATATGCCCATGCATATCTCTCTCGAAAAAAAATTATATCCCTCTAACTCTAATTTTTTTATTTTCTTCCCCAATTTTTAATCGTAATTATTTCCTCTCTTTGTCTTACCTAGCCACCACGAGATCACCATCACCCATGCTAGTCAACACGTAAAATTGCCAGCCACCTCCACATTCCATATTCGGCAAACTACCACACACCACCACATCAACCACCATTTATAAAATAACTCAATTTTTATATCAAAAGAAGAATTGCAACAAATAAAAAACAGTGAAACATAAAAGTTGTAGTCAATAACCACCAATCATAGAATTTAAATTCCTTTAGAAACTTCCAATTAAAATTTAATAATTATATTAAAAAAGAGCTGTTAATTTAATATTTTTACTTATGTGGAATCATTAACAAACTATATGACCTTAGGTTATAAATTTTGCAAGTAAAAAGCAAGGAACATAAGGGAAAAAGACAAAAATATTATAAAACTTATAAAGAAATATAAAGATCATAGTAAAAAATTTAGTTTATTATTGGTATAAAGTTAATAATAAACTAGACGTAAATACTTTAATCATGTGAGAATGATAAGGGGACTAGAATCAATGTAGCAAATATATAAATAAAATTTGATATAATACTAAAAGTCAACATAACAATGTGCAAAATTGCTTAAAATGATAAAGTATTGGCAACATATGCATACCAAGATACTAATAAAGATTATGTTCTTTTATTTTCATATAATGAAATATATAATTTAATTTAGTTATAACTATTAAAATAAATCACAATTATATTAATTAAAAGATACAAGTATTATATTATCTTTTTTTGTATTACGTTAAAATATAAAATAGTATAAGAATCAAGCTAGAATTAATATTCCTAATCAAAACTTTGCATATTAAAAATATAAGAACCATAATAAGAAAATAATGAGAAATTAGCTAATTGAAATATACGTAAGTTAAAAGAAACTCAAAACCATAATATATTGGATATTTACCAACCGAAATCCTTGTAGGCTGGAATGTCATCAATCCTGACTTTAAGGTAAGTAAATAAGAAATCCTACAATATCTAGGCCGAATATGATATATTAATGTACTAATTAGTTCATTTAAATATATTTTTTTCCTAATTATTTCAAATTTTTATTTAATTATTTAAAGGTAACTCAAATCACTAGTTATTTTAATTAAGGAAAAGTATTTCAACATCCTTTTTCAATATACTTTATTTTATTTCTCACATAACAAGTTAATATATTTTTTTCATTTTAGGAAATTAATTTCTTTAATTGTGCTTAGTTAAAGAATTTTAAAATAAAAAAATACTAAATATTTAAGTTAATTTTAATTAAATTATATTCATTATGGTTACTTAGTATAGAATAATTTAAATCTCTTATATTTTAAAATTTAACTTGAATAAAGCAATTTAACTATCACAATATAAATAGAGAATTTCAACTACCACATGACCATCACCCATGCTAGTCAACACAGTTAAATTGCTGGTCACCTCCACATTCCATCATCGGCAAACTATCACACACCACCACATCAACCACCATTTATAAATTAACTCAATTTCTATATCAAAAGAAGAATTGCAACTAATAAAAAGTGAAATGAAAAAACTAAAAAGAGAAAAGGAGTGATTTAAGAACATATTTTCTTTACAAACTCAAATGATAACTGTAATATCATTTAAAGAGGTTGTTTATGTTAAGAATATTAAAATTTCAAAAAACTCACAAAATCAATTAACTTTTATATTTCAAGTATGTAAAATTAAAGAGAGAAACATTTTATTGTAGGATTATAAGATGTATTATAAAAGATAACCAAATATGTGTAAAAGAAGGGGAAAAAAAAACCTAATTGGACAAAATTCTCATTTGATATAAGGGAAGAAAGTTGTAACTGTTTTATTTATATATTCATGGATAGGGATGGTAATGCGGGTTGACTCTTGACTTATTTCATATAACTATGAGCTTACAGATTATATGAGATTATATGAGTCATCCTCCATAATAATTAAAAAAATAAAAATAAATTAAAAAATAATAATCTTAAATTTTTTCAACAATAATCATAATGATATATCCTTATGATAATAATAATCATATACCTTAAGAATTACCATCATAATATATATCCAATTATAAATCAAAAGTTAAGCAAATGTTAGTAGGAATAAAAACAACCAACTTTTTAAGCATGATATTTTCCTTCTTGTACATTCTCTCAATGTCATCCTTAATCATGTTTCTAAAAAAACTATAATTTCTTAAAGACATAATAAGTTTATCTAAGTCCTATGTTATGGATACTTAATAAATTTGTATGAAAAATTGTGCCTAAAATCTAGATTAAACAATTCACCATATGCTACTTCGACTATTTTTTTAGCTTTAAACATTTTTTACATGTCTAAAATTATTTGATTCATCTTTAGTTTTATTGTGAACATATTTCATTGCATAATGATTAAATGACAAGATATTTTTTCCTCAAATTACATATATATTTTTTTTCAATCATCATACTTTGCTTTTTCTTTTCCATTCTTACTCATCTCGATTTTTGTAAAATATTCTTCACAATCAAATGTGTTAATCTTATCCCTTTTTTTCATTTTCAACAATTTTAAATTATTTTTCCTTTTTAACATTATTTTCTTCAATATCTTCCTTACAAATTATGTATCCCTCTCATTCATTTCAATTTCTAAATTATGATCTTAAATACAAATAAATTAAATTAAAATTTATTATATTATATTTAGAAAACTCTTAAAAATAAAATTAAAAACAATATTGATAATATTTTTAAGAAACAAAAAATTTAATTGAACAAATAAGTTGACTATGTAGAAAAGAAGATAAATTCATACTCGAAAAAGAAAATGAAAGAATCACATCAAAGAAACGAGAAAGAAATAGAAAAAAAAATATGAATAAGTCATGGATACGTGAGTTTGTTAGATTAATAATTGAGATAGATTTAAATAAATTAAATATTATATATATATATATATATATATTTCTAAAATCTGTAAATTTTTTAAAATTCAAGAATTCAAATGTATTTGAACTGTACAATACACAATTTTTTACTTGCAGTGCATGTTATAGATTATGTAGCTTGCAAAATAGAGTGAGGATGCCCATAATCAAATACTAAATCCATGTATGCAGAGAAAAACCACTATATCTCAATCTTTAACCAATATTACAAGCATATCACCTATATAAAAATTGAAATGCATTAAACTCTGGTATTTCATAAATAAAAGTAGCAACAATTTACTAAATACCAGCAATTCTTGCAAATTTTATCAAGTTCCACAATAATCTTATTAAACTATACATTGTTATATATTTATCAAAAGTCACCATATTAGATACATCTACTACACAACTGTACCATATAAATATTCTTAAACTATGAATTGACTAAACAAGATTAAAACTAACATTACCTAAAAATGACAGCAACAAGTTATGAAACGATTATAAGATAAAAGTAAAAAAGATATATTAAAATATATAATTAGATTCAATTCTATCATTTGTGTTTAATAAAAATGCTTAAGAAAGATATAAAAATTATGGACAAAAAATATTCAATTAAAACTTATTAAAATTATAATCTAGTAACTAAATATAATAATAACAATTAAAGTAAGATAAAATATTTAGATAACTTGAAGTTATTATATTCTATGTCATTGAGATGATGGACCAACTAAATTAGATAATTCAATTCATCTTGATGTCCTTTAACTCCTTTTATTGAGCAACTTTGAAATTTTGAAATTTATTAAATGAAAATATTATTAATATATATAATAACATAATTACAAAAAAGAAAGTTGAAAATTTTTCATGAAAATCTTCTTAAAAAGCTCAAACTCTTCATTAATATTAAAATCATCGAATTGAATTATAGTGGTCTTTAATCAATTCTGAACACAAATAAGTATCTTAGTTATTGGTGAATTTAATGAATTTCTAAAAGCATCCAAAGTCATTTTTATTACTAGTATTTAGAGAAGAGTTATATAACTTAAAGTCATCACAAACATGAAGTAAAATAGTTTAAGAAAATAATAAAATAACTTGATGAAGATCATATCCAATTACAAAAATATTTTTAGAAATATTGAAATGTAGCTTTGATAAAAATGATGAGATTGGATCTAACTTTTTAAGCATGGATTGCTTTCAACAAATTTCCACTAAGGAAAATACAAAATACAAAATGAGACGAAAAGTAAAAAAATACCACAATCATTATTGATTGATATGTATAAAATATTTCTCACCTTAAATTATTAATTCAAAGAAAAATATCAAGATTTCTATTTAAAAACTAAGAATTTTTAAAATTCTTCAATTTCTAAAATTGAATTTATCAATACAAAAGTTAATATTTTGAAATTTAAAAACATATAAATAAATAATAATATTATTATAGTTAAATATTTTAGTATTATTTTTTAAATTAATGATTTAATATTTTAATTATTAAATTATTAATAAATAAATAATAAAATAAAAAATAAATATACTTATATTTATTATTAACGTAAGTGATGCCTTGTCATTGTTATTATTCTTATTATTATGATGTCTATTTTAGTAATTGTGCAAGTTCCAGAATTTTCTAAACATGTACTCTGTTTGAGTCGGGGAATAGCTTTACAATTCCCAAATTGGAACCCTAGCCTCCTCCATTGCCGCATTCTTTTCTTCCTCTTCCCTACGCATTTTTTTTGTAGCACAAGATTAATTTTATCTTCGTATTCAAACCGACAAATTAACTCATTTTTGGGTCCCGTAACCCTGTATTTTATCATCTGCAGAGAATAAAAACCCAGCTTGTGTATCAGAAAGGATTCATTTTGCTGATTATATAGCTATGGTACGTTCCTCGGTTTCTATTTGTTTTCTATCAACTGTGTTCTTTTCTGTTTAGCTTCTGTGCATAAGGGAACCAAAAATTCAAGCTTGTGTATAGGATGGGTTTTATTGTTTCTTGTTGCAGTATTATGAGGGAGACAGATAGTTAGAAATTAGTTAGAAGCTGTTGCAATAATACAGCTATATATGGGAGGTTAGTGTAGTATTGAGGGATGAAAAAGTTTCTTGTAATAATCTTGTATATTCAGTTCGAGCAATAACAGTTCGGGATTCATTTATTGAATCTCCTACAAGTTACAGTTCTTCGTTCCTAGTTCTGTTATATCGATTCCTCTTTTATTTTTATTTTTTTCATATTCTCATGAGATTTAAAGATAGAATTTTTAGATGGGTTCTTTGCATGTATGCCGTTTTGATAAGATGGTGTTTTTCTAATTGCTTTTTTGTAGCCAACCCAGGTTCATTTGTTTTCATTGACTGTTATGCATCTAACTAGGTTGTGATTTCTGTGTTGGTGTAGTTTAGTTTGTTCGGGTGTCGTAGTTTCAAGACCGGCTAACTTTTTTAATTTTTATTCATGTATCAAAAGGGAATAAAGTGGAAGGGGTTTAATCTGCTAGCTTTAAATGGTCTTTGGATGATAAATTTCTGTACTTCTTTTTTTCTCTTTCAAATTTTAACTGAGGTGTTCATGCAGGCTGCTAAGATTCTTGCGAACTTGATTGTGATGGGTGGAGGAATCTTGGCAAGAGCAGTTGTTCAGGCATATCGTCAAGCTCTCACTAGTAAGTTTTTCAAATTTGTGATTGTGGATAGATATGTGATTTGTGTTATGTAATTGCATACTAATTTACTATTCAATTTTCTGAGGTGTTTGATTTATTTATTAGGGTTTGTTTTTCTTGATATATACTGTGTGCAAATGTTTACTTAGTTTCCAACACCAAAATGATTTTATCACTTACTGGATATTTTTTATTTCAGTATCTTGATAATTTAGTAGCTAAGTTTTTTTTCCAAAGATTTGTAGGAGCTATGGTTTTTTTTTTTACCTTTTTTAGCATTTGCCAAGGGGTGGCAGGGGATTTTGCGGGCTTCTTGGGGTAATTTGATAATTTTGAATGATTTCAAAGGGCCAGAATGAGATTTTGGGATGCAATTAGTTTATATATCTATGGTAAGCGATATCCCTTGTTTAACCAGTGTTGATGAAATTCTTGTTTCTAAGAGTTGAGTAGAGCTTATTATGTAAGAGCTTAGGAGAGGTTTTACATTAAGCACCCAAGCACTTGGGGAATTCACCCTCTAAAGCTAGCTATTCAGGGGGAAATACCAAACACCTGAAAATACTCTACGGAGCATCCCATACTACACGATGTGGGACTTAGGCATCCCATAATACCCAGGATTGACTACATAGGGGTTAAGTTATTCCCACTACCCTTTTCAGTATGTGAATATTTGGTTTCATCAGCTCCCCATGTTAAAGATTAATAATTGGAAAGTACTCCAGGATTAGGTTTGTTGAATAGATTAACTAGTGAGGCTTGCCTATCTGAACTCCAACAGGCTGACTACATCTTTTTAAATAATGCCTGGAAATTGTGAAACTCGGGTATTATTCCACATTTACCTTTCAACCTCTGATTTCTAGGTGTTTACTATAATTATTGTTTGTTTCCTTGGATATATATCGTATGCAAATGTTGTTTAAATTATTTTCTAAATAATTTTATATTATTATTTAGGCTATTCTAGGAGTCGGTTTTTAGATGGAAAGAGAAAGGAGGAAAAGTTTTTATTTTTAAATCAGGGAATTACATATGTTCATTGAGATGAGTGAAAGGTTTATGCTAATATATTTAGTTAAAAATTTATCAAATTAGAGAATATTAGAAATAAAAAAATTACGCACTCTATTCTTTCTATCAAAACCCAACTCTCAAACAAACATATCCTCAGTTGGCAGATGTTCAGTACTTCAATTTCTACACATTTTTAAGTTGACAATTTGAATAAAGTCTGTTAAAGTAATATTATTCTGTGTATGTATGTTCTCCTTAGGGTTAGTGTTAGTAACCCCCTTTTTGTTTTGTACTCTTCTATATATATATATATACAACAGCTTTGGTTGTGTATATAATACACCTGAAATTCAAGTATTTCATTGGAAACTTTCAGAATGAAATTTTGGGTGCAATAGGATTGCGCATATATAGGAATCCTTCATATGTTAGTGTTGAATGAAATCCTAGTTTCTCGGGAGTTGAGTAGTATATTGCGAGAAGAACTTGGGAAAGGTTAACTGCTTCATGTTCAACTTGTAGATCATTATTTATAGGTTGTCTCTCAAGGGAACTTCTCCAGGGATTAGGTGTGTTGGATAGATTAGCTTGTGTCTTGTGTGGATTGTCTATTTGAACTCCAACAAGCTGACAAGACTTTTTAAAGGAAAAACCATGAATATTAGATGTTAATGCAGTGAAGGCCTGGATTGCAAGACATGCAGACTAAGGTGATGTAATTTCAATCACTTCCATGAAATTGCTAGTAAAATAAACTGCAGATTGAGGGGAAGCGTAACTAAAGAGTCAAAGTATGGTTTTGTTCATTTTGGGAGAATATTATATTAGCTAGGCTATCTTCTGTATGACAGCGGCTCTGTCGACCTATATGTGTTACTAAAGAATATTAATTTCTTTCATTCCTGTTTTGACCAATCGATGTATTTTGTCATTTCAGATATTTGAGCCTTTTATGAAACTACATGACTTCTTAAGAAATTTGAGCCTTTGGACTGATCTATTTTCTTTTATTTGTATATCCTATTTACATATCTAGAATTTGTAAATATGTAGAGTTTTTAGAAGATTAAAGGTTTCTGTTACTGAATTTTATTTTGGAGTATTCATTAAGTTTTGCATTTTGTTTGGAAAGCTTGTAAAGTTCTTTGGCATTGCACTTTGTTGGTAGGGATTTGGGCTTAAGGATGGAATAAAATGGCACAATATCAACCAGATGTGTATCTTTTGCTGCTCTATGGGACAGAATAGTTTGCATTACTTCTATTTGTGATTCATCCTAGTTTAGGAGTTTTTTTAATTATGCTTATCGGAGAACTTCTAGATATGCTTCCCTTTCTTTTTTATTGTTCCTTTTTTTGGTGGGGCTGTGATTGGTTTTGCCTTGTATGTTTGCTCAGGAGGATTTGTTTCTTTCAATTACTTCGCCTTTTATGCAAACATCAATTTTACCTTTTATTTATTTATTTATACATCGAACGTACCTCCCACTGAATAGAATTGGCTACATGGATTCTAGTAAGGTGCCACATCTGTGCTTATCATAGATTCATGAAGCTACAATTACCTTAAACCCTTCTTAGTAGTGGTATCCAACCATTTTTCTTTTGCATCTCCCTCCACCATGTCTAGGTTGAACTTGAAACTGTGATATATAATCTCACGTCATGTTTGCACCTGTGTATTGTTTTTTAGATGAGTGAACCATCTTAAACACTGATAACTTTTTCTCGTGATCTCTGCCCCCATCTTTTCCTCTCTGGCCATTCATTATGACTGAAAACTCGTGCACAATTTTTCCATTAAACCACCCATCATCCTCCAGACAACACTACAGGTCTAACTAGAGTTTAGCAAAACGTTCTCTTCATTTCTTTTCTTTGCCACTTTACAGTTACAATATATTTTTGGCTCCACCAGATACAATATGTGATGTCATAATTTAACTGTCCTCTAAAGTACACTACTGGACTCCCTTTTGATCAAAGCATTTTCTTTTTTGGGTTTAGATTAATGAGAATAACAAGCTAAACTCCTCTTGTTGAAGTCTCAGATAATATGAAACATTGCTTTTGAACAGCTTAGGTCCCCAAATCCCAAATATAAGTCTGATATTTAATGGAAAAGCTTAACAAAATGGTTCTTCCATTCTCTCGTTAATTCTGTGGTCTTTGTCAAATATTTTATATCTTTACTCTGATACTCTTATGTGTTAGTTACTTTTTTCTTCTGCATAATGTCTTGGCCAAGTCACTCACACGCTATACACACACAATAACACAGTAACTCTAGATCTTATTTTCTTAGCATTTTGTTATGTAATTTCAGATGCCTCAAAAAATGGTGTTGCGCAGGAGACAATACAAAATACTATTCGCAGAGCTAGCAAGGCAATGACTGAGCAAGAGGCTCAACAGATTCTCGGTGTTACTAAGGATACTCCCTGGGAGGAGATTATCAAGGTTAGTATATCATCAATGTTGTAGGAGGACATTTGTTATCAAATTTATCATGTTCTAATGTGAGGATTGCATTGTATTGGACAGCATATTTTGTAATAGCCTGCAATTGAAAATAATAGCTAAAACTAACTCCGAACCCAAAAGCAAGTTAAAAACCCTAGCTTCGCACTAATTAAGAATGCCAGTTAAATTTATTTAATTTTCGTGATTTCTTAAAAAGAATACCATTTCTTAATCTACCCTTAATCATGTTTTTTGAAGATGGTGCTCAGCTTTGAAAAGTGTATGTTTAGAATAAAGGGCTGAGTTTGAGAGAGGGGGTATATTGAACCTTGAACAATTTTTTTTTCGCCAATGGATGAATAATTTTCTTTGAATCAAGATAGCATAAAAGAGAAAACAAACTACAGCTTCACGAAATGTCAATATTAATGTTCTTTTACTTTTCAAAGACATAGAATTAAGGTTCAATTCTGATATAACTTTTAGGGGAGATAAGGGAAGAAGAAAAACACAAAAATCTATATTGTTTCACCATCACAAAAGAGTTACATCCAGTTGTCTAATCAATCCAATTAAGCCAATTCATTGTATTTTCAAGTTTTACAAAGATCCCTCAGGGAAAAAGGAAAATACAACACACAATAATATCTTCAATCCTACAAGGTCTTCTACAATCACTTGTGAAGTCCTATCACAAGCAACACTCTTGACAAACCTAGTCAGGAACAAAGACACCTAGATCTTGAACCCTATAAGATCTTCTACCACCACTTGTAACACATCTTAGTTAAGAAGATACAATATACAAAGAATAAGGAACAAGGTCACCTGGATAGATTTTGACACAAGATAAAAAGAAAAACAAAGGTGATGCACAATGTGATTAGTTCAATCTTTGATTTTAAAGCAAAGTGTATAGCTTCTTTCAAGTGTTTGAAATAATTTAGAACTTTTTCCAAAATTGATTGCTCAAAGATAGCTTGAGATAGCCCACTTAAAAATAAACCCTAAATCCATTAAAACAGTCAATTTTCAGGATTGAAAGGTTTTAGTGAAATGAATCAATTAAAACTTAATTTTAATAGATTAAAATATTTTTCTTGTAAACCCGACAACATGAAAAAGATTTGTAATCCATTAAAATAGCACAAACCTTTTCAAACTTGTCCAAAAACACTTATAATTGAATTCTCTACTTAACCCATGCAAGATTAAAGATAGAGAAACCACTTATAACACTCTTAACACTCAAATTACAACTCAACCCAAGATGAACATCATCATAGTGGTTGGGAGCATCAAATTATCAAGCTTAACTCTTTAAGCTTCTTGCTTCAAACTTCTATATCTAAAGTGTATTCTTTAATAATGACATTAAATAGGGTTAAATTAGTTAGAATTTGTTTATATTTTTCAGTCCACTAACCATGAACATTTAATAAATAAATTGAATCTGGAGGAAGCATGTGATAAAATACAAGATACATTATATTAGGGTTATTGGTGTTTTTCATCGTTGTAAAATTGCCAATTTTCATTTTTTATTTTTGCTCAATTTAAACACCTTACCTTTTCTCTTGTATTCTCTACACACTTGAAACTTTCGTCCCTTAATTTTAACTCCGATAATTCTCTATACCATATAAAACATGATGCTAAAAAGCATTTGATTTACAATCAATGGTGACTTCACAATTTTTATGCTGAATATACCTCTCACTTCAGAGGAGCTAAATTGTTGTTCTAACTATTTCTCAAAAATGTTTCTTGCCATGCAGAAATATGACAATTTGTTTGAGAACAATGCCAAGAATGGGAGTTTCTATCTCCAGTCCAAAGTTCAACGTGCCAAGGAATGTCTAGAGGAAGTTCGACAAGGCAAGAGTCAGGATACCCCTAGTTGAGCACTTAGTTTTTCTCCACATTTTATATACCCCTTGTGTAATAATTTTGGCCTACAAGCTTGTATACGATTTGCTTTATCAGAAGTTTCTGAACTATAATTTTGATTACTATAAAAAAGTGTACATGATTAGTTTGGGATTGACTTGCAAATAAGGGCTACTACCTATAGAAATGAACTACCTTACTATATTTAACATCATCAAAATCGGAATGGTAGGCAATGATAGTAATGTAGTAAAAAACAGTTGCACGTTTCTTTACTTGATTGGCATAACAACTTTGGTATCTTTCACTTTCAGTTCATCGTTGCTAATATTCATACTCTAGAAGTTTTCACCTTTGTCGTCTTATGTAAATGCATTAAAACTAATGCCACAAGTATTTATTATTTTTATTATCTTTGTCGTGTTTTGGTGATGATTGTCTTGTCTATAAGATTGTTGAAGCATAGAAATGGTGTTCCAAACTTCATTATAATTGAAAAGTTACAAATACTAAAGGTTGTTGAGGTAAAAATTTTAAATGAGAAAAGTTAAAATAAAAATAATTTGCAAAAATCATATTTTAGAACAATTAATATGAATACTTTTTATAATTTAATTTATACATAAATTAATTTTTTCAATTTATGAGAAATTTGATTTTATTTTTCTTCTAAATTTTTCTCTTAAAAGTATTTTAAAAAGAAATTTCTTTGAACATACTTTTAGTAGAAAATAGTGATTATTAAATGGTTGATTATTCAATTTTATTTTAAATGAGTTTTATGATAATATTTTTTCTTCTGATTTTTCCCTCCTAAGTTTTTTTTTAAAAAAATAAAATAAAATCCTACAAACATACTTTTAGAAGAAAATGGTAAATGTTCAAATTTATTTCAAATGAGTTTTATGATAATTCGATCTTATATAAATTTGAATCCTCATCGTGGATGTGATAGAGAGATCCCATGAAATTTTAAAAAAGATATTTCATTGATGATTATAAATTCATATTTTATTTTGAAGTGTTATCTTCTCAAGACAGTTTTTATATCAAACAAATTGGGTAAGTCATTATAAAAGAAAACAATAACAATGCAGGTAGAACTTATCCAAAAAAAACTTTGAGATTAGTGAAAATTGATTGAATCCTAAATTTTATATGCACTGGTGATATATACATCATCCAGAAAATCACTATTTTCTGATAGAAATCATAAAACAAACAAATTCATATCATTTTCAAATTGTAACACCATTGAACTTTAATGGTATCTTCTCCCATCCACCAATGGAGAACCACTTATGCATGGCGATATTTATCCTTACACTGGTCACTCTTTAATCTCTAACACATTGTTTTATTTCATTGGATCTAATTTTCAAAGATTTATTATGATTTTTTATGAGCTCATGTGAGTGTCACCTTCAAGAATAAAAAAAGAAAAGTTACATGCCATATTCATGTCTAAACACTCTTTTTTGGGTCCAACTTCTGAATTGTTGGTTACCCAAAATGGTAGGCAAGCTACCAATCACCCCTTTCAACCCTTATCTCCAAACTCTCAATGCAAACCAAGTGGATCTTCCACTTCATGAGTGAAACTTTTCTCCCACATTAATTATTAATTATTGGTCACATAGGGATCAAAACCTAAAATATTTAACTCAAAAACAAACTTCATCTTAATTGAGATTTATAAGACTAAATATGAGGTAAACTTAAATTATAAGATGGTATTAAAAGTGATTTACTTTAGAGAATAATCTTAAATAATTGGTGAAAAAATCAATAATCAAAATTGAGTGCTTATGCATAAAAATATTATAGATATAGTGAAATGCTAATTATTGATTTTTCTTATCAACAACTTATATTACTTACTTAACCTTTAAAAGAGAAATCCAACAAGTTTAGGGTTAACACAATGATATACTCTAACTAAATAAAGTGTTTTAAGAAATGCATCATATATATTTAGATAAACTTTTAAAAAAGGTGTTTTATTTTTAAATTTTTAGAAATTATCCTTGGAGAAAATATTACAAAAAATAAAAAATTGAAAGGAAAAAAAACTTGTGTAATTCTTATAAGTTTTAAATCTCCTTTAATTTTAAACAATACACATGACAAGAGTATATATTTGGAAACTTTTCAACTTTATAGAAACAAAGTTATATAGAATTATTACCATATGGTTAATGTAGATTTTATCTTAAGTTTATGTGTATCAATTATGTAAATATAAAAGCAAATTATTTATTTTAAGTGGTGGAAAGAGCTTTAAAAAACTCAATAATCTTTGGTCAATCATAATATTTTAATTCTCCAATACTTTTGACATTTTGAATGAAAATAGTTCAAAAGTTTTGTTTATTAAATTAAATTCAAATTGATGTGATTCACACAAGTGAGTCTTCTCTTGATTAGAGATCAAACATTCCATAACTAAAAAGTTTTGAGCTGAATTTACAATGTGGATTAATATTCACATGACCCATTCTATTCTACACTTTGATTAAATATTAATGTAATCTTTCATTGAAACATGATGTTATTTTTAATATTTAATTATTCTTTTGTTTCTTTAAGTTCTAAGAACTTTTTCTTTTACTTATTATAGTAAAAAATACCACATTTTAGTTCCTATAGATTAACCTTTAATCTTTTGATCATTTCATCAAATATTGACTAGTGGTGTTTAAAATAAACATAGATTATTAAATAAGTTATATTAGGTTCATTTCATACGAGGTTGTTCAACACTTGGTGGGGAAAATCAAAAGGATGAAAAATTATAACTAGAGACCAAAATAAAAAATGTTTTAAATTAAAAAAAAATCTTAAAATTGTAAAACCTAAAAAGTAATTAACTATCATGTGTAAGAATATTTTATTTATTTTTCTTAAAAAAATATTTTGTTTTCTTTTTATGAAAAATTTAATAGTTACTATTATTTGAAACGTATTCATATTTATTAATTAATCTTAATTAATATCCTTTGGACATTGTTAGTGACATCTTATAATTGAAATGTTAGGTACAACACACATCGCACGTGTCAAATTGATGTGGTAGACTCTAAGCTGCACACGTGCCATGCCTTTGCTTTTATTTGTTCGCAAATCCCAACATTGACGAGCTCTTCGTCACGTTTATTTTATTTTTTATTTTTCCGTCTTTAATAAATAATAAATAAATAAATTATTAATTAATTTAACTTTGTTCGTTACGTTTCTCTCTGTAATTGCCAAGTTTAAGTGGGACCACGTTATCTATCACGCCACGTGTTTTGTACGTTTACATCAACTTTAAAGAATTCACTAAAATACTATCCCAAACGTTATAAGTGCGCAAGCAAATTTTTTAAATTATATATATATATATATATAATTTATTTATTATAAAAATAAGAAGTACATTTTTTTTTTATTATTTTTTAATTTATCTTACTTATTAAATAAAAATAAATGAATAGTAAAAATTATAATTCATATTTTTTAATAAATAAATTTATTTTCTATTATATTAAAAATAAATTTTAATATTCAAATATGATTTATATATTATAATAATATAATAACTGTTCAAAAATTATGTGATTATTAATAATGAATTTAAGTCTAATTCAATTTCATAAAATCGGTTCAATCTCATAAAATCGGATCAATGAGGTGTGATTATATCTTTATGAAGTTCAATGAGATGTGGTCGTATTTCTAGATGATATGTGAGACTAAAAATTTATAAGTGATTTAATAATAACTTAAAAATTTTATTAGAATAGATTCTGATATTAATGAATTTAAATCTAATTCAATTTCATAAAATCAATAAATCAATTTAAGTCAATTTCGTAAATTTTTAAGCTATGTAAGATAAAGTATTTTAATTTTATTTTATTTACAATAAAATTCTCCTAATCACCAAAGTTTTAAGAGTGATTATAATTTCATAAATTAAAAAGAGAAAAAGTTGAATGTTATAATTATAAGTTACTTCATATTTGAGGACGGCAACGTTTTAATTAGATGTGATTTTCTCGGAAAGTGACGTTTGGTAGATTTGGGCGAGACGTGAACCTTAATAACACGTAATCTTCTTCTTATTAATGTTTATGTTTGAGAGAGGCACAAAGCAAAGTTCAATTTACATTTAATAATTTACCACAACAGTAACTTTCTTCGTCCTTTTCTATAACATGCATTGGATTCGAAGAACAAAATTCGTTTTTCTTGTCCCTAAATCAATCAATTTTCTACAAATAAAAAAGGTTTTGATTGTGATTTGCTTAAGAGAGTTGAGCATTGTGTAGTTTGTGTTATCCAAATGAATGAGGATAAGAGCAAAATGTTGTAGCTGATTAGGTTCATCAGTGATCAATTTTATTTCTCATATTCATTTTAATTTCTGTTGCTAACGTTGAATAGGTCTTATCTATACATATTAGGGTTTTAAAAAATCTATTAAACTCTTCATTTGTTTCATACGAAATTGATGACTTTATTAAAATGATAACGAATACCTCTTAGAATAAAAATTCTTAATTTCTTTTCAATGAAATTATATATTATTTTTTAGTTTGTTTATTCTCTTATATCTTTATTCTTAATGAAACATCTCACAATTATCTTACCAATTTAAAATATAAAATATTTAGATTAATTATTATTATGTTCTCCCTTTACATAAGGTTATAATTTTAATACATATTTAAAATAGGTATAAATAAAGTAATTTTTCTTCCGTTTATTAATATTATATATCGTTATATCATTTGTTTGTCATAATTTATAATATTTAATGTAAATAAGTAATTAAAAAAAATTAAATTATTCATATATGAATATAATAATCTCAATATCACATTTTTCTCACTTCTCCTATAATTATATCTTTAATTTCTTAATATTTTATATTCAATCAAATTAAATATTTAAACATTTTCAAAACATATTTTTATCACAATTTGAATTTTAAGAATTTACATTAATTATAATCTTTCCTGACTTAATATACAATAAAAAAATTTATTCAATCTAATAAGATAAAGTCTTAAAATTTTAAAATTTTTTTAGTCTAAATTCTCTTCAATATCTCAAACTTAATAATAATAATATTTCTTTATTCTAAGTCTTAACTTATATGATAATTTATATGATTTAAGTATAGTGATTTAAGTATAGTAATACCTTTTTATTATCGGTTATGTATATATTTTATAAAAAAAATCTATTTAACAAATCTCAACTTATCATATATTATTATAAATTTTAAAATGTATATATATTAAAGTTAGATTAAGAGAACATGTCGGTGCATGATTATGTCACTAGGTTTAAAATCTAGTTAGTACAATTCTCAAGTTACTTCTAAGATCTAGAAGTGTAAAAAATTTGAAGAATGCCTTCAATACAAATTGAAGAGGACTATAAACCCTATGTACATCAAGGAGTTTCTAGTGTTAGTAGAGAAAGCCAAGACTTTAAAGAGGTTGGAAAATGGGATGAGTAGAGTGATTAGGACGCATGGGAGCGGATCATCTACTGAGAAAACTTGAGACAAGCAGAGGCAACAGTACGCCTGACCTAATGAGAGTAGGGGTGATGCTCCATATTATGCGAGTTATTGTAGAGTCTCACCTGATTTTAGAAAGTGCTTTGTGTGCAACAACTAAGGTCATCTTGCCAAAGATTGTAGAAACAAGTTTAAGCAAACTTCTTCTAGAGAGGGTAACAATAAACTCCAGGAAGTTGACAAAGTATTTGCGATCACTAGAAATGATACAGCTTAGACTTGATGAAAAGTTTGTACCTTATTCATGATAGAGAGCTTAGATTGTTGTTTGATTTTAAAGTGACACTTTTTTGTGTTTGTGCTTGTATTGATGTGATAGGATTTCAATGGTTAGGGTGAGAGTAATATAACGTATAATTTTTTAGGACAAATATTCTTATAGTTAGAAAGATTGTAAAAGTCAAATATTATCCCTTTTTCTTTGATGAAAGTATAATTTTCAAGAACGAAAATTCTTGTTGTTGGAGAGATTGTAAGCATCAAATATTAGGTAAACCCTAAGCCTACTTGTTTAGGAAGGGAAAATATTATAACTAGTTTAATTTTTCTTAATATTCTCATTTTTACATACTTCTAGAAAATCTTATCTCTCATTTCTAATCTCTCTCTAAACTTTTCTCACTTTTCTCTCAATTCTCTCTAATCTTTCAATTTTTATTTGTTTGAAAATCCGAAAATACCGAAAGAAAGAGTATGAATAATAGATTAATCCTATCCGAACAAAATTTCGTTTTGAGTAAGTTTTAAGTTCTTTAATTTTTAGAAAACTTTGACCAAATTGCATAAAATATTAATATCATATGGAATTTAAGAATAAAAATTTATAGTAATATATATAATTTTTGTAATCAAGATCTTTTAGAGCAAGATAAAGAATCTTTCATCCATCTCAATTTGTGAAAAACTTGATTTGGAGGTAAGAGAAGTTAATTAAGAAAAATTATTCATGATTGATTGGATGATTATGTGTGTTGATGTATTTTTATGTGAAATTGATGAGAATTATATGATTATTAGATATGAAAATGTGAATTGAGTTTCGCTCTAATATTTTGATCATATTTTGACTTGTTTTTGTTTCTAATTTCAAAAAGTGATCTTGATAAAAGTTGTAGCCCTGAATATTATCTAACTCGTGACTTTTACTTCACCTAAAAAAGATATGTATAATTCAAGATACGTTTTTTTTAATTAAAGGTCGAACTATCACAAAAATAATTTTCTATGAAATTATGAATCTTTTTTGGAATATTTTTGTTATGAATTTGGAAATCCTTCATAAAAGTTTTAGTCTTGAATGTTAATTAATAAATTCTTTTCATTTCACACAAAAATAATATGTAAATATTAAGATATAATTTTTTTTGTGATTAAAGGTCATGTTACGAAGATGAGCTAAATATTTTCAAAATTACTTTTACTTGAGGGAAAGTATACTATTTTTGAAAAGTTATTTATGTTTTAAATTGAATTAAAAAAGTCTATATATGTCGATTATGATGGAGAAGGATGAGATAAATGTTATATAATTGAATTGTTAATTACATGTTGCGAGATTTGGTATTTTATGTTATGAAAATGAAATTGTGGTAAATTATTGAGGTTAAATACTTGTACAATATAGTAAATAAAGATATGAAATTTATTAAGTATTGAATTTTGAATTTTATATAATTGTAAAAATTATGGAATATAATATGAAATTGAGTTGTGCTGAAATGTTAAGATTTATATATTATGATTTGTTGAGGATTATGAAATGAGATTGATGATGATAGTACAAATTATATTTGTTAATTGTGACTGAAGTTATATGGTGCCAATGAATTTGTGACGACAACTGTGTATCAATGGGATTGAGGTGGTAGTGGTGTCAATGAGATGAGATGAAATGGTTGTGTCTGAGATGAGAATGTGTCTCTATTTCTTTTATGCTTCTAATAAAGTGACATTCATTTATTTTATTTTATTTTAATATATTATATTAAATAAAAATATAAAATAAAATTTTAAATATAAAAATAAAATAATTTTGTATAAAATAATTAAAATAAAATAACAAATATGAGTGTCATTATTTTACTAAAATCATAAATATGAAAATGTCACTTATTAAAAATCTAAAGAGATAGATATTTATTTATAAATTATAAAGAATGTGAATGTATTTTAAAAATACTTTATTTTAAAAATTTTAAAATTAAATATATAGTTTAGATAAGTATAATTTCTTATGAATTCTACTATTTATCTTATTAAATTTATTAAGTTACTCTATAACTGAATATTTATCACAATTATGAATAGTCAGTCTAACAATTTTACATTTGAGATTGTAAAAAAAATATATAAATAAAAATAATTATTACTTTAGTTTCTGAAAATAAGTTAAACCTAAATTTAAATTCTAAAATTTGTTATTGTCTAAAATATAAATAATTTTTAGATATATGAAATTAACACACCACTTAGAATAAATTCTTCATGATCAATGGTTGACAAGTGAAAGTGGATACATAAATATGAAAATTACTCAATACATTTGTTGCTTCTTTTAAGTGCTTTTAAAGTAACAATATTTCTGATAGACTATTCTAACACTTTTTTGTTTACCAGTTTTAAAATGAGTAACCTGCATATAGAATACCATATTGGAATCTCTGTGTACAAGTTTCTGCATAAAAAAATAGTATAAATTAATCTAAATATCATGTTCAAAGAACAACAACAGTAGATGTTTTTGTACCTAATCCAAGGTCCTTTCCACAGTCAATGTTTTGATTTTCTGAAATGACAATTTTTTATATGGATTTTACTTTATTAATTTATATTATTTTATCCTTTCATCTGACATAACCATGTTCTCTTTTGTATTCAACACAGTTTCAAGTTTAAAGATTTAAATTTCAAAATAGTTCTTAGATTATAATAACTTTTCATTAGTTAATTCAAGTATTTAAAGATGTTTGTGTTCTATATAATATATATATATATATATATATATAAAATATATATATATTTAGTATGTGAGTTTAGAATGCTAAAACTGTAGAGAATAATTATCTGTGTTTAACTCACCTTTAAAACTAGTTCAATAATTTATCCCGCAATTCTGTTAACCGTCAAGACTCCTCAAATCAGGTAAAAAAGAATCATAATCTATTAACAAGTGATCCAATTTAGGCTCAACAACCTATCAACCAAGGTTCAATATATTAACAAATGACAGAATCTAGGTCTAACAATCTTATTAACAAGACTTTGATATTATGTAGAAAGTAATTATGATTATTTAACTTATTTTTAAAACCAATTCAAAAAGTAAAATTTACACTTTATTTATATCATAGTTCGCTATGATTTTTAATCGATATGAGATATGGGAACAGAAAGAATGTAATAATTACACCGACACCAAAAATGAAAATGAAAATAATGGTTGAAATGCAGATTATTTTGCACGTTTTTCAGAGCTGAATGTAAGAAGTTCATTTAATACCCGAAAAATTGCAGATTATTGAAGCCATGATTAGTATTTTATTCTTTTCTTAAGCAGTTATTTATATTTATTTTTTTATAATATGTGCTCAAATTGAGTATTCCAAAATTGGATCTATTTCTCTTTCATTCTCTTGATGAAAAAGAAAATACTAAGAAGGTACTGCATTCAACCAAATTAAGAGGAAATTAGTGCAGTGGTCTAATAGCAACAACTATAATTTTTATTACAATTTTAAAGACCCAATCAACTATTTCAAATCCTTGTAAACAATTAGGTCTTGTTCTAAACTTTCAGAATATGCATGGGATTTAAATTTAAAGAGGGAAAAGGAGAGTAAATTTAATATATTAACTAGTTGTTTAATTTCATAAATACTATATAAATGTCTTGATTTATAAAGCATTTACCTTCCCTCCTTTCTCTTTCGAATCAAATCTGAAGACCCAGTTGGAAAAGTGCCTTTAAGAGCATCTATCACACTAAAATTGTGAAAAATATTGCTGCTTCAAACATGGTGGACCACTCATTAGCATAAAATCTAAATTTGTGTTCAAGTATTGCCAAATTTAATGTAGCACGATATCACTTTTTACTCAGTAAAATTTCTGAACTGTTTATTTCTTACTTTGTAGAGTAAATTAACTCTTTTCATGATGATATCAAAATCATTTTGTCCGATCTTTAAATTAGAAAAAAAAAATCGTCTTTAGTGTGTTTGATAAATGGGTAAAACCTAATTTACATTATTCTTATTCAACTAGCATAAAATTGATTTAGTAGACTTTGATATCTTAAACTAGTTAGTATGTGTTTTCGATTCTTCTTTTTTCTCTTACAAAATATGAAAAATTTCTATTCCATTTTGAGTTTCTAAACATATAACTAATAATTAAGATTAATTCTTTAATACCATTATAATCATATGTTCAAAGAATATGTAAAATTAAAAAAAAAAATTCATATTTCTTTTTAAATAAATTTACAAATAATATTTAAAATCAATAAAAAAAAATAATTTTTATTATAAATCTCTCGTAAATTTTTCATTATCATAAATTTATAAATAAAAGATTAATAAAAATTTATTTTCTATTATTTTTTATAAAATATTTATAAAAAATTTTCCACAAATTTATAAAATTTTTTTCATAAATTAGAAATTTTTTTTACAAACAAATTTATTAAAAATTTATTTCAAATAAATTTAGAAAAAATTTCATAAAAATAAATTTATAAAAAATATTTAATAAATAATTATTTTTTTTCATTAAAAAAAATCAATAAAAAATATTTTATAAATAAATAATTTTATTTTTAATGTCAACTAAACACTTAATTTTTAAATATATAAAATAGAAGGAGTCAATTCTTAAAAGAAAAGAGAGATAATTCCTAATTTTCGGCTAGACATGTTTTATGTTGAAAAAGAAAATTATGTAGATTGTGAATCAAAACAATATATTCAAATTTACGGAAAATAACTCAAAAGAGCTACAAAAAGAATATTGGTAGTGCCAATTAAATTGAGGCATCTTAAAAAACAATTATTACATGGCAAATTAGTAAACTATAAAAAGTAGTTAAGAAAGTTTGCATGATTCCTAAGTCACCTAACTAATTCAATTCAAGTGGGTAATTTTTTAGAGTTGATTTGAAATGCATAGTGTAGTTTATAATGAAGTTCAAAGCCACAGCAACAACTTTATCAGTTCAAGTCTATGTGTTCAGTCTTGTTATATACATAACTGGATAACATTTGTCAAACAAGTCTCTGAACTGAAAAGTAGGTTTAAATTTGATCAATTCAAAAAGAAAGATTGAAACATACAAAGAACAATTTCCATTCAAAACTATCTTTGGACAAGTTGATTTCTAAGCTTCCTTAAAGTCCTTCCCCTTCTCAATCCCAGGATCCACATGATTTGACTGATCCACTTCATTGCCCTCTTAACTTAGAAAATAAGCACAAGCAAGTGAACACCACATTCATACCATAGAACATGCATGCTAACTACCCATTCTAGTTGTGCAAACCTTATTTATTCCTTCTTTGACTCAAATTTTAATATTGGAACCAGAAAGTAGGGTTTATTTTATAGGGCAATTTCTAAAATTGTAGGTACTTCATTGTGAAGTCTCACCTCACTAATCACTTCTGGGAAGATTTTTTGCATATTATAATAAGAAACTATAAAACCAAGTTTTGAAAAATAGTATTTTATTTCTGCAAAATCCAAGCTGAACTAGATAGACATTAGACCAATTGCAGAAAATTCTTAGCTTATAAAGAATGTAGAAATTTCGTGCCTTTATTAAAAAAATGAATGAGTAGGTCATGTTTGTCTTAATATTCCATTCAATATTAGCCTGCATCTAGAATATTTCAAGTACATAGTTTTATATAAACAAGAAATTGCTTTTTTTTTTTTATAAATATTTAGTATCAAAATTAAGTGAATAGTAGAATTACAATTACACAAAAGCATAAAAACTATTTATGTAAAGCAGTGAGGTGAAAAGGAAAGAAAAGTAAATATTATGATTAGATTGGGTAAAATTTGGAAACAATTTGATGCTTGATTATAGCATTCTAGAATAGTTATTTTATGTTTTGGTTTTAGATAAGAAGAGAAAGTATATATAAGAAAAACACAAAATTTAAGATTTTTCTTCCTTTTTCTTTTCTCTTTAATTCAAATTTAAAAATTTCCCATCTTTCTTTGTGAAGCAGAGGGTTTTTTAGTGTTGGATGATCTCATCACTAATGTGTTCATTATATTACACTTGCTCTTTAAGATTGGAATAAATGAAGAGATAGAAAATAAGCCAAAAAGATAAAGAATGATGATGATGACTAAATCTCCAAAAATATTATTAAAAAAGAAGTATAGCAACATTTTGATAAAATCTGTGGCTGTAGAGCAGATAGCAGACAGAGTATGTAAAAGCTATGGGTTTCTACGTCTTTCCATGGATAACTGAGAGAATGTTAACATCATATCCATTGAGAATTGGAAATAAACTAACCCTAAACCTAAATGTTGCTTTGTCTTTACCTGCAACCCTTTATCATTCATAAACCTTCAATCACTCCCTCTCACCTTTTCTGTTTTCAAATAATCTTCTTTACATGAATAGGAACAAAACAATAGTTAACTCCAAAACTACATGTTCAAGGAATTTATCATCATTTTAAAAAGGAACAAAACTTAAATAAAGTTAGTTAAATATTCTTGATACTATCTCTTTTTCAAAACTGGAGTTTCATCTCATAATTTGGATTGAATATCAGTATAAACTGAAGTGAAACTCTAATTTTGATTTGATGATAATAGTAACAAAAATACTTAAAAACTGTATTTTAGTTTTATCCTTAAAAAAGGTAAAAACAAGTGTTTTTTTTTTATCCTAAGTATGAAAGAAAGAAAAAAATTAAGACAAAATAAAAAAAGGAAACTGAAACATTGGATCAACCAGAAGGTGGTGGCTGGCCACTGGTATCCGACCATGTCGACGGCGGAAGCTCCGGCCTGCCGCCGGATGGAGGGAGACTTTCCGGTGGCTGGAAATAGCCCATTTGTTGAGTTGAAAACATGGGAAATGAAGCAGAGGAGAATTGAGCAGATGTTGAGAATAATGGGAATGGAGTTGGTGAGACAGAAGAAGAAAATGAAGGTGATGATGGTAATAATGAAGGTGATTGAAGTGAAGCCAATTGTGTATTATAGTACAACTGCTGAAGCAAACTAGAAGGTTGTGGTTGTTGTTGATGGTGTTGATGTTGTTGATGATGCTGATGTTGAAAATCACTCTGTAGAAGCTGAGAGTATTGCAAGTAGTCTCTGATCAATTCAGAGGAGCCCTGTATCTGTGGCGGCTGAATGAAGCCTGGTGCGGCCACGGCCGCGGCGAGTGGACGGAATTGAGTGGTGGAGGAGTCAGATACGGTTAGTCTTGTGGCGGCTTGGAAAGGTTGAAGAGGTGGAACTGCTCTAACATTTTCAGGGAAGTTTAGCTTTGCCCTGTTGCCTCTGAACCTCAATGCAGCTTCATCATAGGCTCTTGCTGCTGCTTCTTCAGTGTCGAATGTGCCAAGCCAAACTCTTGCTGCTTTGTGTGGATCACGGATTTCAGCTGCCCATTTTCCCCATGGCCTCTGTCTCACTCCCCTGTACTTTCTCCTCCTTTCCCCGCCTACTGGTGTGGTTTCAGCAGCCGCAGTGGCCACGGCGGTTACACTAGTAGTTGTGGAGGTGGGAGTTTCTTCAGTCACTGGTCAAAATTAAAAGATGAGAGAGAAGACGCAAAACATCTGCACTAGTGTGGAGAATGACTTAATTATGAACCATAGTGTTTGTACTTGTAGTTCTAGCACTACTTTCTGTTCAGCTTAGGTATTCGAGTATGTGACTAATGAGAAATTATCATTTTCAGTTTACTAAATTTTTCTTTGTGATAACATAACATGGTTTTGGAAAATGAAAATCTCCTAGATTAAAAGAAATGAATAATGGAGAGTGTTTATGCATGCAATATAAGATGCAAGAATGATCTTCCCCTGCACTAGGTGGTAGAGAAGGGAATTCAATGAAAAGAAGGATGAGTACTTGATTCTGAGTGGTTAATACAGATTAATGATGCTTCATGTTTCATTCAACTAGTTGAGATGTTTGAAAAAGATAATATAAATTGGTTAAGAAAGTTTAAGATAATGCAAATAATGATGCATATGCACCTCATTTGTTGTTTAGATACAAAACATGACTTGAGGGTGAATTGTGATTGTGATGATTGAAGATATGCAAGACATGTTTGATGGTAATTTGAGGAAGTGGTGTAGTGAAGTAATTGCACCTGAAGATGAGTCTCCTTGAGATGGCACCATGAAGTCACCAACGGTTCTGAAGATTCTTGGAGCACTTTGTTGTTGCAGCAAGTTATGTGAAGAAGAGGTATTAGTCTCTTGTTCTTCTCTCCCTCTTTTCTGACCAACAGAAGAGGGTCCAGAAGAAGGAGAAGGAGAAGAGAAAGAAGACAAACGAGAAAGAGAAGGTGCATGTCCAAAACCTGACATCATAGGATAACCACTTTGCTGCATCCATTCGGTGCCCCTCTGACCAGACCCTGATGAAACCACGTGTGTCAAAGCAGAAACCATTTCTCTCAACTCTGGATCACCCCTGTTGAACCCTGAAACCAAAGAACCACCTTGCATTGTTACCTCACCTTGTTGTTGCATCACTTGGTTAGAATTGAATCCTGGTGAACCACCACCACCACCACCACCATCATGTCCATAACCATATTCGCCATCGCCACCTCCATCACCGCCGCCGTGATCCGCGGCGAACCGGATAAACTCACCTGACCCCCTTTGGTACGCCACCGTTAGCAAGGACATGAAAACTATGAACTATTTTTTTTTTCTTACTATATTTGGACCAAAATCAAACTAGCAAGATCCACCTAGAAATTTTGTTGTTTTATTTCTTCTTGGGAGACCCTTTGGAATGGTATTGAGGATGAAACGGTTATATAATAAAGGGTTGCAAAATTAAGCATGTGGAATTAAGGTAGCCAGCCACCATTAAAATAGTGTAACCAAGCTATAAGTACATCCTTTGCCCTGTGGCGTATGGTGTAGCTTCTACCATGCGCGTGAACGCACACACCCCTTTACCACCTTTATGATTTTTCTGAGTAGTTTATTTAATTTTCATGGTGCACAAATTGTGTTTGGATTTCTTAAATATATAAAAGGAAATAGTTTTGTAATTGTGGCAAATACTCGAAAAAAGCAGAATAATAAATATGTATACGGTCTGTCACGGCTGAGAATTTTGGTATCTATGTTCACACGAAACTGGGTTTGACTGAGAAATAAATAGAAAGTACAAATTGTAGCTAACTAGTTAACACCTTGTTGCAGTCTTTTTGCAAATGCCAAGCTTGTGTCGGTGTCATTCTAGAGAGAGAGAGAGAGAGAAACAGAGAAGATCGTGTTTGAATTGAACTCTTTAAAACAGTCAAAAAAATTAATTTGTTTTCATTTGTTATCTGCCATTGAGGGTTAATTAATAATACCTTCGACTCCAACATTTAACGGGTTTTATGTAAAAAATGTTTAAAAAGAGTTAACCCATTAATACGTATGCTTGTATAAGGTATTTTCTTTGTATAAAATTTACTGTTTCAGATATTAACAACTGATTTTTTCAACAGATATATTCATGCTTATTCTAAAAGATAAGAATGTCGAATGGAAAATAAATAATATACTTTTAATTCTTATACTTTTTTTTTACATTAATAATTAATCTTTCAATTTTTAAAAACATGTATAATTAAGAAATTATTAAGTTTAGATTTTTTAAATTTTACCATTCAACCAATAAACTTTCGTATACTTCTATTAGTGTGTATCAATTATACTTTCATGGAGTATCAATTATAATCTTTAGTATATTATAATCAATTATAATATATTAAAAAAAAATTAAATTAATATATATATATATAAATATATAAAAAAATAAATATAAATTTTATTTTATTAAATTGATTTTATTCAAAATTAATTTTTATAAGAATAAGTTAAATTTAAAATTTACTTTTATTATAATATTAAAGTTTATTTTTAAAAATTTATTAATTTTATTTTATTAAATTTATTAATTTTATTTTATTATTACATATTGTTGTTAAACTATTTATACGTAAGTTTATATTTAAATTGAGATTTCTTGACATAAAATAAATTATATTAAAAAGATATATAAATTAATTTTACAAAAATAAGTTAAATTTAAAATTATTTTTATTATAATATAAACTTTCTTTTCCACAGCAGTACATATATAGCAATTAAATTCTGAATATATTCTATATCTAGTAAACATAAAACAAGAAAGTATATATTTTAACAATACTTATGTTATAATTATTGATTACGTTTTATTTAATGGAATTATTGATTACATTTGGACTTCAAGTGGGTGATTTTTCAGGACCAACCAACAAGTGTACAAGATAAAAGCATCCATTGAAGACTTAAGACCAGAGCTGTAAATTGGCATAGTAACAAAATGCAACTTGCAAATTTCTCTATAAATATTGATAAGAAAATTTAGGTATTTTTCCATAAAGCAAAATTTTATTTCAGTATACTATATATATATATATATATATTGTTAAAAGGGGTAAAAAAAATTGAATGAATGTGATTGAATGGTCAAAACACGGCTCTATGTTATGCAGAAGACAACTAGACATGAGTTTGGTTTTGTGATTATCATGATGAACAAGAAGAAGAACAAGAACAATCAAACAGGACCCATGTTGTAAACTGATTTTGAATTCTTCAAATTTGGTGGAATATTTATAGTAAAGTTTTTTTTTTTAAGTGTAGGTGCATGCTTATTTGAAACTTGTGATTCTTGGTAGAAATATTTAACACTTTAATGGCTGTTATAAATAAGGTCAACTGGTTTACAGGGTCATGAATGATCAAAGAGATTCTTTCTATATTCATCATTTTGCAAGCACACGGAACATAAAATTATCTTATTTTTAATTCTCTTCATTTATGTCTAATTATTAGTAATCTTACGTATGAACTTGTATTGGTTAGTTGCATGATCATGAAATAAAAAATAATAATTAATAATAACTTAAATTTTGAAAATTAAAGTTAAAGATAAATAGAAATAAAGGAAGTAGAGAATATATATTTATGATTTAAATTTTGGTAACTGAAAAAGAGAAAATCGCCGCATGACATGATAGTGACAATTTTTATAGGTTAAAAAAAGTTAATAATAATAATAATAAGAGTTAGAAAAGAAAGGTTAAGATGTCAACGTGGATTTGAGTGAGAGAATAAGCGTTACACGTGGGCAGTTCAGAAATACGTTAGAGGGAGATGAATACAGAAAGTGGGGTCCACACTAAAAGTAATCATACCTGTACCTTTGCAGTAACTCCATGTCAGTCATACATGAGAATATAATTATCAATTAAAATATTATTATTTTATATAATATATATATATATATATATCTTTCGTGTCAAATAGATATTACTATTCTTATTTATTTATATATATATATATATATATTAATTATAATATATAAAGACTGTTTGAAAAATGATAAATATAAAAAATAGAATTATTCTTCAAAACTTTGTTTTAGTTTATTTGAATTTTATGCTTAAATTAAATATCGCGTACTTTATAGGATAAATTGACTATATTACCTTTAAAAATATTATAAAGATGTTTTTTTATTTATAATAGGATTTTTTATTTAGCTTAAATAAATTATTTTTCTGTTTTATATATAATATTTTTTAAAAATTAACTTACAACATTTATTATCCTAGTAACGTAAAAAAAAGTAAATAATATAATTATTATTTAATTTATTTAATTATTTTCATAATTAAATATATTTTTTAATTATTAAATTATTCAAATATTAAATACTACAATCTATTTTAAAATATATATATATAATTTTAATAAAAATGTTTTGAAATTATAAATTTTAATAAAAAATATTTTTAAAAATCTATAACTTAATTAAACCAACGCAATCCAACTTTGATTAAAAATAGATTAGATTGAATTATGTTTAATAAAAGAAATATATAAATCAGAGTCAACTTATTTCATTTCTTTTATAAATTTAACAAAACCCGGTTTAACCCAAACCATATATACTTTAACAGATATTTATAATTGTCCAGACACATTTCTAATTCAAGTGTTACACGATTACCTTTAAAAGTAAGCGTTAGATAAGTATTTAAATATTTGCTTGGATTTCCAAGAATTATGTTAAAGAATGATTTATTAAATAATATCTTTGATATTATTGAATTATATACAATAAGTAAGGAAACATCTAATCTATGTGCTTAAAAGATATATATTTATTATATAAATAATGTTCATGTATGTGTAATGATTTTTTATTTATTTTAGAATATTACATGAGAAGGTTTTATAGAATAATATATTTTCTAATGAAAGGTTAATATATTAAACATTATTGTGAATAATGATATCTTATAATTTGTGAATTATTTTTTTAAGGGTTAGATTAATTATATTATTGAATGGGTCGTGTGGCTAATTCTTTTGAAAAAGTAAAAATATATAAATAAAAAAATTATATTTATTTTTTATTTTTCAAAAATATTAAATCTATTTTAAAAAATTTATTTTTTTCTAAAGATTTTTATTAATGTTTAAAAAAATATCGAGTGAAAACTCTTAAAGAAAAATAAATTATTTCTATTTAAATAGAATCTTATTTTAAATAACTTATAAGTTTTTTTAAATTTTAGAATACGTTAATCAAAATATTTAAATATTTTAATTTTTTATTCAATTTAAAAATATATCGATTCAAATTTATAATTATATAAATAATTTTATATTCAAGAATTTTTAAAACCGATAGAATAATTTTAATTTAGTTTAATTTGAAAAAAAAAAGTGAATTTAAAAATAATAAAAGCTAATTAATTTTTTTTTTATGTTAAGTGGTTGATAAAATATGTTGACTTGATTTGTGTAAAATGATGTGTTGTGAATGAAGTATATGTGGTAAAAATTTAGATAATATTGCTTTGTATGTAGATATTGTGTTAAAATTTATGTATGGGAATAATTTGATTGATAAAATCTGATTTTTGGATGAAATTAGGAGACTATCGCTTGAGTGAGAGATTTTCGTTCGAGGGACCGTCCTTAGGTGTGCAATGGTTTTGACTTGAGTAATGAAAACCTTGTTTGAGTCAAAAAATTAGGTTACTTTCAAATACGATTTTGCTTGAGCAACGAGTTTTCTCTTGAGCGAGATCTTTCCACTTGAGCAAGAAAACAAAATCAGATTTGTTGTTCTTGGGAAATATTTCACTTAAGCGATAGGTGTTTGCTTGAAGGAAATACCCTCTTGCTTGAGTAAGTCCATTTCACTTTAGCGAAGATGTATTATTTCTGAAAAATTTAAAAGAGTATGAAAATATGAAATTTTGGAAAAACATGATATTGTATGATGATACATAATATTAGACTGATTATATGATGGAAATTATATAATTATGAGATGTGACTAGTTATATGGAAAAATTGTGGAGATTATGTGGTTGTGTGTTGAGTTGTGTGTCGAACTTTATACTGATGATATTGAATTATATGATTTGTTATGTGTGATAAATAATTATATGTTATTTGTGTGTGAGGTATGCAGTTACTACAAGATACTATTTGGTATAGAATGTGCTAAGCCATTGTAATTTGATTTGTGTGTAGGAATCACCTTGACATGCAGTTGTCTATATGAGGATAGATCGGAGAATCCAACGGTGAAAAATACTTTTAGGATTAGTCTATGACCCAATAGCCTAAAAGCATGAACAAGTGTTAGTTCCTAAGGTTAAGAATTTCATATATTTTCTAGAAAAGTTTGTCTAGTATTTTAAGGTGGATGTAAATAATTGAATATGGTAGTTGTGTGTGAGTGAGAACTTTCTTATGATTGTTTGATTAATTTTAGCATGATTAAATGAATAACAACGTTGAAGAAAATATAAATTGTAAATTTTATTATATTTAGACTTTTTTTTACATTAACTTACCCTTTTTGTATTGTGTTTATTGATTTGTTGATATTATGATGATCGTGTTTTGATACGGGAATCGATAATAATGTAAGGAAAGTTAATTAGTAAAGACCAATTATACCATGAGGAGAAATTTTGTATTGTACTATTAAATTTTATGAGTTGTGTAACATATTTGATTAGAGTTACTACATATTATAGGTACTAAACTGAAATATTATTACACTAAGCAATATTGTTGCATATGCAATTTAACATTATAGGAACTAATATGAAACTAAGCATAAAATTTATTCCATACAACATTAACAACCTTACACTTCGAGAATATATTATTAACCATTTTCTTCGCCAAGCAACAAAAAACATAGTTAGCATTACTAACTTGAATGCCCTTACACACAACATATTAGCTAGAGTTATTATCTCTCCTATTACTACCCTTTATACACAATGAACCACCTTAGGTATAGCTTTACTTGTCACATATTTGTGAAGAAATTCTCATCCTCCCCATTCAAGTTGTCTTGAATAAAAGAATAGGCCAAACTTAAAGTGAAACCTTCCAAATTATCTTCTTTCTGATTCCACTTGTCTTCTTCTCTAGATTTAACTGTTTAAAATTAATCACATTTAAAATCATTTGCAAGTGAGGCTCTTCCCATAAAAACCATATCCTCCTACATTCCAAATTTCATTCTCACCTTCCATTCTTCCAACTACCCATGTCACCTACATAACCTTGTTGGGCTTTAGAATTAAGGTATAACCTACTAAATTTGGAATTAAGAGTTTCTTCTTCCCCTACCTACCTATCATGCCAAAATTGTATGTTTTTACCTTTCCATACCTTCTACTCCTTTACCTTTTGATACTAGCCATCACCCACTTCATTCAACCCACAAACCTTCTTCAAATCCAACCACCATGTAGAGTAGTCTTAACATTCTATCAATTCATCTAAGCTTCTCCACCTCTCATAACATTTTCCTCTCATTAGCTAACCTCCATTTCCACTTTACAAGTAGTGTAAAAGTAAAAGATTTGATATCCTTTACACCTAGCCCTTCATGGTTCTTTTGCCAACTAATTGTACCCTATTTCCCCTAGTATATTTTCCTCCCTTCACTCTTCTATAAGAATCTTCTTTATAGCTTCCAAACTTCCTTAACAACTATAATTGGCATTTTGAAGAAGTATGTATAGAACAAAGGCAAAGAAAACAAAACAAATTTCACTAGAGACATTTTTCCCCTAAACAATATATTTCTCCCTTCTAATTTGCTAGTTTTTTTCGATATTTTCCTCAAGTCCAATACCAAAACTAAATACTCATTGAATTACCCCCAATTTGTAAACCTAGATACTAATAGGAAAATCTCTGGTTACAATTTAGAATAACTACAAACCCCTTTAGCACTCCTCTCCACTCCCATTCCTCCAATCTTGATCTCGTAAAAATTGGCCTTTAAATTAAAAGATACCTCAAAATATCTAAGAATACTCTTCAACATCAATATGTTTGGATAAGAAGTCTTACAAAAACACGTATCATCTGCAAATTATAGTCAACTAACCTCCACCCCTAGACACCCTATTTTTACTCTAGTTGAAAGAGACTTGTTCATCGCATGCCTCACCAATATGAAACAAATTTGATCGTTTTGTCATATTTTTTTTTTTCATTTCAAACTCTCAAACTATGATTTCTATTGAATTTTTTTATAAACAGGTTCAATTAAATCATTTTAAACCTTTTTCCTTGAAAACATACAAAAATTAAATTTAATATGTAAAAACAAGACATTATTCCTTTTTCTGTAACGGTGAGTATAATTTTTTTATTGTTGGGGAGATTATAAGAGTCCGGTATTAGATAAATTCTAAGTTCACTTACTTAGAAAGGGAAGAGATTATAAATAGTGTATTTAACCATAATCCTCTTATTTCCCCATTATTTTTAGAAAACTCTATTTCTCTTTCTCTCTAATCTCTCTCCAAACTTATTTCAAATCTCTCTCAATGATCTAAAATCATTCAATTTTTATCTCTTTAAAAATTCGAGAATACCGGAAGAAAGAGCATGAAGAGTAGATTAATCTTTCATCCATCTCAATTTAGGGAAAACTTAATTAGAGGTAAGTGAAGTTAATGTAAACAAAACCAATCAAAATATATATAATTCATAAATTCATTTTCACAATCATTTATCCACAAAAAGTGAAGTACTTCAATAATCATAATAAAACAATTCAATCACATACATTCATCATATGCATTCTTTCACATGCACCTAAAGTAGTAGGCAGACCCTTCTAGAAAATTATATGAAACTCTTGACCTTTGAGGCTAGCACCTGAACATGTTTACTTAGTTATCGGGTCATAGACGAACCTTAAGAGTATTTTTCACCTTCGAAATTTTCCTGCCTATTCCTTTTTTTTGGTACCGATACATCAGGATAACCCCTACATACACATATCAAAGAACTGATGGCTCAATCTACCTAGTGATAAGTGTAGTAAAAGTTTTCATCGACCTCTCACCACATGGTACTCCTATCTACATGACTAAAATACCATTAGAAATTTAGATACCCCATCTGATATCTCTAGATTTCCATATGTATACTAAAGTTATATCAAATAGTACCCTATGATAACTATTTGACTTACACACACAACTAATCCAATATTATACAACATATCAAATCAATATCTTTAACATCAATCAATGTCCTTTTCATTTCCACTGGCTCCCTGCCATCACAATTTCTTTGACAACACTGTCATCATCACAATTCCTTGACACATTTGTCATCACAATTCCTTGGCACCATTGTCATCACAATTTCTTGTGACCTGAGTCACACTTCACAAAATAAAATTCACATCATTATTACCAATCTCATTTCATAATCTAATTCCAATAACAATACATTACATAACTCAATAGTTTAATTATACAACAAATATCTTATAATATTTTATCATATTTCACATATATATACTCTTTTAATACAAATTAGAACATGAATAATTATCCAAAAATAATAAACTTTCACTCAAGTAAAAATAATTTTGAAAACATTTCGCTCATCCTCGTAACATGACTTTAATCACTAAAAAAATCATATCTTAAGTTTTACACATTATTTTCATGTAAAATAAAAATAATTTATTAGTTAAAATCCAGGACTAAAACTTTTATGAAGAAAATTTTCTCAGATGCGTAATAAAAACATATAAAAAGAGATTCATAATTTCAAAGCAAATAAATTTTGTGATAATTTGACCTTTAATTAAAAAGAATCATATCTTGAGTTATATATATCTTTTTTACGTGAAATAAAAGACATTAATTAGATAACATCTAAGGCTAAAAATTTCATGAAGATCATGTTTTGAAATTCAAAATAAAAATAAACTAAAATAAGATTACAATCTTATAAGAAAATCCAATTCACACTTTCACATTTGATAATCATATAATTTTTATCAATTTCACTTAAAAACACTTCAACACACATAAATATCCAATCAATCATAAATAATTTTGCTTAATTAACTTCCCTTACCTTTAGTCAAGTTTTCCACAAATTAAGATGAATGAAAAATTAATCTACTCTTCACACTCTTTTCTTTAGTATTCTCGAATTTTTTAATAGATAAAAATTGAATGATTTTAAAGAATTGAGAGAAATTTAAGAGAAATTTAGAAAGAGATTAAAAAAAAGAAGAAATAAGATTTTTTAAAATAATAGAAAAATAAGAGAATTATAATTAAATAAACTATTTATAATATTTCCTTTTTTTAAGAAAATGAGCTTAAGATTTATCTAATATCAGACCTTACATCATCTTATATAAAAAAAATTAAAAAACTTCATATTTTTTCAAATCTTAAAATTACATTATAAAAAAAATTAAATTTTATTAAAATGTTACTGAATATTTTTAACATCCAAAGAAACGAAAAATTATGAAATTTTACAAGGACGAAAAGTTAATAAAACAACTAAAATAGAGAAATTAAATTTAAAAAAAAAAAACATAAAGAAACCAAACAATATATTTAAACCTTGGAAGAAAAAAAAGTGAGAATATTGAATTTTTTGGTTTTTTAATGCGCACTCCTTGTTCATAATCATGGAAGATGAAATATGAAGCAATGGATATTCAACTTTGTAACATTTTCACACATAAGCTTGAAGACTTGAATTTTGAGTTGAATATTCGTCAACATAATACGCATTCTTTAGGCATTGACCTAATCTATCTAAAATTTCAAACCTCAATATATATTTTTTCAGTGCTTAAAATGCCAAAAATAACTTTCATTTTATCAATGTCCATCACATTTTCATTTACTTGTGCTAAAAATTAATTAATACTTACAAATATAATCATAGTTTAAATTTCTTTTGAAAAAACTCATACATTCTACTTAAAACAAATCTAGTTTTCGTGAGTAGCATGAGCCTCAAATAATTGAGGACCTTGTTAGATTTAAGTTTTGTAGATAAAATAGTTAAAAATAAAAAGAATTTTATTAAATATTATCAAATAATCTTTCCAACTAATTTTTGTAATATAATTTGAATGATTTTAAAACTTAACACTTACTTAATTTATGCATAAAAAAATCTTAATGGAAATTAATTATTAAATATATATATATATATATATATATAATTTATATCAAATTTGAATTTGAATTTAATTCAATAGTATAAAACAATTTATATAATGAAAATTATCCCTTTTTAAATTTGTTTGATTTAATTATATTATTAATTAATATAAAATTTTAAACTCACTTTACACGTATTATAAAAGTGATCCAATAATATTATCATAAATTCAACTATAATAACTAAAATAAATTTTAATATTATTTTAAATTTAAATTTTGATCCAACTTAATTCTAAAAAGTCAAATACCATATGAGATTTCTAAGAAAGAAATTATGTTATAAATAGATATTTATAGAAAAAGAAAAAAAAAACTCAAATATCTAACCAAATAAAAAAATTGTTAAGTGAAGAGATTAAATGATCTACAAATAGAGAAAGTAACAAACAAGAATAATAATAGATGTACATTTTAATTTTTTAAAACACTTAACTAATTATTTACTTACGAGTTGAATATATAAAAAATTAAATGATTATTCTAAATAATAGATAAATCGTGTAATACTTAAAAAGTCTCTTAAAATTCATTAAAGAAAAATTATTTATCTATTTTCAAACGAATGATAGAAACTAAAAATAATTATTTAAATTTTTAACTAAAAATATTTTATAAAAACTACATATCAAAATTCATATTTTTTTTATAAAGTTTAAAAATAATTATTTTGCATTTTATAAAAATAAAATATTAAAAAATTGTAAAAACTAAAAGCAAAATTTATTACTTTAAAAGAAACTAAAAAATCTTTTTAAAATTTATCAAATTTATATAGTGTGGCCACATAATGTAAATTGAACTAATGTAATTCTATCATACCAAATATTTTAGTAAATAAGTTAAAATTTTAAGTATTAGATAAGATAGGTAAATATATAACTATTATATTATTTTGAACCGTTCACAAGAAAAAAAATATCCAATGTCTACTATTTTCTATTATTAAAATTCTTGATTATATATTTTTATTTCCTATTTCCGTCTACAGTAGGTTTTCTTAAAAACTTGTCATTTACTTTTTTTTTTTTTTTTTTTTAAACATGATCATTACAGTCAAATAAACATAAACAATAAAAAAAAAATAGTAAAATAGTAAAAGACATCAAGTAGAAGATTCATTTTTAAATATTTTCAATTTTATAATACAATTTTTACATATTAAATATAATAACCTACTAAAGATTTTACACATTTACACACAATCATAAAAAGATTGACGACTTTCAGAAGATTGTATGGATTTTGAATATTTAAGGTTAACACTTGATGTATACTCCTGAACTACAGGCTTAACCGGCCAACTACTGAATCTTTTTTACCCTAGAGTCATCCCAAAATTTTCCACACCCATCTAACATCAGGGTAGTCTTAACTAACTATCCCTCAGAATAGTTGATAAACCTTCATCGACCTTCACCATATGATATCTTAGTTTATGTGACTTAGATGATCATTAAAATCTGGATACCCTGTAACATATTCTTAAATTCATACACATTAAAATTACCAATTTTCATCATGTTTACAATATATATATTCAAACCTCCTCTCAAAAGGAGTATCACAAACTTCATTACCATCATAAGTTCCTCATTCATATTCTCATACAATAGTTCAACCACATACATTGTTATACTTAAAATTTAACATACATTATCTTTCCTGAAACATGACCAATCCACCCGGCGAACGCCAATCCACTCAACGAAGGACAATTCGCTCAGTGGATGATGTACCAGAGAGCACTGAAATCACTAGAGCAAATCTGCTGAGTGAACCTCCCTACACTCATCAAATTTCAATCTAAGAGCAACTGGGACCATTTCGCTCAACGGATCATGCAGAAGACCAAATTCAACTTTTACATCCAATTTTACCCATTTTAAACTAAGTTTACAATCCTTTTCAGCAAATGTAGGGATCTCAAAATATGAATTTGGTCTTTCTACACATTCATTTTACCAAAACACACCAATGAAACAAGAAACCATGTAGATTAGAATCAAACTAACTTCTCTAATGCATAACATCATGCCAATATCAGTACATAAATCAATACCATCAAACTCCAACTATGAATTTTAATGCTCCACATATATATTTAATCATGAAACATTTCAAACCCCTCATTCAACAAGCAAACATACTTAAACAAAAATTGATATACTCAATTCACACATATAGTTTAAACCAAAACAAAAATTGATATACTCAATTCACACATATAGTTTAAACCAAATTCAAGTTCTATAAGGAACCAATCCTAAGAGACCAAATCATCTTTTCATTTCAAGGTTTCTATCTTATGATTCTATAGAAACAAAGTCCAAAGCTAGTTTCCCTTATCTGATTAAAATCTCAAAAACTTTTTAAGAACCTAAATTAAGCAAAGTTTTCTTTCAGTACTCTAACTAGCTCTCTGAATACCTTATTTACAAACCAAACAAATTTTTAAGAACCTAAGCTAGCATAGAACTACATTGATGGGAAAAAGATCACATGCAAGGGGATTGGAACCCACATGCAACCAGATCTAGTTTAGCTTTTAGGATAAATTAGAATATTGAAAACTTACCTAAAACAAAGTTACAATCGGTTGAAAGTGTTCTTCTCCTCGCAAGCTTCAATTTGGTACCCTCAGATCTTGAAAAGGATAAGGGAGGTGGAAGAAAAGTTAGAGAGTTTATAGAGAAGTGAGTTTTAGAGATATAGTGATTTTGAAATAACAAAGAATAAAATGTTTAGTTTTGTATTTATATATTTTTAAAACTTAACTAAATAACTTTCATCCTTCACTATTTAAAATCTCTATCTCAAATAAACTAACTCTTGTTAAATACTTACAATCTCTCCAACTACAAAAATTTCTGTCCACAAAAATGGTTCTTACTAGTAAAAAGATATGGATAAACCTTCTTCATATCATCCTCAAGCTCCTAGTGGAATCACCAGTTCTCACGTTCCAAACCACCTTGACCAAGTTTATAGTTTTTCCTTGGAGTTCCTTGGTCTTTCTATTTTTAATCCAAAATGGTGTAGTTTCCAAAGAAATCTTCTCTAACTTCAACCTCTTCAGACTCTAAGATATGACTGGGGTCGGATATGCACTTCATAAGCTAAGAGACGTGAAATACATTGTGTAACTTGGTTAAAGGAGGGGGTAAGGTTAGTCCATAAACCACTGGACCAATCCTTCTAAAAAACTAATATGGTCCAGTGAACTTAAGAGTCAGCTTCTTTGATTTGATGTCTCTACCCACTCCAGTTACAGGAGTAATTCTCAAGAACATGTATTCGCCTGCCTCAAACTCTAATAACTTCCTTCTCTGATTAGCATAGGATTTATGGCAGTTCTGAGAAATCTTCATTCTCTCTTATATCAGTTTCACCTTCTCAAGTAACTCAAATCCCACCATAAGTTTCATCTATTATTTTAATTAATTTCATATTTAATTAAAAAAAATGAGATAAAATATGTTCTCCATATAAGATTTGTAGATTTAGTTTTTTATTTAGCCTGCATAGTTATAAGTATGCATATTATGTAGGTTAATTTTCATAATATTTTAAAAAAATAATCTTAAAAAAATTTCACCAATTATATATATATATATTTTATAACCATTATTTCATTTTGATTCAATTTTTTTTATTTTTTATTTATCTTAATCTTAATAAAATATCTTTAATAATCAAATGAATTATTATTTTTTAATAATTTAAAGTTTTGTTTTTCAATATCATCTTCTTCAATTTTTTTCACGTAAATAACTAACTCAATAATGAATTAGTATCTTATCATAAATTACAAGTCAAACTAAAAATTATTCTATTATATTTAAAAAATCCCTTACAATAAACAATATATATAGTATTTATAAGCAACAGATAATCCAGCAGAGCAGAGCAATTAATATGATAGGTTGGTAAATATAAAAAATTTAAAATATCCAAATTTTATTTTATAAAATTAACATTGATGTTTTAATAATATTATTAAAATTTTATTCTTTTAATCTTTTATAATTAACATATGATGCTACTTTTCTTTCTGCATTATTAATTTTAAAGTAATAAATTCTTTTTATTTTTTCATCAATCTTCACACTTTTTATCATAAATTTATAAAATATATATAAGTGTGTTTTTCATACTTGACAAAAAAAAGTATGATTTAAAAGTATGATTTAAGTAGAAAAGTATGTTGATAAGATATACGTAAATTTATTTTAGATTAGGGAGTAAAAAGTAGAAGAGTAATAAAAGATAAAATTATTTGAATGGAATAAAAGAAGATAAAAATTGAAAAATAAGATAATTTAATTATTGATTTGTAGTAAATTATTATTGTCATAAAAAAAATATTTATAATAATTATATATACAAATAACATTTTAAAATACATTTTCAATAACATGTTTAAAATATAATTTTAATAAAGATAATCATTATATTCCATTTTTACTTACAATTCACATGTCATAAGAAATTGGAAACAAATTCAGTTAATCTACGCAAATTATTGCTATTAAGTCTATTAATTTAATACAATCTGAGCAACGAAAACAAATATAACATAAAAAAAATTGAAAATTGTGTGTTGTGGATAAAAAAATTTAAAATTTTCTTCCCATTCTCAAGAAATTGAATGTAAATTGGTAGTTAATTACAATGTATGTGTGAAAATGTAGTTGAATTTAATAACATGTGAATCTTTCATAATTATCATGACATGACCTAAACCATCGAAATGATTGATGTTAGAATAATAAAAAACCAACCCAATTAGACGTTTCTTCCACTTAATCATGATATTTTTTTGGTTTAGGTTTAAAATCAAATTATTAATTCAATTAGGTTGATTCTAATTGAACTTTGTCATAAAAAATACCAAAGAAAAGTTGGTACTTGGATGAACTAATAAATACAAAGAGTTAAATTTAATTACTATAATTGATTTTTTTTAATAAATTATTAATTTTTTTTTATTTATCTCTTAATTTTCAAATAAAAAAAAAAGAAAATTATTGTAATGTATATTCTTTTAAATTATCTATTTGTTATTGCTTCATCTATAAAAAAAAATCTAAATTTGAAGCTATTTTAGGACGGAACGGAAGTAATATCTCGTGTATATTAAATACATATTATAAAAGTTAAATCACGTTGTTGTTTTTATAATGTACACGTAGTTTAATTTTAAAAAAATTGCTAATATATTAAAAATTAATTACAATTTTATCAAGACTAAAAATACTATGAAATCTTAAGTTTTTTTTTTAAGGATAAGTATGTTTTCTATTTTTTTTTTCAAAAGTTCTTTTTATCTTAATCTTCTAAGTTTTTAAAATATATAATTTTAATTTTTTATATATAAATTTAATATTTAATACTTTTTTATTTTAGTAATATTGATATAATAATTAAATATGATTTTAATTTTTATTTATATCTAAATATATTATTTATTTATTATTATAAAATTGATAAAAAGGTTAAATTTATATATTTTAAAAAAATTAGAGGATTGATTTTTCATCTAACTAAAAATATAAATATCGAAATTAATTTTCAATAAAATTATAAGACTAAAAATATATTGATATGATGCTATTTTTAGCTATTAATACTTTGTTAAAAGCATTTAAAAATTCTTCTAAAAATAATTTGAGAATGATAGATATTAAGAGCAATAAACGATAAGAAAAATATGCAGATAAATACGAGATGGGTGAGAAAAAAATGTTTAGGCTAATTAATAAATAATAAAAGAAATAAAATATTCACTTTATCACTAAAGAATAATAACTTCTAAATAAACTTTATTTAAAGAAAAATTTTCGTCGAATAATAACTATTAAAAAAAAAAACACTCTAATTGAACCGAGAATTCCGGTTTATAATAAAAGGAGTGGAAGTGGTTTTTTATAATTTAACCATTAACTTATGTAAATTTTTCTCGAAATTGAAAATCTATAAGTTTATAAAATCTTCATTTATATATTTCTAAAAATATATATCACTTTAATTTTAATGTACATAGGTAGAGTGCAAAACAACTTTAAATTACCATAAAATCTTGTAGTCATAATTTATATATAATAATAATAATCTTCAATCGAAGAGAAAGTTATCTCTACAAGTGTTAAAAAAATATAATTGCTAGTAAGAGTTACAGTATTATACTTGAATCCTTGATAAAAGTATTTGATTGAATATTATATTATTTTAACAATCAGGACTGGATTGTATAGAGAAATCTTTTAATTAATTCGGAAAAAAGAAAAATACGATACATTGTATCTATTTATTTTGTTTTGAATAGTTTAAACAAAAGGGTTTAGGTTTCGAAAAATGATAAAATTACATTTTTAACTTAATTTTATACATATTTTAATAGTATTGTAGAGGTATATTCATAATTTTATTTTTTTAAAAAGTGATTACGATGTCTAACTCATCTTTAAAATTTGGTATCTCACCTTATTTATATATTATAATTTAGTTTCATTTGGTAACCCTGTATAGCTCTAACAACCTACTAACAACCAAGGTTCTATATAGAGGCTCATTAACAGATGGTTCAATTTAAACTCAACCTTCTGCCAATCAAGATTTAGATCTTGTTAACAGGCTCTAATATTATGTAAAAAATTATTATGAGCCTTGATTATCCTAAAATCGGTTCAGAATGTGAGGTCTATACTTTACTTATATATTATAATTCGGCCTCATTTTTAGTCAATATGAGATTTTTCAAATTTTTTTTAATATATTTATATAATCTTTATAAATTGTTGAGAAATAATTTTTATAAAAAATTTCGTTAAATACATTTTATTAAAGTATGTACTAAATGTAAATGTAAATATAATATATTTAATTGTTTATGATAAAAAAGATAGATGTATATTTAATATTTTTTATATTTTAATTATATCTATTTTTTTAATATATATTCTTGATGATATAAAATTTATTAGAAAATGTTAAAATTATATTTAAAAAGGTGTTAAATAGATGTTTGAAAATTTTGGAGTGTAAGATAATGTATAAGTTTTAGATTAGGATGAATATTAGTTAAAGTAAGGATGTTTGTTTAAGTTGGGATGTGTTGATTAATGGAAGTGGTGGCATGAGAGAGAGAGAGGGAAGAGGAGAAGAAAAGAAGAAAAGTAAAGAGATGAAAGAGATGGATGATAAGTAGAAGAAATATTGGAAGGAAAAAGAAAAATGAAGAAATGGGAATGGAGTTATAAGAGTGTAGCTTTGGTGGCTCGAAAAGAGAGAATGAGGGCAGGTTCATTGGTCAGATCTATAAGGGTCCCACATCGATATCAAACCCTGTCCCACATTTCAATTCCCTTTAATCTAAATTATTAATTATCCTCATTAGGGCATCACAAAACGCGTTTTTTTCCTAATTTTCTTTTCCGCTAATAATGCTCTCATATTTTCTCATTCATTACAATAATTTTAAGATTCTACCGCGATTATAAATTTATTATTTAAATATGATAATAAATTTATTATTTATTACAATTTTTTTTATAAAGTAAACAAAATTATAATGTAAATTTTTTTATTATTAATCATAAATATAAAATATACTCAAGAGTGAAAATTGAAAATCTTAAAATAAGATGAAATATGGTGAAAGAATTCAGAATGATTTGATTTAGATAAAGTAAATAAAAATATTATATTTTTAAAAAAATTAAGAAAAATTTTAAACATTTGATTTAAAAAAAAAATACATTAAAGCGATTATATTTACGAATTCGAACAATTTTACCGATTTTTTAATTTTATTACAATTTGTTTTTACGGATTCAAATAAAATCTGATTTTTAAAATAATGAATTAATTTTAAGAGAGATTGTGGTTGGGGCTTTCCAGTTTTTAAAACAATAATTGATAATAGCACTTCCTATATCAATGCAGTGTATACGGAATTACTTTTTGTGTTTTGCACGAAAGAATGTGATGGAGTTTTGTTTGGGTGAAGTGTTGATTAGACAAATTTTTAAGAAGTTAAAATTAATTTACACTTAAGTACTTTACTAAAAAAAATCTCCTATTTACCCATCTAAAACTTTATTTTTAACTTTATATAAACAATTACAATCACAAGCTTCACTATCAATAATTTTTTTTTAAGTTAAACTTGTGTGAGTGAACAAATAAAATTAAACTCAGTAAAAATAAGTTAAAAATTTGTGATAGATTTTAATATAGATTAGAAATCAGTAATGTTTTTATAAATTTTATGTGGTAATATGAGATACCTACTGAAAAAATTTAAAATAAGAATTTATATAGGTCATCATTATTTATTGTGTAAATATTATTGTTGAGGAGATTTTATATTAATTAAAATAAAATTTAATTATAATATATAAGTCATTAAATTTCACTTTTTGAATTAATTTTAAAAATTAATTAGATTTATAATATTTTTTATATAATATTAAAATTTAATTAATAAGATTATTAGATATAAATTAAATTATTTATTAATAAATTATTTAGTTTATTGGATTATCTATTAATAATTAAGATTTATTATCAATTAAAAATAAAATTTAATTATAATATATAAATAAAAAATAAATTTTGTTTTCTAAATTAATTTTGAAAATAAATTAAATAAATTAGATTTGTAATTATTTTTTATATAAAAATTAAAAATTATATATATTTTAATGCAAACATAATTGGTTTTTTTTTAAATTGCACGAGACATTTTTAGCATTAAAGGATAAAAATATTGATTGAAAAATTTGAGTGAGTGTCAATTCATAAAAATCAACTAACAAGTTCAGAAAATAATTTCATCATAATCCATTTCAACAACTATATGACTGGTCAACAACCATAAATAGAAAGTTAGTCACTCTATTAGATGAATCTAGGTCATTTTCTTTATATATACAGGATCCAAGATTGCATGAAAATTTTATCTCTGTTTTTCATGACAAATAACGCTCAGAACCCAGTTGCAGACATTTTTGTAAAATCTATTAATAATGCTTTTACACATGAAAGAAAATCCATTGTAATTAGGTTTTCCTGTTCATAGAGGATCTACCAATGATACGTGGTCCAAAACCATGAAAATGACTGTTAAAGAACATGGATTTTTTGATGGGTCAACGTCTAACCTAGTTTGACAATGATCTAATTCAATTCTTAGCAAGGTTGAGAGAGATGCAGTAGTAGGATCAATACTCAATAGTGTTGGAGTTCAAGTCTTACACATAAATAAAACATTTGATTTATATATAAATGAAAAAGACTGAAAAAGATATTATCGTCATTGTTTTATAAATATTTTTCAAATATTTTTTACAATAACTTTATAATATAATATAATATATTTGTTGGAAAAATCTCACATTAACTAAAAATGAAGCTGAACTATAGTATATAAGTGAGGTGTAAACCTCAGTTTTCGAAATCGGTTTTGGGGATGAGTTAGGTCCATAATCATTTTTTACATGGTATCAGAGCCAGGTTAACAATATTGTTGGGTCTAAATTCGGTCATTTGTTAATATATTGAACTTTGGTTGGTAGGTTGTTGGGCCTAGATTAGGCTACCTCTTAATAGATTATGATCCTCTTCTACATAGTTTGAGGAGTCTTGATAGTTAACAAAGTTGTTAACGGGTTACTATGTGTTGAGAATGACTCCTCGACTTATTAAATATTATTTTTATTTTTTTATGTTGAAAATACTATATTATTTAAAGATATAACTAAATTAATATATATATATATAAAGTGGTACAAATTTAATCTCATGAGTCGATTTTACGAAAATGAACTAAGTTTAAAGTTTATTTTTCTTATAATATTAAACTACCTATTTATAAATTCACGTTGGAATTAAAACTTGATTCGTTTATAGGTTCATATTCGAATTAAAACTTGACGTACGATTTTATTTTAAATTTGATTTCTCATCACATAAATAGATATAATTTTGTTGAAAAATATGAAACTCATTTTAATTATTTTTATTTCTCGAAAAGGATAAAATAATTTCGTACCATTTAAGAATGTTTCTACGAAAATATATCCTTTCATAATAAAAAATCATAGTTACATAGTATAGTATGAAACATGAAATAGGTTTTGTTTAATGGGGGAGGAGGGACAGGTGAAGAAAAATGATTTTGTTGTTATTTTCCTTTTCAAATTGATTCCTCAAATCCAGAACTGATCTGAAGCTATAAAATGTCCCATTGATAGATACGTAGCACCAAAGTTCTCTATTTTTAGTCAAGTACATTTTATTGCTTCAAATCTAAAATATTCTCTCCATTAAACACATACATCAAAACAAGTACTTGTGACACAATATATGGTCTCAATCAAATGACAACGCAAATAATTTCATGATTGAAATTTGAGAAAAAACACAACTACAAGATATGCATTAATATTCAACATTAATATTCAACTTTGAAATTGATTTAGAGTGTGAAATTTATTTCTCATTTATATATTATAGTTAGTGAATGTAAGATTTTTTTAACAACTTCTTTAATATTGAGAGACTTTTTCAACTCGAATGTGTCTCACGTGACTCAATTTAAATCCAACAACCTTTCTAACAATCACGATTTTACAATTATCTTATTAACAATATGTTTGGGAAAGTGATTATGAATCTAACTTACCCTCAAAACCAATTTAGAAGGTAAGGTTTACACTTTACTTATATACTATAGTTCGGTCTCATTTTTAGTCAACGTTGCGATTTTCTCAACACCCTCCCCTCACGTTGAGGAGACTTTCTTAACTCGAATGTAACTCATTAATAGGTAACTCAATTTAGGTCCAACAACCTTATTAACAATCAGGACTCCTCAAACCATGTAAAAAGATATCATAATCTATTAACAAGTAGTCTCATGTCCAATAACCTGCCAATCAAGGTATAATATATTAACAAATAACCCAATTTAAGTCCAACAATCTTGTTAATCTGACTTTGATACCATGTAGAAAGTGATTATGGATCTAACTTACCTTCAAAATTGGTTCAGAAGATGAGGTTTATATCTCATTTATATATTATAGATCAGTCTCAATTTTAGTTAAAATGAGATTTTTTTTCTATACAACCAAAACTCCTCGAATCATATAAAATAAATCATAAGTGATTGAATATAATTCTAACCATTTATTAATAAATTTGCAAGTTACTTAATTTAGATGAATAAATTTTACTAATCAAACTTTAATATGATGGAATATTTTTGAGTGATGGAAAGGTATGGTTCGTGAGTGTGCACTGAAGGTAGTAGCACGCGAGAAGAAATGGGTTGTATATAAGAAGCATGCAAGTTTCTTTTGCTTTCTTGTGCTGCAGTCACGCTTGAAGTCCTCAGAATAATTAGAAAATCTTTGGGATACCCTCTGAATTGTGTTTTGTAGTACCACTTTCCAAAAAGAAACATTCTCCTCCTTCGTCTTTATTCAACTCAAAAACCTTTTCTTTCATTCTATATTCTCGTAACTTTCAACACCAAATCAAACTGGATTTCAATACTACTCAATAATAATTGCATCTTAGTGTCTCACTCATAATAATTGCAATGCACTCACTCCTCCCAGTTTTTTTTTTTTTTTTAATTTATTTATCATATTTCTCATTAAACCAAAAATGCATATTCTTTTCGCACATTTAAAAATTTCATACAAATTATAACTCCAAGTTAAAAATAATTTATATATTTTAATCCATCGAAATTCCTTTAAAAATAAAATTATAATGGAATTTGAGTCTGAATTTTAACGATGTTATTTCGCCGAATTTGAGTTAATATGTTATCTAATAATTATCGTAATCAATTTACGTAGTGAGTTATTAAAAAAAAAATCATAAATAGGTTATTATGAATTTCATTTTGACATGTGATCAAGTAGTTTTCAAAATGTTTCTTCTTCCAAAATAATATTTCAAATTATTAATATAAAAAATTAAGATTAAAAATCCAAATTCACTAGATTCAAGTGAGAAGCTTAAATAGTTCATAGGTTCTAGGTTTAAAACCTCAGTGTTATTGTTGTATAAAAAATAATATACTTTTTTGAAAAGAAAAGGATTTGTCATTATTCTTCAAATGTAGAAACTTATTTTAATATTCAAGAGTAGAAAGTTATTATAATACTCAAGAGATAGTCATTTGTTTTTATCAACTTGTTGAGTGCGTGGTTATGTAGTGTGTATTTGATTAAATATAATTAGATTAGATAATTAGTTTCATTAGGTTTTTAAGGACTCTTGAAACATGAGTCGTTTAAACAAAACTGAACTAAACATGTGATTATTATTTAATGACAAACAAAGCACATTACAGAGGCCACTTAATCAACGAAGATAAAGTTGATAATTTAAAAGTGAAAAGCAATGTGAATGGGAAACGAAACATACTTTGAGTAGTGAAGATGAAACATGTAGCACGAAGAAATTAAAGTTGTCTAGAAAAAGAAAAAAGAAAAAGAAAACGGTGGGATTTACTTTGAGTTCTAAGATATTTTTCCAAGCAACTAAACAAACAAATGAATCATGACAATGGGGAAATCATATGCACACGTACAAGATATTCGGAAAGAGATTAGGGTTTGGTTCATATTGTTGAAGCTTGTTGAGTGATACTGTTGTTTTTCCATGGAGGTGGACCACGATCAGTGAATTATGCATGCATGGGTCCTCCTTCAAGAGCTTCATGGCACAAAGACCAAGCTTGATTTCAGAACTTCACTACTCAAAAAGTTGCCACGTTTAACGATTCGTGGTTGATTATGATGTTCCAGTTCAAGATAATTTACTTTTCTTTCTTTTGGCAACATCTCCAAGGCTTCTTCATTCTTTTGCCACGTTTCACACTCAAAATGCACGTGCACATTTTTCGGTTTTTCTCCATTCTATAGATTTTTATTTTGTGTTTCCACAGTTTAGTATAATTGTTCTTGATTAGTCATAAAAAATTGCAATTTGTTTGGACACATAAATTTAGCTCAATCCAATTTAGCACACATTATGAGTTGAGTGGATTACATATAATTTAACCTATTTAATTAAGATTTGATAATATGATGTATTTAAAGAAAGATTTTTTTTTTTTAAGATAAAAGGATATAATCAAATAATGTTTGATTAATTAGTTTGTTGAAATTCTATTTAAATATATCCTATAAATCTTTAAATGATGAAAAGTTTAAAATTTATATAATGACATTAGAAACTAAATGTTTTATTTTAATAATCATAAATGTATTAATGTATATTATTAGATGTAAATTTTATTTTGTTCAAATATCTATTTCTTTAAATAGTTATATTTAAAAGTTATTTTTATTAGGATATTAAAATTTTTTCTCATAAAACTTTTAGATTTATTAAATATTATTATTAAATTATTATCGAACTATTTATAAATTTATAATTTAATATACGCATTTAAGATTTTAACACAAGAAAGTGTTAAAAATTCTATATTATTTAAAAATAAATTAAATTAAAATATATTAGTAAGTAGAAATTTTATCTTATTAAATTGATTTTGTGAAATTAAATTAACTACTTTTAATAAAATATAATTTTTTTAATTAATTATTATAAAAGGCAATAATATAATTATGCAAAACAATATAATACGATTAAAGTAGAAAATCGTCGCGCCAATAAACTGAACAGAATCAAGATTTAGGGTTTGATATTCCCCAATATTCTTCTCCTCCTAAATCTAGAACACTTTTTATATTAAAAAAAAAACAAAAATGGAATAATATTATACTTTTCGTGAATAGCTTAGCCTCGTCATCTGAAAGCTTTCGGCTCGTTGTTTTTCCACACACATGCTTTAGAAAACCTTTCCTTTTCTAGAATCATATAATCTTTATTAGGTTAGATGAGTTCCCTTAACTATCATTGTCATTCATGATATGCTATTTGGTCTTGTCTCCCTAAGGTCCTAGATCAGTCCAAGATCACACTAAACTTAATCATATAAATAACCACACATTTCCATCTAAATTAACTTAACTTAATCCACTTCTAATCTCATAACAAAGTTTCAAGTCCATAAAATCGGCTTCGAATGCGAGTACGTGACAAACATCCAACAAAATTCTAGTTAAAAAATAAACCTCGTACATGAAGAAGAAGAAAAAAAAGAGTGGTCAGAAAACTCTCTCTCTTAATTAATGGGAAATTTGATTAATCAAAGTTTTGGGTTGATTTAATTTAGAAAAGAAATGGAAGTAAATCTAATGAAGTGACGTAAATATAATAATGTTTCGGCGAGATGAACTTGATCCGCTTATATCGCGTGACGAAATTCCAAGTCCAAAAAATCGGCTAGGACGTGACGAATTTCTAATTTCATATAAAATTATAGTTAAAATTTAAAAATGAAGGTGGTAGTGGTACACACAGACACACCAGAATAAAAAAAAGGTTGATTCGTAAATTCTCTTTCGGCGTAACATAACTCCATGTTTTGTCGTTCTTCAAAACATAAAATTTCAACTTTCTAGTTTTAATCAAGTGTTTGTTTAGAAAAGGAAGTGAAAGAAACAAAAAAATAGTGGAAAAATAGAAACTAAAGTATTTTAAATTGTTTGGTGAAAAAAATGTATATAAAATAAAAAATAGATATAAGAAAAATAGAGTTAATTTATTATTGTGTATTATTTCACTTTTAAATATGTTAAAATAATATAATTAGGATAAATTATAATATTATTCGTTTTTTAAATCAAATTCAGATAATAAATATATATATATATATATATAAATTATAACTCATCTCCCTTAAATAATAATTTTTATTGTATAATAATCAATTTATTGATACCGATATTTCAGTTTTTTATGAATGATTATATGTAAAATATTATTTATTTTCTATGATTATGAAAACTATCACAACTTCAATTCTTAATTAATAAAAAAAATTGATATGTTATTTACATAGAAGTTATTTTTTCCTTTTTTTTTAATAAAAATAATTTTTATGTTTCATACGTATCAAATAAATGCTTAAAAAAAAAGTGGTTTTTAATGAAAAAATATTAACAATATATATTTAATGCACTAGTTGTTCTGTATTTTACCATAATTCTTATTAAAAATTGTTGATTAATTTTTCTAACCAATGTTTTTAAAAAGAATTAAAAATTATCGAATTTAATAAAACTGTCGTGTAATCCTCGGGATTAGAGCGTACGTGCGTCTGTCTCGCATTCTGAGTCTCTCAGACATTGCTTGTATTATTTAAAAAAATAATAAGAAATATTTTTATTAAAAAGAAAGTTTGTAGCTAAATATTCTTCAAAAAATAACATTTTATTTATTTTAGTCAAATTATTAAATTTTTCTGATTTTTTTTTCTTAACGATTTTCACATTCGTCAATTATTTTGTTCACACTGACCACGACTCAAATTTGATAGTCAAACTTCATGTTGCTAGATAATATACAAAATTTATTATAAATTCTCACTTGAGATTATTATTTTTTTCAAACCCTATATGGTGTTGTAACCTAATCCAAAATTTTTTGTAAAATAATATCAAATTGTTGGTAATTCTATTAAAAAACTTGTGTCCTTTTTACTTTATTTTTATTTATGTAAAAGGAATAAAATTAATAACATTAGTACTTTTATGAAACATTCTAACGTCCTATACGGAAAACAATATTGCAATGATAGTGAAACGTGGAGCATGAATAGATACGGTGTATCTAGCAAACCTAATTTTTAGGCCAAAAAAACCAAAAGAAAATATTCGAAAAGATTTTAGATATCCATAATTTGATGCATGTTTTTATTTTTATTTTTCGAAATTTTTAAAATAAACAATTTGTACCCCTACGATGTTGTCGACTTGTCGTAAATAATTATCCTCGAGTACTTTTGTACTTTCTTATTTTTTATTTATTTTTTTTCTTGCTGATAATATATATATACACACACCGACACACGTGTATTTAAAAAATACAAAAATATATTTAACTATTAATTATTTATTAATCATTATCCATACGTGGTTCATTATTGGATAAACTCGTGTGTGTTCCTTGTAATATTATCAAAAGAAAAAGAAAAGGTGTGTGTACGTATTATTTTTAGTAAGACATGGACCACCCTATGGAAAGATATAAATGGTATTAATGCACATGTTTGTGTATGATAATAAATAAATATTCTAGACACTAAAGGGGCATTTATTATTACTATTTTATTTTGTATCATTAATGTTACTAATAATTTAATTTAATTTTATTGAAAAGTGAGATTTGAATTGTCCTGAGTTTTGAGATAAGATGGTCCATGGATGGAGAAGTTTGAAGAGGACCACAAATTTTAATACTTCCAAACAAAACATTTGTGTCATCGTCCTTCTTCCACGTTCTGCAAAACTGATATTTTCAATTATAGATAATTTATTGCCATGTTTTAATTTGCACTCGTGTGATATTCAAGAAATTTGGAAGAGAAAATCGAATCAAAACCTGAGAAGAGATCAAGTTTGAAACAAATCAATGTAAATAATTAAGGGATGCGGGAGAAATTTCATATTCACTAAAAATAAGATCGAATTATAGTATATAACTGAGGTATAAATTTCATTTTCTGAAACCAATTTTGGGGTGAGTTAGGTTCATAAACACTTTCTATATAGTATCACAACCTAATTAATAAGATTGTTGGACCTAAATTCGGTTACTTGTTAATATAATGAACTTTGGTTGATAGGTTGTTGAATTTAGATTAGATTACCTGTTAATATCCTGTTAATATATTAATTATGATCCCATTTTATATGATTTGAGGATGAGTTGAGGAATCTGATTGATTGTTAACGAAACGAACCACTAGGTTCATTATCACTTTTTTACAAGTAAAAAAAAACAAAACAAAAACCCTAATTATATGTTTAATAAGTGAGAAATAATGAAGATAATTAGAAATAAAGTGGTGTTTTTGGAAAAGAAAAATTAAAGTAAAAATAATTTTAAAAATTCATTATACTATTTTTTCATTTATTTTTATACATCTTTTTTATCCTCTTTTTCTTTCTTCTTTGTTTCTGTTTTCTTCATTCAAATATTCTTAATTTCTGTTTATTTTGTCTTATTTTTTATATCATCTTAATTTTCATTTATCATGTTTATCTTCTCGATACTCATATGGACATACAAATTACTAACTAATAAAGTTTCAGTTATTTATTTGACATTATACTTAATATAGGTAAACTTTGTTACAGTATCTTGTTGTTATTTATGAAGTTTGTTTCAAGTTATACATTATTGTTTAATAAACAATATTATCAGAATAAGAGAATATGATGGACATTGCTTATTATATAGTTATTGGTCTTATTTATAAAAAATATGTTGTAAAAAAGATATTAATAAAAAATTAAATATTTTATTTTTTATTTATTTAAAATTATAATATTAAAAATATCTTGTATATATATTTTTTTAAATCTCTTCACTATCTTTTATTATTTATAAGATTTAAAAGTATAAGATAAAAACTTTTATTTGATTAAAATTTTGTATAGTGTAAGTTTCTTTTTCCTTAAGTTTTTTTATTATTTTTTAAAAATTTACTTATATATTAGTCTTGAACTTATAAGATTTTTAGATAAAAGATATATTTAGATGCATAGTAACATAATTGATTTGTGAATTAAATATTTTGAGAACAAATTAAAATATTTTTATTTTAATCTCTATTTTCAAATTTAAAGATTTAAAAGTAAAGAATTTAGATAAAAAAAAATTAATTATTTTAAATATTGCAAATAACACCTTATGTTAAAATATTTGATTGTTTAGAAATGTGACATAGAAACAAGTGTGGAATTTTGCAATGATATGAATTTTGAATTAAATTGGATGTTTTAAATATGTAATTATTAGTTGATGATATACATTGTTGATTGATAAATTGTTGATTGATAAATTGATTGAATGGATATGTAATTTATTGGATTAAGGTTGATTAATATTGATAATAATATATTTTGCTTGATTTGATTATTTGAAGATGAATATTACATGTTAAAGTTGAGTTTTTGATTTAAAATTCAAGTGTTGAATGTGTTTTGGTCTATTTAATTCTTCCAATAGGTTTTCTTTTTTCACAAAATTTGATGTAATATTGGAGTCCCAATTTTGTATTCTTCAATATCTAATAGTTTCTACTCAACAAATTTGAGACAATATTAGAATTCTAAGTATTCTAAAAGTTTTCTCAACAATATTGAGATAGAGTTAAAACTTTAAATTAGTGAAATTTTTATTTAGGATAATCAAAATTTACTTAAGAAAATTCTACAAAAAGAATTGAATTTAGATTTTTTTTTTGTATAATTATCTCAACGTCCTTAAATTTTTTAAGTGAATTTTGTAAAAGAAAAAGTTATAACTATTAAAAGTTGTTTTAAAATATGTTGAAATAGTTAATTTGATTTTATAATTGGATATGTATTTTTATAGTGAATGAAATATGACTTGAAATAGTTAGATTGTATGAAAGATGATAAAAAATTATATGATAAGTCTAAGTGTTTGATTGTGATGTGTAATTACCAAGAGGTGCTATTATGTTCTATGTATATTATGTATTGAAACTTTGGGATATGCTAATGAAATATTTATACTTTAATAGTAACTTGATTTGTGTAAACAAATGTATCATTTGGTGAAAATTTTGTGGTGATTTCTACCACAATCCTTGGGTGAAAGAGTCACTAGACTTGGATGAGTGTGAAAGCTACCCTAACATGAAGTGCTAGATTGGGACACTATGTTGGCTTGGGAAAATGAAAAAGGTTTCGGTTGGTCTACTTGTAACCGAGGTAACTAAAAGTGTTAGTCCTAGAAATTTAGATTCAATACATCTTTTGGAAGTTGTCAAATTTATTATTATTTTACGTGAATGTCTTTGATAGGTTAAAAATGTTGATGAATGTTTTATGTGTGTGGAATATTACTTTATTGGTTTAAAATTATCATCTTACCTTTTTCTTTTATGTGTATTTTGAAAAATGTAATTATCATGTTTTATACAAGAACAAATATCTTATAGGTGTTGGTCCTTAGTAGGAGGAAAGCTTTATGAAAAACTTGGTAGATAGATATTATATAGATAAGAAGATGTTTGATATATATTTTTTAGATATTTTGAAAAATAGTTAGGTTGTAATACAACTTAATCATATTTATATAGTTATATTTTATGCTTGGTTTATATTTTGGATTAAGTAAAATAATGATAGGGGGTCATTACTTTTATGATATTAGAGTTGGTCGTATCTTAGATAAACTTGAAGAGAATGAGTTTTCTATGTTTGGTAGTGTGATAAAACTAGTATAGTTTTCTTAATGTGTTGTTTGATTTATTTGAAGGGAATTAAGTTAGAGTAGTCTAGATTCATTTTCTTAATCTATCTTTTCTTGTGCTTGTCTAGGATGGTACCTAGACCCTTTCTTCTCGTCCTCCTCAATCAAATATGAGTTAGATAGCCAAATGTATAGCGATGGTGACTAGAACTCTTAACAACAAGGTGCTACATCGCTCATTAGCATAAAAAAACTATGAATTAGTTAGAGATTGCTAAGGTGGCAATTGCTAGTCATCTCCCAAAGCAGATGAGGTTGGTTTAGTTTGAGGTATGGGTCTCTTAAATTCAATGGCAATTCCAATCCAAACCAGATAGACCAGTGGATTACGGAGTTACAGAAAATATTTGGGACAACTTCTTATCTTGAAGATAACATTTTCTACCTACCTCTTATATGAAGAATAAGAATTTTGGTGAATGAAGATGAAACAAATGATATAAGTTAGACCTAATGTGATTGATTAGGTGAATTTCAAAAGAAGGTTTTTGGAAAAATGTTTTCCAAACATAACTAGATTTTATTCCCAAGTGGTTTTTGAATCTTGAAGGTGTAGAAAGTCCAAAATGATGGCAACAAACAAACGAAAGGTGATTGGGAGATTCTTTGCGAAATTAGACTTCACTCTAAGAAATTGGGATTGAGCTAAAGTCTTAAATCAACGAAATTTTTGCTCTTCAAAATTATAGAAAAAAATTTGGAGTTTCTTTTTTTGCATAATTTACTTAAGGCCCTTAAATTTTGTTGAGTGAATTTTGTAAAAAAAATTGTAGCTATTAAAAGGTGTTTTAAAAGATATTGAAATAGTTAACTTGGTTTTGTAACTTGATATGCATTTATATTTAATGAAATATGACTTGAGGTAATTAGATTGTGTTAACAATGATGAAAAATGACATGATAAGTTTGTGTGTCAAACTTTGTGGCGCTAAATTAACATGATGTGATAATACATATGATAAGTAGTTACCAATGAATACTATTATGTGTGATGTATAATGTGTATTAGAAGTGGATTTTAAGTCTAACTCATCCTCATAAAACCGATTCATGAGGTGAGATTTATACCTACCTAATATACTCTAATTTGATCTTATTTCTAGGCAATGTGAGATCTCCAACCCATCCTTCTCACGTCGAGACTCTCTTAACTCGAACGTGGGACTTGACATTTATGGGTGATTCGATAATGGTCCGATAAACCTAATAATCTTATTATGATAGGTTTTGATATTATACTAGAAATAAACTTTAACTCTAACTCATCCTCATAAAATCGGTTTATAAAGTGAAATTTACACCCATTCAATAATGTGTATTAAATCCTCATAATATATTCAAGATATCGAAACTTTAATAATAATCCAAGTCATATAGATAAAATTATTATATAATTAAAAGTAAATAAATTTTTTTATCATATAATCCTTAGGAGAGAGTTAATATACTTGAATGAATACGTGAGACCTTGATATGATATGCTAAATTAAGATAATGTCTTGAAAAAGATTTCAATTATCTTGTAAGTTTTTTATAAAATGTTTAATTTTTGTAGCATTGTAAAATCTACAAAATTAATATAAATAATTTATTTCACAACCCGTATATTATGAATGATCCTATTTGTATTATCTCAAAATTATTGCTTCTATTTTAGTTTTTTTTACTATGGATGTATTATTGGATTCTTCAATTTTTCAAGTTTCATCCCTTTTCAACTTATTCTTTCACAAAAAAATTTCTTCAATTCATTAAAAAAAATTCAGACATAATAAACTTAATTAAATAATAATAATAATAATAATAATAATAATTCTCTCCGTTTCATTTTGTATCACTTTTAAAATATTTTTATTTCAAAATTACTTTAGACTTTAGAATATAGAAACTAGAAAATATCAATTACTTTTTTTTTCAATAATACTCTTGCAAGAAACAAATTGTAGAAGTAAATTTTTTTCTATATACAAATGTGAACATCTTTCTCGATGAAAATCTAAACTTTACATCGTTAGAAACTAATTGATTCTGTTTTTATAGTTCCTACCATCCAGTAAAGTTAATCATTTATGGAATGAGAATATTTTAGTTCGAAAAGAATATTTCATAATATAAAATTAATCTATCATATTCTTTAAAATGTGTACATTGAACCACAGATAAAATTAGATGGAGAGTGTAATTAAATCAATATGCTGTTTTAATATTATATTTTTATTGATCTAAAGATAACTGGGGAATTGACATGCAAATATAGGCCCATTAGGATTTAAAGACAATTTTCAAACTCTAAAAAGTCTTACCATTGAACTTTAAAATAAACTTTCAAATCAAAACATGCTTTTAAAAAGTCAAGCTTTAAAAAAGAACTACATCAAATAAATAGACCAAGTTCAAAGCCTTAAAAATAGAGCAGAAAAAAAAAAAGTTCTGTAAAACGTAACTTAACCCCACTGTTATTTTAACTTTGTACATATTTTAATGTTCTTAAAGTCACTTTCACTAATGAGATAAATACCCATAAAAACCATGAAGTTCTTCCTCTGTTTCCTCTGTTCTCCCTCCTATTAATATTCTCTCCCAATCAAATTCTGACAAGTCTTTTATTAAAAGAAATTATAATCATAGAAAAAATTTTCCATAAAGAAAAAATTAAATATTTTTTTCATAAACTAAAAGTAACACTTATGCATAAATTGAAAAATAAAAATTTAGAAAAAAGTTATGAAAAAAAATTCTATAAAATAAAGTTAATTTTAATTTATAGAGAAATTTGTTTTCTCCTCGAAAAATGAGATATTTATCCAAACATTCTCTATACACCCTTTCACTTGGAAAAAGAAAAAATGAGATATTTTAATTGATTTTCAATTTATTCATATTATATTATCATGCATATAATGGCTGGTGGGAGATTATTGGAGGTTAAACCCCTAACACAAGATTTTCAGAAAGAACAAAATAGAAATAGAAGTGCAAGCAGTTCAACTTGTGACATAATTAAAGTTTGTGGTGGGTATCCACAAACTTTAGAGGCAGAATACAAAAGAAGTAGGACAATTAGCAAGTAGCAATCAAAATAATCAACCAAAGTACTGCAAAAGATTAAATTGAACACTTCAACATCATGAATCAACATCAACTGTATTAGCCATTGGGTACAAAGTATTGCAACTTGTCCTTTTCGGCGGTTTTCACGTTTTATCTTCCCAAACCCTTTTTATCCTGTTCAACAAACACCACACAGTAAACAACTTACACCATTCTTTTTTATAATCTGATATTTATTTATTATATGATCACATTCTTTCACTCCACACCACAAAGGTCTTGTTTCCTAGTGTATCAAATTGCTCATTTCAAATGTCATGTCATATCATATCTCTTCACTAAACTCTACTGATTAACACTATCTCTTTAACTCCCTGTAAAATCAATAGAGTTTATCACTTGGGTGTGTAGAAAACAATGGGTTAGTTATTGTGGCAGTGGTACTAAAGAATCACTCGTCTAGTTTTTTTTTCCTCTCTGTAGAACCCCCACCAAAGAGAAAACGTTTTAATTGATTAAAAACTATAAATTATGCAGAAAAACTTGTGATCAATATCATAGCTGCATAGGCAAAATTGTATTTATTTTGACCACAGGCAAAATAGTGATCCTCCTAGCACTCAACATTTGGTTTGGATAAATAAACAAAATGCAACCATTAATCATAAAGCAAAAGAGGAAAAAACCTACATTCACAACTTTAGCACTCCCAATTGTACAGTATACTCATGGCCTACATCTGAGTATAATAGTAAGTTGATGTCTTGATGGGGGCCACCAGAACTTGGATAAAGCTAGTTGACATTTCAGAAGAAATTGTGAATGCAAGTGTTGAGTGAATAGCATTGTTTCTTGTAGAATAACTACTAACAAATGGAAATTTTCTTAGAGAAAGGATCATGTATAAAGTAGTTTGTGCATCTGGCCAATTGAAAGTGATTATCTGACTGACATTTTTAAAGTTGGACTCCAGCAAGTTGATTTTTGTCAAACCAACTAAATCCACTTACTGATCCTATGCAAAAATTGATTATGCACCATGTTTACCTGAGAGCTGGCTCCATGCAACTAATATAATATTTATAAACAATGATGTCTGGAGAAGTAAAAGGAAGGGGTAAAAACCAAACAACATTTATAGTTTGTGAAGCACTACAGTAACTTTCAAATTAAATTCTGACAGGCCTCAAATGACAAATTTCCTTGGATACCTCACGATGAGTACATTTTGACTGCTTAAATTTAAGTAGTGAGTCTTTCTACTTTAGTCCACACTTGTGCTTCAAAAGCATGACTGATTTGCCATCACAGTATGATACGAATACATTTTCATTGTAAAACTGGAACACAGTAGACAATGATATTTGAAAAAGACTTGGAGGAAGATTCTATCTTTTAAAGTTGAACTCACTATGAAAAATTATAATTGATTCACGTATGGTATCCACATCATATTTGACTTAGGCAATAGGATTTAACAGAAATGCAAGCAGTCGTAAAATACACTCGATAATATTCAGCCGTTGGCTTGCAGTGGACAAATGAACCATTACGTGGAAATTCTTTCCTATCATTATCAAAGCTTCAACACTCTAGAATTAATTTCATTACTTCAGTTTTAAGAAAAATATCAAATCACGAAAAGTAAAAAAAAAAAAGCAACAAAAATTCAAATGAAGGAAAAAACAAGCTAACAAGGAAAATAGTAGCAGGGATGAAATGTATCTTTCATGGGGGTCCAAGGAAGTCTGCAATTCAATGTATATAACTCTACATTTGACTTATGGACAAAAGAAATAGCCTTCCACTCAAGATCCATCATTCTCGTACGCCAAAAAATATTAAGAAAGAGAAATAAGTCTTGCATTTTTGGCCCACTCCAGTTATGTCTAGAGAGCATCCACATCAACCAAACTAGTGTGATGACCACTATTTCAAGCATGACTTTTCAGGCAATCTCATATTTTGATTCCAGTGTAATTAAAAGAATAGGAACATAAACTTATAGATAAATAATATAGAAATAGAAAGTAACTTAATGAAAGTAGCGGGTATGAGCATGTCAAAGGAGCTCTAATAATAATATGATTACTGCAAGCCATGTGACACAAAAGGAGCTCTAAACACGTATTTTTCAAAGACCAGTTACACAAAAGGTTCAAGGTCAAAAAGAAGTCTTATGGAGAACGGTTGGTTAGTTATTAGAATTTGATACAATGACTACATATGAAATAATCGTACTGAAAGATGTGCGAGAGAGGATCATCATCAACCATGTTACAAGAATTACATATGACTCTGAAAACTAACAACCAGTAAATTAACCCGAAGAGCAGAAAAGGAAAATTTATGCTTCAAAACTATTCCTAGTTTATTTTATGATTAAGATTAACAATGATTTTATATAAGTGGCACTCATCTTGAGGGAGAGCCTGCCTTGGCAAGAGGAAGGGGGTGCATAAGACTAATATTTATCCAATCATGATTCCTACTTGTTTTGAAACAACCAAACAAAAATTATAAGATACAATTTAGACGTAATCAATGATGTATGGAGTCATATAAGGGTAAGGTAGACACTTTGAAGTATATGTGTTTCCTATAATTTCCGCTTTTAATGTAATAGAAACTCAATTTAAATTACATGATCATCACAAAGTTAAGAGAAATGTCATAGGTGAATTCGATGATATTATCAGTGGCATGTTTTTGCTTAATAATTTCCTATTTTTTTGGACCACTCCACATGGGAAAGATATAGTGAAGTTTTGATAAAGCCAGTGTGTAATTCACTTTTATATATTAATATAGATAATCTGAACAATACAAAATACCTTAGGAGCAGTCTTAATAATGCAAAGCCGAACAACTTTCCTGCGTTTGACTTAAGTTTAACCCAGCCAAAGCAGTCTCAACAGTACAAAACCGATCAAAATGTCAGAAGTATTAAGTGTACATTCTCCGAATCTTTACCTGCAACCATCAATACTGAATTCGACTTTTAATCTATACAAATACATAATATAACAATTTATTTACAGATCAAATTGATTTTAGAAAATAATTGGATTTGAAAGAAAAAGTATCCTCTCACGTGTATGAGGGTAATTGGTAAAACAATGGTATATCAGATTAAAAAACCAATGTTTCTGTTAAAATTGTAAGCTACGTAGTTCTTTTTCTATTTTTTATAAACCAAGAACTTATCAAGATAGAAAAGGTACAACTGCAAAGAAAACAAATCCACAGGAACCGTACCAAAATGCGGGAAATACTAAGAAGAAGGAACCTACAACACAGCATGTCAATCTATCTGAAGATCTAACAAAAGATACCTCCTACAAAGACCATTCGCAGAACACCACAAAGAAGCTAGCTGAACTGCTCAATCTGAATGAACTCAAGAGGTAGCCAATAACCAATAAAGATTGGAGCATTTCATTCCAAGTTTCCCTAAAGATACACTAAATAACCACAGATTGAGAATATCAACAATGCCTTTTAGCCTGCCAAATACTCTAAAATTTTCACACAGGAACTGCTGTGTATCCTTGAGGAAAACCAATTGTACTTAAAAAATCTTCCAAGCACCTTCATAGGTCGTTGGAATGAGATCCTCCTTCCTTGGACCGGCAATTTGGGTTACCTGTAAAAGGTACTCCAATGCTCAAGTCAAAAACATGGTATATCAGATAAATGTCAGCATGTAAAACAAACCTGATGTCCCTTTATATAGATGAAAAAGTTTATATCTTAATTTTGGTAAGCTGTTGATGAGATATTGTGACCAGATATCTTGGATATTAGTATATTTTAGGTTGGGTAATATAAAGATAAAGATAAATGATAAATTGGTATAGGTTAAATCTTTATAACACATAGGGTTATACATATATAAATAGGAGAAATAAATTAAAAAAAAACGGGTCTAAACCCGTTACATCTAACACTCCCTCTCACTTGGTGCATATAACTTGTATCTAAGCTTATTACAAATATAATCAATTCTAAATCTCCACAATGATTTGGTAGAAAACATCTTCCAGTTAATCATTATAATTAACAAACTGAGTCTTGATGTCTCCAGATACAATCTTTTCTTAGATAAAATGACAATTAATCTCAATATGTTTGGTCGTTTCATCAAAGATACGATTTGAGGCAACATGAAGGGTAACTTAATTATCACATATAAGTATCATTTGTTTGACCTTCCAAATCTTAATTCTTTAAAGAACTATTTGAGTTAAAGAAGCTCACATGTAGCAGAGGGCATAGTTCTATATTCTACTTCTGCACTAAATCTTGCCACAACATTTTGCTTCTTACTTTTGCAAGAGATCAAATTGTCACCAATGAAGACACAGTATCAAGAGGAAAATCTCTTATTAGAAGGGAAACCTACGCAATCTACATCTGAGTAACATACAAATTTAGTGTGATTATTGTAGCCATACAACAAACCTTTTTTAGGGGAACCTTTAATGTAGTTCAATATACAAATGACAACATATGTCCTTCAAATGGAGAATTAAGAAATTGACTTATCACAATGACTGCAAAGGGAATGTTAAGACAAGTAACCATGAGATAATTCAACTTTCCAACCAATTGTCTATACTTCTAAGGATCTGACATTGACTCTCCCTGATTAGGTAGGAGTTTGGCATTGAGATTCATGGGTGTCAATGAACTTTGAATTCATTAGTCTAGTTTCTCCTCCAAAATATCAAAGCATACTTCCTTAGAGAAATAACATTTCTATAGTTCAATTGTGCTCCCTCAATCCCCAAGAAATATTTGATTTTTCCAAGGTCTTTGATTTGAAAATGACAACAAAAATATTGTTCTATCTGTGAAATGTCATGGTAATCACTACCTATAAGTACAATATCATCAATATATACTACTAGATAAATACACCCAACGGTCCAGTGACGATAAAACATTGAATGATCTACCTCATTTCGAGTCATACCAAATTGTTGAACAATGGTACTAAATTTACCATATAAAGATTTGTAAAGACGACATACCAATTCAAAAGACTTCCTTTGAGCAACAAAACTTAAAGGTTGCTCCATTTAAATTTTCTCTTACAAATCCCCATTAAAAAAACCATTTTTGACCTCTAATTGATAAAGAGATCATCGTCGAAGTGTAGTCATGGCTATGAATAAGCAAACAAAGACCATATTTGCAATTAGAGTAAAGATGCCACCATATTACAACCCAAAAGTTTGAGTATAACCTTTGGTCACTAAACGAGCTTTGAAACACTTAAGATTTGAAATTTTCACATACATTTCATTGAGCACTATAACCATCTCTTTAATACAATGAAGAGAGAGAAGAGAGTAAAGACAATGGAGAGAGGGGAGCAGAGGAAAGCTTAAAATAGAAAGATAAAAAACAATAGCAAAGACAAGCTAAACATTTTCCCTAAAAATGAAACCTAGACATCATAAATTAACACTCCCCCTCAAGCTGGAGCATACAAATCATATGCACCAAGCTTGGAATATATAGATTGAATCTTAGGTCCTCTTAAGGACTTGGTCAAAATATCTGCTGGCTGTTCGTTAGAATTGATAAATTCAGTGTTAATCTCCTTGGACAATATCTTCTCTCGAATGAAGTGACAGTTAATTTCTATGTGTTTCGTCCTCTCATGAAACACTGGATTTGAGGCAATATGAAGAGCTGCTTGATTGTCACAGTAAACAGTCATTCGTTCAACTTCACAAAATTTCAACTCTTGAATAAATTGTTTAATCCACATAAGTTCACATGTAACCATGGCCATAGACTTATATTCAGCCTCTGCATTGGACTGAGCGACAACATTTTGTTTCTTGCTCTTCCAAGAGACAATATTTCCACCAATGAAAACACAATATCCCGAGGTAGATCTCCTGTCAATGGGACAACCTGCCCAATCAACATCACAATATCTTGAAACCCGAGTGTTGCCTTTGTCTTCATATAACAATCCCTATCCTGGAGCTTTTTTCAAATATTTAAGAATACGTGTGACAGCATTCCAATGATCAATATGTGGATTTTGCATAAATTAACTAACAACTCCGACAGCAAAAGAAATGTCAGGTCTTGTAATAGTGAGATAAATGAGTTTTCCCACTAGTCTCCTATATTTCTTAGGATCAAGGTAGATTTCACTTTGATCTGCCATGAGCTTCTGATTTGGGTCCATAGGGCTATCAACTGGCCTACAATTTTCCAGACCCGTTTCCCCCAGAATATCAAGAGCATATTTCCTTTGTGAGATCACAACACCATCTTTTGATTGAGCTACTTCAATACCAAGAAAGTACTTCAAATAACCCAGATCTTTGGTTTGAAAATGACTAAATAGGTGCTTTTTCAATTGAGATATCTTAGCAGCATCATTTCCTGTAATCACTATATCGTCGACATAGACAATTAGGTACACACACTTCTCAGGAGATGTATAACAATAAAAGACAGAATGATTTGCTTCACTCCTTTTCAATCCGAAAAGCTGCACAATAGAACTAAATTTACCAAACCATGCTCGAGGAGATTGTTTCAACCCATAGAGAGATCGATGCAACTTGCACACTAAACCATACTCCCCCTAAGCAACAAATCCAAGAGGTTGCTCCATATAGATTTCCTCCTCAAGATCACCATGCAAGAAAGCATTTTTAATATCAAGCTGATGGAGGGGTCAATGACGCATGGCAGCCATAGCAAGAAACAGACGCACAGTAGTGATTTTGGCTATAAGAGAGAATGTATCACAATAATCAAGACCATAGATCTGAGTATACCCTTTAGTGACTAATCGGGCTTTAAGGCGATCAACAGAGCCATTAGGTCCAACTTTAACAGCATAAACCCACCTGTAACCTACAATTTTCTTTCCAGGAGGAAGAGGAACAAGCTCCCACGTACCATTTTGTTCAAGAGCCTGCATTTCATCAAACATGGCTTGTCGCCATCCAGGATGTTCAAGTGCCTCATGAATAGTTTTGGGAACAGGAAGGGAGGATAAGGAGAAAATAAAGGAAGAATATGAAGGGGACAAACGATGATAACTCAAGAAATTATAAATGGGATGAGGATTACAAGTTGAGCGAGTACCTTTCCTGAGGGCAATGGGCCATGCTGAAGTAGAGTCATGTAAATGAGTAGAAGAGAAAGGATCCATGGTTGGAATATCTGTTGGAGGAGGAACAGAATCACGAGAAGACAACTCAGGTAAAATAGAACCAGCCCGCTGTGTCTGTCGTTGATAAGTAATGAGAGGTGGAGGAGCAACATCAACAGAACTAGATGGATTAGATGGAGGCTCAGTTATTGGACCAAAGGATGGGATGGGAAGAACATGTTGAAGAGAAGAAGGATAGTCTATGGTAGGTTGAAAGAAAGGTGTGTCCTCAAAGAAGGATACATCAGCTGACATATAGTACCGTCTAGTAGTTGGAGAATAACACTTGTAACCCTTTTGAAGACGAGAATATCCCAAGAAGACACATTTAATAGCTTTAGACGAGAGTTTGTCTAAACCTAGGATAAGATCATGAACAAAACAAGTACAGCCAAAAACCCTAGGAGAGACATGAAATAGGGGATCATGTGGGAAAATAATGGAGTGAGGGATCTGATGGTCAAGTGAGGAAGAAGGCATCCTGTTTATCAAAAAACATGCAGTGAGAACTGCATCTCCCCAATGATGAACAGGAACATTTGAGTTTAACATTAGGGTGCGTGCAATTTCAAGGAGATGACGATTTTTTCTCTCTGCTATACCATTTTGTTGTGGAGTATGAGGACATGTTGACTGATGTAAAATACTTTGTGAAGATAAAAAGGTGGACAAATCATGGAAAAAATATTCTTTAGCATTATCACTTCGGAAAATTTTAATGGCTTTCCCAAATTGGTTCTTAATCTTATTAAAGAAAGATATGAATATAGGCAAAAGTTCAGATCTGTCTTTCATTAAATAAACCCAAGTACATCGAGAAAACTCATCAATAAAGGTTACAAAATATTTGAAACCAAAAGATGTTACACGGCTTGGACCCCAAATGTCAGAATGAATGGTAGAAAAAGCTGAGTTACATCTTTTCTTAGTTTGTTGAGGAAATAATGACCTAACATGTTTTCCTAATTGGCATGCTTCACAATCTGAGACTTGAAGATGCTTAAGACTAGGAACCATCATCTTCAACTTTGACAAACTTGGGTGACCTAGACGATCATGCAAAAGTTTTGGTGGAGACGTTGCAAGACAGGACAGGAGGGCTGGATTTTAAGTAATAAAGACCTCGTGATTCATGTCCTTCGCCAATCAAACGACCCGTGCCATGTTCCTGAATGACAAAAGAATTAGCATTAAAGGTTACTGAACAATTTAATGAACTAGTTAATTGACTCAAGGAAATTAAATTATAAGGACAATTTGGAATGAACAACACTGAATTTAATTTTAAAGAAAAAGATAAAGGAACTTGACCAATTCCTTGAGAGGCAACCTGAGACCCATTTGCCACAGTAACAAGGTGAGGGATTTTTGGAGAAGTGATAGATGAGAAAGATGATTTATTACCAGAAATATTGTCAGAGGCACCTGAGTCAAAAATCCAAGGACCACGACCCTCCGTAGATTGAGAAATACATGTTGAAACGCTTGGCATTGAAGGAGATTGTGCTATTATGCCTGATTTTTCATACTTAAGCTTAAAGTATTCTTGGTACTCCTCATCGGAGAACCTAGATTCTACTTTTTCTGATTTAGAGACATGTGCTACTTTGTCGGGAAACCCGTGTAAGGAGTAACAATTCTCTTGAGTGTGACCCATCCTCTTACAATAGGTGCATTGAGGACGTCCACTTCTTCCACCACGACCTCCTCTATTGCTACGACCTCCTCTTCCACGCTGTGCTACCATGGCTGATGTTTCCACACCTTCAGTTGAGTTTTCATCTCTCAATTGGTTGGGCACACGAAGGAGTCTAGTGACAAGAGTATCCATTGATGGGACTCGATCACCAGCAAGGATTTGATCATGCACATGGTCGAAGTCTGAATGCAAACTTCTCAAGATAAGGACCATGTAGAATTTATCCAGTTTTCTATTAACTTCTTCTAATGAATCAGCTACAAGAAATCTTTGTAGTTCTTCCACAGCAGCCCGAGCTTTCCCTACATGTGCAATCATGTCATGGTTAGTCTGTTTTAGGACAGTAACCTTTTGCATTGCATCAAAAAGACGTTGGATGTCGTTGGCAAATATAGCTTGGGCTTTCTTCCAGAAAGAACAACATGTTTTGAATGATATGAGAATTTCCAAAAACATCTGGCTCAACAGATTACCACAACACAGCACATAACTAGAAGTCAAGTTTCTCTCACTCGGGCTTCTTTTCATTCGATACAGCCCTAGCTTCCTTCTCCAAATTGTCATAATACCCTTGGCCAAGGAACCACAACTCTACCAATGCAGACCAAGACAAGTAATTTTTCCAATTTAGTTTTGCAGTAGCAATAGTGGGGGTTCCAGAAAAAGAATACACAGGACCTAAAGATGCCATTGTGAATAAACCCTAGGTTTAACAGCAACAACACAAAGGCGGAGAATGCACACCCAAGGGAGAGGTAGAACATGGAATAAGCCTTGTTAAAAGACGAAAACAAGGAGTGGAACAGACTAAGGAGGAAAAACCGAGCAAGTCTGGACAGGTTCGGTGAAGAGATGGTCACCGGAAGGCGGCGCGTGGGACCCACGCGCGTTTACCCTAGAAGAGTTGGAGGCATGTGGAGGTGTGTGGAGGACCTGTTGGATGCACGACCACTAGAAATGGGTTGTGCTCGTCGGGGCGAGCAGAACCTTATACTCGCCAGAGAAAATGGCGCCGGCGGCCGGTGGCCGACGGCCAGAGGCGACAGACTGCGGCACATTTGCAGAGCAGAACGTACCTGCTCTGGTACCAACTTAAGATTTGAAATTTTCACATACATTTCATTAAGCACTATAACCATCTCTTTAATACAATGAAGGGAGAGAGGAGAGTAAAGACAATGGAAAGAGGGGAGCAGAGGAAAGCTTAAAATAGAAAGATAAAAAGCAATAGCAAAGACAAGCTAAATAGTTTCCTTAAAAATGAAACCTAGACATCATAAATTGACATAAACGATCAACAGTTTCATCAAGACCAACTTGGATAGCCAAAAGCCATCGAAAACCAATAATAGATTTCCTAGAGGGCAAAGGAACTAGGTTCTAAGTTATACTATTCTGAAGAGCACACAATTCATCAAGCATGACCTGACGCCAACCAAGCAGTGTTGTTAAATATCCGCCATGGCGCCGCCATGGCGGAAATCGGTGTCGGTTTTTTCGCCGGCCGCCATGAAAAGGCGGTGGCGGACCGGTTTTTGATGGCGGTCCATGGCAGCCGTTTTTACTGTAACGGAGTTGCGGTCCATGGCGATCATGGCGCAAATAGCGGCATAGAGGAAGAAAAATGAGAAGAATGGAAGAATGGAAAAAACCTTGGGTGGACAGCTGCGGCGCATGGAGCAAGTGAAGTGAAGAATGAGAATAAATTAGGACAACAGAGTAGAAATTAGGTTTTCAAACTACTTGGCTTCTATTTGTTTTTTAAGCCCAAAACAACTTTTTTTTTAATTGCAACCCATTAAAACCCTTAAAACCCTACCTAAATCATAAAGACCTAAGACACTCATTTATCATTGCTCCAGAGAAGAGATCAGTTCTCCCATCCACAATCGCCCGCCCAGCAGTCGCCGCCGAATTCGCCGCCGTCACCGTCGCCGTAAAAAAAATTTTTTTTTTACCAGCAACACTATTCCGTCACCGTTGCCGGAGCCGCCGTAAAAATTTTTTTTTTTTTACCGGCTATTCTGGTACTGTTTTTACTGTTTTCAACACTGTTGCTGCTGTTTCTGTTATTCCGCCGCCGTGGCCGCCTATTCCGTTAAAAAAAAAAAAACCCTTTTTCAACACTATTTTTGTTGTTTTCAACACTGTTTCTGCTGTTTTCCGGTCCAGCCAAATATAAATTTCAATGACAACTGAAGGCAGTTCAAGAACATCTACTAGGAATGATCTGGGTTGGAAATATTGTCATCTATTGGATGAATCCAACTTAAACACCACAGTTTGTAATTATTGTGGGAAAATCATGAAAGGAGGAATTACTAGAGCTAAAGAACATTTAATGGCAAAGAAAGGTAATGTTGCACCTTGCCTCAAAGCTCCAAAAGATGTAAGAGAAGAGCTTTGGAAATTATTTAAAGAGAAGGCAGCTACCTCAGTAAACTCGGTAGATAATGTGGGTGATAATGAGAGTGAAGATGAAGTTGAATTTTCAACGGCTAGTAATGTTAAAGGGATAAAGAACCCTAGTAAAAAAGGACCGATGGATATGTTTTGTAGGAATCCTACTTTTGCATCAGAGAAGAGAAAAAAAGAAAAATTAAGACAAGTTAGTATAAAAGAGGCATGTGACAAAAACTTGAAGGCATCGGTTCATCAATACATTGCTCGTTTTTGGTACCAGGCAGGTTTGTCATTCAATCTTATTAAATTAAAGAGCTTTCAAGATATGATTGATGCTATTGGAACTTATGGTCCAAATTTACCAGCTCCTAGCTATCATGAAATTAGAGTTCCACTCCTTAATAAAGAGATGGATTACACTGAAGGATTGTTGAAAGATCATAAATTGCAATGGACCAAACATGGTTGCTCTATTATGTTAGATGCATGGACTGATCGGAAGCAACGAACCTTGATTAATTTTTTGGTCAACTCTCCTGCAGGGACAATGTTTGTGAAGTCTATTGATGGTTCTAAATTTGTGAAGACGGGAGAAAAATTATTTGAAATGCTTGATACTCTTGTTGAAGAAATTGGAGAAGAGAATGTTGTTCAAGTGATCACAAATAATGGAAGCAATTATGTCTTGGCTGGTAAGATGTTGGAAGAGAAAAGGCTTAATCTGTATTGGACTCCTTGTGCTGCCCATTGTATAGACTTGATGTTGGAAGATATTGGAAAGCTTCCTTTAATAAAAAAGACAATTCACTTAATAAAGAAGACAATTCAAAGGGGAATTAGTCTTGTTGGCTTTATTTATAGTCATTCTAGTATCTTAAGTTTGATAAGACATTTCACAAACAAAAGGGAATTGGTAAGACATGCAATCACAAGATTTGCTACATCTTACTTATCACTAGAAAGACTTCATCAAGAGAAAGGAAATTTAAGAAAGATGTTTACCTCTGATGAATGGACCAAAAACAAGCTGTCTAAGGATGCTAAGGGAAGGATTGCTTCAAAAGTTGTCCTTATGCCTTCATTTTGGAATCATGTTGTGTTTACACTTAAAGTCATGGCTCCTCTTGTCCGTGTGCTTCGTCTGGTAGATGGAGAAAGAAAAGCAATCATGGGCTATATTTATGAAGCAATGGAAAAAGCCAAAGAAACCATAATGAAGTCTTTCAATAATAATGAAAGTAAATACAAGGATGTATTTACAATCATTGATAATAGATGGACTTGTCAACTTCATCGTCCATTACATGCAGCTGGCCACTTTTTGAACCCAGAGTTCTATTATTCTAACCCAGAAATAGAATATGATTTGGAGGTAACCAATGGGTTATATGCTTGTATCAAGAGGTTAGTGCCAAGTAAAGATATACAACAAAAAATTTTAACTGAGTTGCCTCTTTACAAAAGTGGAAGTGGCTTGTTTGGTGATGATTTTGCTATAGAATCAAGAAAGACCACAGCTCCTGGTGAGATATTTAAACACTTTCATACAAGTTGTTCCAAGTGTTTTTAATTGTTTTAACTTTTAAGTTATCTATTTGTTTTTATAGCTCAATGGTGGAAGAATTATGGCCACACAGCCCCAAACTTGCAAAAGCTAGCCATCAAGATTTTAAGCTTGACATGTAGCTCATCAGGATGTGAACGCAATTGGAGTGTGTTTGAGCAAGTAATAGTTATTGTTCACATCACTTCATTAGAAGGATTTCTATGATGTATGAAGAAACTAATTATCATTTTGCTTATCATATTGTAGATTCATTCAAAAAAGAGAAATAGACTCGACCATAAGAAATTGCATGATTTGGTTTACATCAAGTATAACCAACAACTTGCTCAGAGATACAACAATAGAGATGAAATTGATCCTATTGTACTCAATGACATCGATGAGTGCAATGAGTGGTTAGTGGGTCAAGCAGATGATGATAATGAAGAAGGGGGGAATGATTTGGTTTTTGAAGATGATCCCACTCTTAATTGGGCAACTGTTTATGAAGCTTCAGGGGTTGGACTACCAATAACTTACACAAGGAAAAATACTAGCAAAAAAAGAAAGCAACCATCAGGTGGGATTGTAATTGGATCTTCTCAAGTTTCAAAGAAGAAAGGAGCAAGTTCAACTTTAATCCCAACAGAAAAGAGGAATAAACAAAAAATTCAAGTTGAGGATGAATTGGACTTTGATAGCTCTAATTCTGAGTTTGAAAACATTAAGGAATTATTTAACTTCAACAAATCTTTCTCTGAAGGGGAAGAGGAAGAGGGATATGCCCCATTAGATAACAAAATAGATGATAATTATGTAGGAATTGGGGAAGAATCTGATAATTAAAGATTTAAGGGCATTTATCTTCATGTTTTGTTGTTATTTATGTTTTAGAACTTGAAGTTATTGAATTAATGTTGAAATATTCAATAACAGCTTTGATACAATTTAAACTTGCAATTTATAAAGGAATTTAAATCTGATTAATGTGTGGAATGCAAAAGCTATTTCAAATAATTAATAACTCTGAAAGTTGCAGGATTAATAGAATGTGAAAACTTAAGTTTTTCTCTCACTCCCCTGAGTTCCCGCTGAATGCTTCAGTTCACCTATTTATAAGTTTTCTGATTTAATGAACCCTCGCTCAAACTAGCTTTTCTCGCTCAAGCAAGATAGAGAACTTCATGCTGAAGAAACGTCTTTTTGCTCAAGCAAGATCACCTTTACTCCTGCAAAAATGATCCCAAGAGTCTTTCTTAGTTGCGGGTTTTCTCACTCAAGTGAGAGTACCTTCGCTTGAGCGAAAACGATCCTGACATGTGTCACTTGAGCAAATATTCCCTTGCGCTATGAACTTTTTATTGTTGGTTGACCATTCAACTTTTCAATTCTTCTGATTTTCTTCCCTTGATTGACTAATTTCTTCCAAATTTTATACTTACTCCTGCACACACAAATATACACAAGTTATTCTAAATTGGGAGGATTTCTAATACAAAATAAAGCATGAAAAGTTGTTAAGTGTCCACAAAAGCCCAGACTTTTACTACATTTTGTCACTTAACAACTCCCCCCAACCTAGAATCTTGCTTGCCCTCAAGCAAAGTATTGTACTTTAAAAAAAATGATGTTGTTGAACCTATACTAGATTATACACAATTCAGGATGTCCACAACTTCAAGTGAAAATAGGATATATGAGCACTTCAATCACAGAAACTAACTGGGAGAATTATTCATCAACTTTCCTTAGAGAAACATCGTCTCTCATGTAATGTGATATGCAATTCATCTAAGGAAAGTTGATGAATAATTCCCCCTGTTAGTTTCTGTGATTAAAGTGCCCATATATCCTATTTTCACTTGAAGTTGTAAACATTATATCTCTTTGCACTAAAATTCTCAAGAAAACTGTTTTCAAGAGCTAATTGTTCTGGATGAGAAAGTAACAGTGAGCAATGATTTCTATCAAAACCATCCTGATAACATACAGTTATATATGATCTAGTATAGGTTCAACAACATCATTTTTTTTTTTAAGTACGATACTTTGCTTGAGGGCAAGCAAGATTCTAGGTTGGGGGGAGTTGTTAAGTGACAAAATGTAGCAAAAATTTGGGCTTTTGTGGAGACTTGCAACTTATCATGCTTTAATTCTTATTAGAAATCCTCTCAATTTATAATAACTTGTGTATATTTTTATATGCAGGAGTAAGTATAAAATTTGGAAGAAATAACAGGAATTGAAAAGTTAAATGGTCAACCAACAAAAAAAGGTCAATAGTGCAAGGGAATATTCGCTCAAGCGACACATGTCTCGCTTAAGCAAAAGTAGCTGCAAGAAAAGAGAACTCTTGGGATCGTTTTCGCTCAAGTGAAAGTACTCTTGCTTGAGCGAAAAAACCTAGAAGTAACGTAGACTCTCGTGATCATTTTCGCTTGAGTGAAGATGTCTCGCTCGAGCAAAAAGACATTTCTTTAGCATGAAGTTCTTTATCTCGCTTGAGTGAGGGTTAATTAAATCAGAAAACTTATAAATAGGTGAACTGAAGTATTAATTGGGAGTTCTGGGGAGCAAGAGAAAAACCTGAATTTTCACATAAGAGCAGTACAAGAACGAAAGATCTTGAACCAACGGAAGAAGATCTGAGATTCAACCTTTTGACTCCACTTTTGATTCTATACCTATTCTTATCATCATGAGCAGCTAAGCCCACCCTTGTATTGAGTTTGAACGTAGCTTGTTAACTTCTTCTATACTACTCTTGATTTACATATATAATATTTTATGATTCAGTGTTAATGATTTGATTATGTGCTTAAAGTTAAGGTGACTTGATCAATCATCTTTTGATTTTTGATTGGGATTCATGTTGGGAAACTGAGTTTAAATCTAGTTTGAATCAGATCTCTAATAATTTTGAATGCTAGGAATAGATATGATATTATTAGTTGATTTAATTCTGAACTTAATGCAAGGATTCTGTTTTAATGATTTAAGGGATTGATTGTTATAATAGGATCTTTAGAAACTCTAAAGCAAGGGGTTGTTTGAAGTGTAGGAATCAATAAAACTGAATAATTTATAAATATTTGTATGATTAAGAAGAATATAGAAGGAGGAGATAAGTTTCTCAATACATTCTATTAATCCTGCAACTTTAAGAGTTATTAATTATTTGAAATAGCTTTTGCATTGCACACATTAATCAGATTTAAATTCCTTTATAAATGACAAGTTTAAATTCTATCAAAACTGTTATTGAATATTTCACAAGTCTATGAGGATACGACCTTGTTTACATACTACATCCGACCCAGTATGCTTGCTGGTATAGAAAAAATCTTAGCATTATTCTACTTCAATTTCTCACCAAAGTTGATTACAATTCTAGTAGTATTAATCTAGCCTATATTCTTTGGGGAAAAGATCAAATGTTGTTGATGTGGTTCAAATCAACACTATCTCGTTGGATTCTTTCTTGCATTCTTGGTTGTGTTCACTCCTATCAAGTATGGGATAAGATCCATAAATATTTTTGCAAACAAACTAGACCGAGAGTGAGGCAACTTCACACTGAGCTTCAATCAATGGTTCTTGAGGATTGATCTATGTCGAAGTTTCTTCTGAGTATCAAAGCCCTTCTTGATTATCTCGCTTCTATCGCGATCAAGTTTTGTGATCCGGTTTCACTTCAAGAACAAGTGGATGTTGTTCTCAAAGGACTACCACAAGAATATGAATCAGTTACTTCCATAGTTGACAGTAGTTTGAACCATTTTTTATCAAAGAAGTTGAGGCGTTACTTCTTACACATGAGTTGCATCTTCAAAAGTTTTGTGAGAAAGCAATTTCAAGTTTTGCTATTGTTAATATTAACCAAGTTCCTTGGTCCAACACAAATTCTCAACATGAATCCGATCCAAGTTTTTAAATCATGAACTGTATTTCCTGACACAGACATGATATCTTAATTGTGGCCACCACTGCATTGACTAGCAACAATCATGACAGAAACTGTGATTTAAAATCCCGCACAGACGTAAAACCTCTATTTATACTTCAACTAAGACTATGCAAAGACAACTGCGCTCTCTACTTATGATTTACTGAAGTAGCCACTTTCACAACCAAGGTGACAAAAATCATTATACACACCGAGTCTGCTCAATTATAACAGACAAGTAAAACACATTTAATTGAGATAGTTAATGAGTAGTATTGACTATTTCAAAGGACCCTAACCTTTCGAAAGACATAAAGAGATGAATAGCTGGATTTAAAACAGAAATTAAAAGAAGGATTTAGAGTATGAGAAGTTATGAACCATAGGAATCCAAAGACCAGAACATTTTAAGATCTTATGCACATTCTTCTTAAAACAAAACTTGAGAAACGTCACCCCAACACAAGAGATATGCAAAGCAGAAAACAAAAGCAGACCCACTCAAGGTGAATTTCTGGAAACTTCATGAACTAGATTAATTTAATCTTCTGCATCCAATCATTCTGGAAGGCACCATATGTATTTTTTAACTATTCTTGGCCAAGGAGAACCATTTTCAACAGGAAAATGTCATGACCACTAAAGGCTTCTTGTTTTAAGATTAACCTCAATGCCGCCAGGCATTTGAGACAAAGAAATCATCATTACCCATAGACAAACCATCTTGGGAAATGTGCATCAGGCATACGCAGTAAAGAAATTCTTAAACATACAAGCTGTTTAGCTGTCAGCCAGTATTGGATACCAAATCACCAAGAACATCGGAGCCCATCCTTTGGGGCTTGCCAACAATACCTCCTAACCAAACTAATGATCCCTTTTACAATCTCCCGGCCCTCACCACAGAAATTCCCCTTATTAGCACCTTGAACTTCTAAGAGACCCTAGTAGTGATTCTTGTCATTATGAGATGTTTCACTTTCAAATTGAACAAAAGTTAAGAGTTTTCTAAGTTGAATAGCTAGTAAATTGAGAGTTCATTCATGAACAGACTGTCATCGTTCCTAAAAGCAAAAATAATACATTCATGTGTGTAAATAATTAGTATCTCCGGGATGATTTCACAAGCATCATCAGCAATAACAATAAAGACCTATTCTCTGTTACTCTCACCCCTAAAACATGAATTCCTGTGTTCTCGTTCTATGGCAAAGACAGCAACTTTTGGGGCCAAAGACACCACATTATTCATCAACAAAAAAAAGGCAACCAAACCATTGAACAAACCCAGTCCAAAAAAGACAGACAATAAAAACAATCAAGTTCACAACTTAAGTACAAAATTCAACAAACCGATATTTTAATTACCAGGGTGGTCTTTCCAGCAACAAGTGAAGCACATTGTGCACCACCCCGTCAATGAAAGGGAGTTTGAACGTGAAGGGCTCCAATGTCAATGTGCATGGGAAAAGGGAAATAGAAAATTTTCCCGCCAAAGGTTAACCTCGGATGAACTTGTGAAGGGCATGCATTTGCACCATTCTGCATAATCTGATTCTATTTGCTATTCAAATTTAAAGTCTCTAGGGTTTTACTAAAATGTAAAAATATATAAAAATATCATTTGATTATTTTGATTTATCTAGAATGATATAAGGGAGTTATTTAATTCTATATAAAAAAAATTATTTGTAAGAACAAATGCTCCGAGGAAGAGTGAATTAAAAAACTAACGATATTTTGAAAAGGAGAATATTATTCAAAAGAATTAAACTAAGAATATTGATGCTAAAAAGTATCTGTAGTTTTATAATAAATAACTGGAGATATAATATTTATTTCATATCAAACCTATAAACAGAATTAAATCATTATAACAAACAAAACTAAATTAGTATGGGTACATCTATGTGAAGAAAATAAGTTTATCTTTGGAAAAAAAATTGTGTATTAGTCATTGTATTTTTTATAGGAATTATATATATATATATATATATATAAAAAGAAGAGATTTATTTATTTTAATAATGAGAGTTATTGATTTATTTTTAATCTTATCATTTATTTCTTAAAATTTAATAATTAAGATTAATTATTATTTTAGATTATTAAATTATAAGAAAATGAAAGTTGAAAATGAAAAATAAAAAAATATTTTGAATCTTGCTAAAAAAAAATAAGTATATTTTACATCTTATACAATTTTAACAAGGTAATTTACTAAAAAATTTAACAGTCAAAAGACTCTATAATTATTAAGTGTGAATCAATTTTAATATAATTTTGGGCCATTTAAAGTGTTAGAAACACTATTTAAACCACCACAACGATATCTGAAACAGAGATAACTTTCTTAATGAATAGGGATTTAATTTACCTATTTTTGAAAATATAGGAAACAAACAAACAAACAAACTGATTCGGATGTATATATATTCAAACAAATTTTGATCGAAAATAAAGGAACTAAAAAGCAAATTTCCCTTTATCATTATACATTAATTATAAATATTATTGTTAACTAACCATGTAAATAGTTGATTTTTCAAATTTTAAATTTCCCAGTAAAAATAAACAACTTTTCAAAGTATAAGGAGAAGATATGTTTTCTTTCAATGCAACAATGTCAAATAAAAAAATACAATACTTATAAATGTGGATTTTAAATATTATATGATAATATAATGGATTTTTAAGTTTTTTTTTTTTTTCATCTTGAAACTTTTGTAACTGGATTATGGATTTATATATTAATAAATAATTTGATAATTCGATTTATATATTAATAAATAATTTGATAATGATTTAATAAATATAATAGGATCAATAATTTTATTAAAATATATTATGATTATGATATGATAAATTGTAATAAATTTTAAATTTAATTTATTTTTATAAAATTGATTTATGATATAAAATTTGTATTTCAATTAATATATTATAATTTTATTTTATCTTTAGATGATATATATTTTTAACACATAAAAATTGGAATTTTACCTATAACAATTTTAATAACTTATATTACATGTATTTTACTCTAATTATGAAAATTATAATAGAATGGTGTCTCTTGATTCTTCAACATATTATATAATAAGTTTAAATGAATTTCTTATATAATATCTACTAACAAAATATTTATATATTTTTTTAAGAATTTTAAATGAGATTTCCTAGGATAGGATTGAAATTTAGCATCAAGATATATACTAAACACAATGCTCATAAATCTATACACAAAAAAATCATTAATAACAAGAAAACACAATGTCTTTTTATAAGTTTGAAAATATGTTTAACATTTTCATCTACAATTATCTTTATAAAAAAATTATTTAATGCCATGATTGTTATTTAGGAAAGGATAATTAAATCAATGAAATTAGTTTTGAAGTTTCTAAAATTAATTTTTTATACATCTATCAAACGAATATCATAATTATATATTTTTTTTTTACATCATCTCATCTTAAGAAAAATTTATTTATTTTAAAATTATGAATTGAAAAGTTATTTTTTATTTTTATTATTTATTATTTGTAATTTAATTATTAAGATGAATTAAGAAGTTAAATCATTAAATTAAAACAAATAATAATAAAGATTAAAAAATAAATCTAACTCTTATTATAATTCTTATTTTTTATTTTTTTTATAATTATTAATGAATACATTTTATACATCTTCTTATTTTATATTATATGATCTATATTTAATTATTTATATTTAACATATTTTTATATTTTATATAAAAAAATAGTTAATTTAAATATTAATTTATTTATGTGATTTATTGAGTATTATCATTTATATAAAAATTAAAAGCAATTTATTCAATATTTTAATTTTACTTAACGAATTTTTTAGATTGAAAAAGTCAAATTTTACATTTTTTTCTTAGCAAGATCATATTTTGCTAGGCAATAGACTACAATTTCACTTAATTGATGGGAGTTACGCTCAATGAAGTTATCACAAAAGACTATTTCTACATAATTGCTTAACTATTTAAGTTTCTTCTTATTTTTTTAGTAACTTTTCATATTCTTATCTTGTTAGGTACAGACTAAGACAAATTCAAACAACTCTCTAGATACTTTCACAAATAAGAATGGGAGTCTTCCCCGTCCAAGGCTTCTAAAGAGGATGGATTACAAAAATGCTTATTTCTTTGAAGTGGTATTCATATAGCCTTCTTGAACAACAATACTATATACACGTAAACAATTTTAAAATTAAACATTCAGTTTTCTCATTGCATAACTCACTAAACACCACCTCTAATATATACATATATCCATCAAAACGTACATGTACATAATTAACCCCTGCGACTTCGTTGAGCAGTGGGTGGTAATTTCTCTGATGGACCAGTAGGAAGCTTCTGTCCAGTCTCTTGTTCAATTCTCTTCTTAAGCTCCCTCAGTATACGAATTTGTCCAAGCTTCTCAGGAGACAACTTGTCCCAATAAATCCCTGCAGCAAAGATAAGATGTTGGTTAGTTTTTTTTAACAAATATCAGAAGTTATGAACATCCAACAATGGGAAAAAAAAAACTGAAGCTACGCATTCCAGGTTCACTATTTGTGCAGAGATCTTTACAAGGGCATCTAAATGATTTACAGATTAAAGGGTAAGAAGAAAACGCAAAGACAGATAGGTGACATTGTTTCATCAACCTTGAGGCTTTGGAATAGCCGTGTGTGTGAAAATGACCCGTGTTGGAGTACAAATGATATCCACTGGTACATCATGGATTAACAGCTTTTCAACTGGAATGTCGTCTACCAATTGGCATTCATGCACTGCAAGGATTGTTCTCAATATGTTACATACAAAAGAAGACAAATTGCAAATTTTACACATGGCAAAAATAAACAGGTAATGAATAGGGCTGCACATTACAATATGGTATGGAGGGACTGATTGGGGAATATATTGCATTAAATTTAGTTAGCATGTCAGTATTAGTGCAAGGAAACTATTTGTCCCAGATCTGTTTGCAACCCAGATATGTTCGACCCAAATATACCTTTATAAATATTGAGTGTAGAAAATCATATGTGGAAACAGAAATAATATAGAGCATAGCCGGAATATTATTTTTTATAAGAAAATTGGTTCCATAAGCATGTTGTATCATACCCATGTTTGATAATTGAAACATGAAATAAGTATGAGTGTTATACATGAAGTTACTTCAACCATTGAAATAGTGTTTTCAAAATGTTCAAGAGAAAATTTAAAAAGGACTGGCTAACAAAAGTGGTAAAGGCAGGTTAGGAACCAAAACTACCAGAGGTAACAACTGGTGTTGAATCATCGATGGCTCCCATGTACCTTAGCATACCGTATTCAAGTTCTGCAAATCCCTGCATTTCAATCTTCTTAGTTAAAGGAACATTCAAGTTCAAAAGTCCATTAATAGATTGAAAGGTCACTCAAGGCTCAGTTATACAATATCAGAGGAAAGTAGGGATTTTTTTGGTTCCTATAGGAAGCCTTGGAACTAGACTGAGGTTTGTTTTCTTCCACGAACTTTATTTCATTGGTTAGAAATTTTAAGATATCTAAGCAAATAGAAAGTCAAAGAAAACTTTTAAACCGTATATCATACAGGTTGCCAAGAAATAAAAATCTAATTTTATAGTTCTAGCCTTTTAACGGATAAGTGAAAAAAGAATAAACATGGCCATAAGAGATTAAAAGACATGTAAATTTACCTCTCCCTTCCCCAATCTAGCTCCTGTCCTTGGGTCAACAGCAACTGATCCAATAACAATAAGATCTACCTTTATCTTTTCGTCTAACCCAATTGGTCGTCCATACTTAGCAACCCCCACAGAAGTGCAGCCTTCCTTCATGGTATCCAAAGTTAACATACCGGATTCGAGTACTGAGAAGAATCCTGTTCTCAGACGAGGTTGAGGAGTCAACAACTTCTTCCCATCTGCAATATATTGAAGATATACAGTCAGAAGAGAACTAGAGAAGAAGAAGATAAGAACCACAAGTCTTGAATTAGCTAAATTTGTAAAGTCTTATTTTATTATTATAATTTTATTAAATTGATCACAAATTCTGCTTTAGACAGTTTGAGTTTCTTAGTGTTATTCACATTATGCTCAACTTAGATAATAAAGGGCCAGTAAAGAAATAGTCTCATACTCTTATCAAAATAGTAAGGCAAATCAAGAGCAATGATAGTAGGCCATAACAACACCAAAAGGAAGGTATCAAACTTAACAAAGTGAAATATAACACTTTCAGTGAAAAAGATATACACGGTAAAACACCACCATGGCCATAGATATCTTATATGTCATAACTCAAAAAGGTCTTATATGACCTAATAACCAAAATATAGTGTTCCACGACAATCCACCTCATAAGGATTCTAAAATTTACATCAAATTATCCACTTCTATATTGCCGTAGAATCCATATGTTCAGATATCCATTACGCTAGCAGATGCCTTCAATGTCACAAGGTCTTACATGTCCTCATAACCTAGGATTAGATACAGAATGCTGTCTACATGATGAGGATTCTAAAATTGATTACTAATAAATCTATTAAATAAAACCTGAAATGTCATGTTGAGTCATTGACATCTAAGCCAGATATTCAAAACTCTTACACGCCATATCAACATTACTCAAAAAATCAGAGTGTAAATATAATTGATTCAACAACTTCTTACTAAAGCCTCACTTTTATAGGCTAAACTAATAATAGTTTATTGTAACAAGGGATATACTGATTTACAAACAGAATTAATAATCCAAACGGATGACCATTCACTTTTAGCTGCACCATTCACAAACCAATACAACTTTGCACATGAAACCCTCTATGTTTAGATCGAACAGTTCAGGTTCAGGTAGATGCTCCTGAGCTTACATGAAGCAACCCACTAGTGCAGTCACGTATCTAATTGTGTACAACTTGCACCATTTAACTGTCAGCCAGTGTTTATTTTTTATTTTGATATTGTTCACTTGGAATAATGCTGACATTTAGACTACTCTAGCAGTCACAACAGTAGCAACAGATCAACACCTGAGATTAACAAGACAATGTTTAAAATGAGCCACCCATATTGAGAAGTAGCCAATTGGGCAATTGTGTATGACTGCAAAGGCGAGTGTTTGTAGCATTATTCTTCCCCTAGTTATGATATCTTTCTAAAACATTTTCATCTCTTTACTATTTCTCACTTATCTACAATACCAACACACTTTAAACTGAGAAAATTTGCAACAAAATCAACAAGGCATCAATCACAACTTGTTCATAAATAACATTCCCCTTCCCATTCTGCACCACACAAAAAAATGAAGTATCAAACCTGAAAGAGTGAGAAACCTGACTTGTTTCTGAGGAGAATCTGGATTAACCTTTACACATTGCGCAACTTGAAACACATCTAGCTCCCTCGTCTGCCAAAACCCACATCAAACAGTTCAATTAACCCATTTCAAATCCAGAGTGAATATATTCATACATTTTTTACTTTACACGCTTTCCTATAGAAGCTAAATCTCATCATATCTATCTCATTCATTTCATTACACACTATTCTACTTCAAACAATGTCATTTCGTTCAATTTCCTTTCATCTGATTATATTAAAATTTATTTAATTTCTCCTTCCTATTTTCTTCTCTATTTATAAAAAGTTTATCCTCATCTAAACATGCCTTGCTCTTTTGTTAATCGGGTTTTTCACTTCCATTAAAGAATGAATACCTTTTGAGCAGCGACGGAAGCCCCAACGAAATTGGGAATGCGGTGGTGAACGGGTCGGGGGTTGTTCGCAAAGTTGCGGGCCTCCATCGTGTCCCATATCCTCTTCCGGATTACCCATTTCCAGGCCTTCGGGTCGGCGGCCTCCTCCATGGCTCGCCGGGCCTCCGCGTCGAGCGCCAGCCGCTCTGCCTCGAAAGCCGCCGCGTCGAAGGGCTGGTTATTCTTGTGGTTGCTGCCGGCTTCCACCTTGAACCACCGGCGAGGATGCGTGGAGACGGAAAGGGTGCAGCGAGAGGTCGCGTTGTAGATGTTGGTGGTGAGCATAAATGGATGTGACAAACGAAATGCATCCATTACACTACCAAATCGTTTGGGTTTGATTTGAAGCTCAGTTTACAGGTATACCTGATTTTTAAAAATAAAAAACGAGGAAAAAAACTAAGTATTTTATTTGTTAAAAAATATCACAAGGTTTAATTTCATTTTATCGCTATAATGTTTTTTTTTTAATCTTTATTCTTAAATAAACATATTTGTTATTAATTTTTATTTTAAAATTATATATATAACTTCTTATAATTGGATGAATATTAGGTGGAAAAAAATTATAAATAATTTAATTTTCTTTCATCACTTTTATTTCTATTTATTTTTTAAAAAAAATTTACCCTCATCTTCTCTAATATTTCTCAATATTCTCCTAATCTCTTTCAAATCATCTCAATTTCATCAAAAAATTCTTCATTTATTTTTCATTCATTTGGAGATTTGAAATATCAAGAGATAAATCTCCACTAAAAGAACACTTTGTACCAATTAAAATATTCAAATATATAAGTTTTAGGATTTTAAATCTTTAAGTTCTAGGATCATCTTGAAATTAGGATTATGATTCTTCCTACATTCTTGATATAATTGTGGTAGTAATTAAATAATTTTATAATTAATTTATTGTAAAATTCAGTAACATTTTAATACTATCTAGAAATTGAAGAATTAAGACTTGAATTAGAGATAAAAGAAGTTAATTAAATAAAATTCTTCATGATTAATTGTTTGATTATATGTGTTGATATGTTTATAAGTACAATTGATATAAAATATATGTTTTTTTGGTAATATATGATGAACAACTACTTAATATGACATGAAATATATATAAAATTCCAAAATTTCTTATAATCAATTCGGATTAAGAGATTAATAATAGATTTTCAAGGTTTATTGCATTGTATGTAATGACCCTTGCTCGAGTAATCGATTTTTACTTAAAGAGATGACCTTTAGAATTGACCTCTTGAGTATTTTTACTTGAGTGACAAAATTTCGTTCGAGCGAGAATTTTTCAGTAGTTCTCTAAAGTATTTTCACTTGAGTAACGAATTTCTCACTTCACAAGTTTCATCGCTTGAGCAAGAAGTTGGTTGTAGACTTGAAATACTACTCTCACAATTATTTTTGTTTAAACAAAAATATCTCGCTTGAGCAAAAATATCCTAGAAGATAAATTAAATTCTAAAATAAATTAAAAAAGAGTTTAATTATATAAATGATGGTGTAATATGATGGAATGAATACTCTAGTTGATTATATGTTATGGGTTTTGGTGTTATATAATTGAAAAAATTCTATGAGCTTTTGTGTTATATAATTGGAGATCCTATTGTGATAAATTATTGAGATTATATATTTGTAGATTATATTATGAAATATTGTACAGATTGTTGAGATGAAATTGTGGAAATTTATGAAATATTGATAAAAATTTATGGAAATTGGGGTGTTACTTTGTGTAAAGAATTGTGAAAATTATTTATGTTATAATTTATGAAAAATATTATGATTTATGGTGAATCGTGAACTATTATGACTTATGGTAAATTGTGTAAGATATTGAGTATTGAAATATGAATTTTGATAAATGTGAAATTTTTGAAATATATTATGATATGTGTGGTACTATACTGTTTAATTGATGCATTATGATAGGAATTAAATTTTGAGATGAGATTAGGGATGATAATATAAATTATAATTATAATTGTGGCTGAAGTCATGAGAATTGTGAAAATTTATGGTAGTGGTGCCAATGGGATTATGATGACACTGGTACTAATGAGATTGTGATAGCTAATGGTACTAATGGGTGACTTTATGTCTGAGTGGCTTTATACTTGAGTGACTTGGTGCCTAAAGGGCTTGGTGCTTATGTGGCTTTGTGTGTTAGAGGTTGTGTGCCAATGTGACGATTTACTTGAGAGTCTATGTGCCCAAGGGATTATGATGGATTATAAACTAGATCATATTTTTAAACAGGACTAAATAAATTATTATGTGTGAGTGAATATGTAATGTTTGTATTTGAATCAGATAATTATCACGAAATACTATTTGGTATAATCACTAGGTACATATGAATTGATGAGTGTGATGAATTTTTGTGATTAAATCTGATTATAATTAATTAAATATCTTTATATAATAGATTAAATGATTATGAGAATGAAATTATATATTATTATAATTAATTTTGTTTACATTACTTTATTCTTATAATTTTTTTTTATCTGATTTGTTAATATTGTGATGATGATATCTTAGCATTACAGGTAAAACTAAACAGAAAATGAAGTTTTTCACAAAGGAAATTTAAATTTTGTATTGATTTTATTTACTATAAATTTCATTGTAATATGATTTAGTAAAATATTGTTGTTTTCAAATTATAAAATTAATCTGAAGGCAGTAAATATGTAAATATTTACTTTCCGTATCTATTATATCTTTGAAAATATTAATATTTTTTAATGATATTGTTATTTTATTATAAATTCAAAATAAGTATTTTTTATTTTGTTACTCTCTCCCCTTCTCTCTTAATTAAAAATAATATTTATTTTTTATATTAATTATTAACTAAAATAATTATTAATTATACATTATTTACAGATTAATTTAAAATAAAATCTCTATATATTGATAAATCATGTCAATAAAAAAAATTTTAAATAAATTTTTTATTGATATAAAACAGTTTTATCTTATCTCCAATCATAAATTAATATTGACACCATTAATATTAATATTAATATAATAATATAAGATATAAAATCACGATAAACAAGAATCATATATAATGAATATTTTGTATGATAATAAAGATTATTTAATAATAATAAGAGGATTTATCTATTTATTAAAAAAATAGACTTATTTTTTATTTTACCATTAATTTTCTTTTAATCTAATAATATATTATAATAATAATAAGACAACAATTAAAATTAATATAATATTATTAATTATAATAATAATTTAAAAATTGACAATAATAATATAGTAATGATAATCTTTATAATAAAATATTGGTTGTAATATTATTAAAATAGTAATTGTGTGATGTTAGGTATTATAACAAAGATGATAATAATTATGAGAAAGATATATTTTAAAATGATGACAAAAATAAATAATAATAATGAAAAGATAAGTCCATACATTTAAAGTGGAAAAAAAAGTTATAAATTGATCCAATTATAAACTATTATATATGATAAGTTTATTCTATATATTTAAAAAGGAAAGAAACGTATGGATACATTGTCATCTAATTATAAACTATAGTATATAATAACATAAATTTGTTTTATTACTTTAATGACATATTTAGTGACACGGAAATTGTAGATAAGATATAATCACTGTAATTAATTGTTTGATGTATTAATAAAATACGATTTATTTTTTTATAGAAGTTAATATAAAATAGTTGACCTCTTTCATTGCGATTATTTCTGTTGTAACTATAGAAATTATACTAAATTAAATAAATACAAAACAATAATTTTAACTCTTTAAAACTCTTACCAATCTCATGTAAGGATTAATCATTGCAGGAAAAATTTAATTAGTCCAAGATAGAAAATTTTCACATAGATATTTTTTTAATTTACATTACTTAGTTCCATTGGGTGCACCGCAATTTGGGGATAAAGAAAATTACCATAAAAGAATGGAATGAGATGGATTGGATGCCATAATTTCCCATCAATGGTATAATTTTTTCATCCATACCACTCCGTACCTCGAATCCAATATAGCCTAAGGAAACATTAGGAAAGATTCATAATTGTATGTAAATATGAAAAATTTAGAACCACCATGCATATCTAGCAAAGACTACAAAATTTGACGCCCTTTTTTTCACTTAATTCGGTTTTACATTCTCTCAATGAAGGTCGAAATGGAGAGAGGAAGAAGGAAGATATATGATGGGAATCTAAAGGAGAGGAAATAATGAAAATGTTCTCAATCCTTGAACATGCATGCAAGGTAGAAGAATGAAGAGAAGGAAGGGAAGAAAAGGGTAGGAGATGAAAGAAGAGGAGGAAGAAAGAAACATGTACCTGCAACAGTACAGATAAACCAAAAACAAAAATGTAGCTTTTCACTTATCTGGACAAGAAAATTGAAATGGATTGAGAATACAACAGAAAGGCCAACTTAGCCAGAATTACAGAACATATACAACAATCATTATAAAAGCCATAAGAGAATCCCTCAACAATGAAGAAGGTAGTAACTTAACTTCCCTCTTCCTTTTCTATTCTGCAAGACTACATCCATCTGCAATAATAAAGCTTGCCCCGCTACATTTATGTTAGCAACCTAAAAATCTAGTAGAGGCAAATGAGAAGAGAAGAGAAATGATTCAAAGAGAAAGAGAAAAAGTAGTGCAGGTTTTATCAGTAAATTGGCAAGCAAAGAGACCATTACAATGACAATGAAGGTGACAATATCTGCATAAAAATTATCCTTCCCAAATTCAGAATTCCTTGTCCCTAATATGCTTAGCAAGTAGCAACCATAAAACGGTTTTCCTTCAGTTCTTATCATAGCCTGCTCATATATTCTGCAACTGGGAAAAGGAGATGCGGACAACCGATCCAGAAAGTGGACTTGCATGCTTGCACACAAGAGCTTCAGTAGCCTGCTCCTCAGTCTCAAACTGAACAAGCGCCTGTTTTTTCCCATTCATCTCAAAGACCTTACTGTTGACAATGGCACCATGCTCCTCCAAAAGGCTTACAATCTCTTCTTCAGTTATGTCTTGCGGGAGGGTGGACAAGTGGATCATTTTAGTTGGTGAGCAGCAATACCTATAGTTCTTTGCAGCATTTCGGTTGAATCGATTGAGATTTGAATTGACGTACTCATGTGTATCGGCACCTTGGGTTATGTTTGCATGCTTTGAATAGTTGACTTCCAACCGCTTTCCAAACAGCATGGCTCCCTATGTTTCAAATTGTAACGTTTTAGTGACTGGCTCAAAACTAGAGCTGAAAAAAATACATAATTAAATTGCATGTATGGAGAATAAGTATATGAAATAAACACAAATGCTTTGTAGATAACTAAAGGATCCATCATGAATTCAGTGTTATGTGCATCAGCAGCAGCATATAATTTCAATTCAATTGGCAAGCAATCCAGTCAGTCATAACGAAGCAATTATGCATTTTCTACCATCAGTTAAAAATACAGTTTAACTGATTCAAAATTTGCATTAAATAAACCAGGTTAATAAGATAATACAATCATAATCTCTATCAAAGACATGTTTAATGCTACCATCTCAAAAATATGGATCAATACCAATCATTGAACAATTCAACATTGCATGCCAAATAATACGGTAGAATCAAGAATATACAACAAACAAAAATGAGCAAAATCTTTTTATCAGCACAATCTATTAACAATAAACAGGCATGAAATAAAAATATCATCTCATTATAAAATAGATCTTTCAATTTTGGGATTGCTGGAGAGAGCATACAAAGGCATCAAGAAAATAAAACCACTACTATATTAAATTAAACTACATATAAATAAAAGTAGGGTAATATTTTTCATGGCTAGTGGGAAAAATATCAGGATATGACGATGTATTCCATTTTACTTTGAGGTGTAAATGCTCAAATGTGAACATTTGGAGAAGATGAAGTTTAAAGGACATTTACCATTATTGACAGAAGAATCTATATTATGAATAATATTCAGGTAAAACCAAAATGGTTTTTGACTGTTGAGCTGCTCTGGAAGCAAGGCCTGTCAAGCAAGAGGGAACAGGTGCCAAACAAAAGAAACAGAGAAAGGAAGTTTCTCCAACGCAGAAGGGACATAATTTCTTTACTATTAGGATAGACCAAGAACAGGATTTCAAAAGGTAACAAAAAGGGGAGAATATAAAAGAGTTTTATGAACTCAAGTCGACAGAAAGAACTTATCCTCCCTAGCTGAATGATGCCAGTCTAATGCCAAATGAAAAGAGGGTGTTGGACAAAACGTGCTTGAGAAATAGCTTTCACACACACACACACACACACACATATATATATATGTGTGTGTGTACGTATGTATCTATGTATCATGTTCAAATGCATTTAGAACTCAAAGACATTAGTGTCTAGGAAGTTGAACATAATTTATATTAGCCTAGTAATGATCTCCACTCTCCACTAAGGACATGTTTCGATAAACTGCTTAGTTAAGAATTTATTGAATAAGCACTTATGTATGAGTTGTTTCTACAATCAATAAGGAATATGGTTAAATTGTTTCCATGAAAGTTGCAATAGGAGAAGATTAGTAGTAAACATAAAATCTTCTAGCATAAACAACAAATACAATGATTATCTCCAGGCACAATTATAACAAACAATAATAACATTTCACGTTAGTATAGATATCACAAGATCTAGTTTAAGATATATAACCCAGCTAATACAAGAAACAAACCTTCAGAAAATGTACTGCCAATTCAGCTTGGAAACCATCCCCCATCTGGATAAGTGCATGATCTGGCTTGTTTCGGAGAAGTTTAATTCTGACAATGTTCCCATAAATGGAGAACAAGTTGAACAGTTTATCCTCGTCTATTCTCTGAATAAAAACAAATTTCAAGCCAAATATATTTTTGAAAAAGGAGAGAACATTCTAGAAAAAGGGAAGAGAGATCAAGGCAATGTACTTACATCAGGGTTGAGATTTGCAACAAGAACTGTACACCTTTCATTTGTTCCAGTTATGCCAGGAGGCAAACCTCCCCCAAAGGCAGTTGCAATTGCAGCAGCATTGGCCATCTAAAATTCAAAAAAACAAATTAATACGCCTGACTGGTGTAGCATATTTTATGTTCAGAGTGGCTTATAAGCAAAATCAAGTGAGAAAGCTTAAATAAAATTCTTATTTTTTTTCCAAACAATTAAGCTAAATCCAAACACGCATTAATAATAAATGGGAAGAAAAAATCATTTATATTATGCACATAAACAGACAACTTAAAAAGCTAAAAGTCATAAGAATAGGTTCATTATATAATAATTGTCATTCATCACAAAAAAGGAAGAAAATCCCAAGCTGATACTTTTCCAATGAAACTCCATTTGAAAAATTAAATAAAATATAAAGCCCCATCGTGAAATTACTTTGCTAAAGATCAGCAAACTCAAATTCTCACTTTCGGTAGGGTACAAGCATGAAACCAAGTATTTAAGCACATTTAGATTTTAAAATATCTGCATAGTAAGGAGAGATCAATCACTAATCCAGTAGGCATTTATAATGCTACTTTTCACCATAAAAAGTTGAGAACTTCCTTGTATGTTCAACTGTGAATCAATAATAGCAAATGAGACATCAACTCGACTTCAAAAATACCCACCTGTGAGAATCCAGCTGTAAAAAGAAAATAACAAATATTAGTTATACAAAAAATAAACCAATAAGACAAACAAAGCAAACCAACCAAAGCAACTTTTAGCACCTGTCCTGGCACCAGAATACATGCCTCCTGCATCACCATATCCAGGCTATTTCATAGAAGATGAAGGATGAAGAGAAAAATATATTAGAAAGGACTTGACAAAGATCTACAAGAAGATTTGATCATAAATACATTAAGTAACAAAGAACATACTTGTGAAGATCGACCTTTCTGCTCAGTAGGCAGATTTGGGTTTGTGAAGTCCCTGTGGAGCATGAGGAATAAACTCAGTATATAATTACAATGTTATATAAGAGACAGTCTTTAAAAAAAAAACAATAGAGTCACACCTTGAACGATCATTATTGTAGTTCACTTGTAGTTCATCAAGGCTGCAATCAACATGAATTAATATCCAACCAAAGATAAATAAATAAAGGCAAAGGCAGAATGATGGGGAATACAAGATTAATCAGTAGCATAGAAGCATAAGTCTCTAAACCCAGAAACCACAATAGGATGAAGTTGCTGAGATAAATTTAACCTACTTTGAGAATTGAATGTCCAGCTGACAACAACCATCATAAATATTGCGTCCCTATAAATTGTCAGAAGTACAATCATCAAATAAAAAAAAAATATTATCAGAATTAACAAGCCAAGTAATGCCACAAGCTCCATGTAAATGCAAAACAACCTGTAGCGTACTTCTCGCATTAACAGCACTTTGACGGGTTTGATACTGGATGAGAGCCTGAAAGCCTACACAGTTTTTAAACACAGGATGAAACAAGTAAAGAAACTCATGCACAAAACATGAACCAACTAAATATGATATGAAGACAGTCTTCTTCCATAAAAAAAAATATGCAGTGATGGTCCTCGCTCCTCAATCCTCATATCTAATGATAGGGTGTATGTATATTGTGTTGAAAGAAAAGAAAAAATGAAACACTGTGACACGTTAAAAACCGAAAACTTAATTTCATTAATATCAAAGAACTCATTTCCCTATTTATTTACATAATGCAAAATAAATTATTACATGAACCAAATATCTCCTCTATTCACCCCATCAAGGCCCCCAAGACAAAAAGAAAATCTTAATAGGAAAAGAGAGAGGAAGAAATCTGAGAGAATCTGACCAGCTGACTTCTGAAATGTTACAATCTTTTCCACAAATCCATGGGGAGAAAACACTTGATGTAGCACATCCGCTGTTATAGGATACAGCATGTGATGAACTGTAACTAAGAGAATTCGATTTGGCTGTGCATCCAGAGAGTTGCCGACAGCAGACAGCAGACACAGCATAGAGAAAGAGAAGAGAGAGAGAGAAAGGAGAATAAATAGAGAAGTTCGTGATAAAGAGAAAGAAAACTACAGAACAAAGAAATTAACACTATACTTATTGCAATACAAAGTCTGAGAACAATATACATATATATTATAGGGGAGAAAGCATTATAAAAAATAAAGAAAACAAACGTACGCTGAAAAAGGGCAGGAAAATATTCAGTTTTTACCACAACAAACAAGCTGAGGCATATACTTTTTTTACCATTTAAAGAAAGAAAAGCCACAAAAAATACCAACCTCATCCTCTCGGGCTTGATTTTGATCCATAGTAGTTAGTTCTTGATGTGAGGAAAACTGGACATAAACATTTCTCCCCCTAGAATAAAACAAGATAACTATGTAAAGAATAATGATTTCTTAGCGATAATGAGAATTAATAATTAATAATGCTTTAAAAATCTCTAAACAAGATATCCAATTATCAAAATACTACCTTTGGTGCTATATATAAGAAACAAATACCTAAAAGTAGTCTCAAATACCCATTTATGTAAATGGTTTGAGTAATGGTTATATTTAATTACACTACTCATAATTCAATGTATAGTTTTTTCAACTAATGGGCGACTTATATTGTTAATAGGCCAATGAATGCATCGACTTTGTCGGGAAATGAGTCAATGTCTCATTAATAGACTTCATAAATAAACTAAGGATATAAAAGTCAACAACAGAAAATTTTAAAAGAGAAAAAAAAATCTATTTATACCTTATGCTTGGCTGAGAATTTGCATAATATTGTAGAGCACTAACTGCAGAAGGAATGTCTTGCATTTGAAGAAGAGCCTACAAGAGCAATAGATTATATAAAACAAAATGATAAAATGAAACAGCTTTTAATTCTGAGAATCTAAGGAAAACAAAAAAATTTAATTGAAAGCATGAAGAATACCTACCTGGTTTTTGGCACGCAACATCACAAGCTTTGTTATAACTCCAAAAGGCTGAAATAACTGAAGCAAATCATTCTGCAACCAGATGAGTTATGATTTATAAATCACTGGATAAATTTCAAAACTCAAAGCTGAAAATATTGTTCATTCAGATAATCTCTAATATTCAGCCCGTGTCATCTTTGAAAGGACCCTCTCCCCCCACCTTATATATTAAGAGGGAATCTGCATTTGACATAACCAAGCACTAAAGATCCTTTAACATCAATAAATTGTTATGTAGATTCAAAGTTATATTTTCTAAATCACTAGATTGTCCATGAATGCTTGATGTTTTAAAAGTTTTCTTTTAATTTTTTTTTAATAAGATTCCCCAATCTATGATCCTATATCTTCTTTCCTCCATCCTTCATAAATTCTATCCAATCAGAGAGAGAGAAGATTTGAAGAATCCCAATTAATTGTGACAACAGCAATTTGCACATCAGCAGACATATATTCCATTCCAATATAACTCAACTGTCTCCTCCACTTCAACAAATGAGTAAACAGAAAAATAAACATTAAAGTATTGATTGTTCCCCTTCAATTACTTTATGACTCTTGTAGTATGGTGGCAATAACTCAATATGCAATTTTCGAAAAATTTTATTATACACTTCACAGTTATATTTTACTCCAGACAGGCATTTTTTAATATGCTATGGTGTCTACTGTTGTAACTCCCTCTATCATTTATCACCTATTCTCATATCAACTTCTTTCTTTTTCAGTAACCTGACATCCAAAGCCCTCTCTCATAAGGTTATTGTTTCATTTGGATTGTAGTACCCAGCAGACCAGTAATAGTAGATTATATTCCGATCCAACAAAAGACACTTTATATCAGAAATTATTAACAATATTTCTGAAACCAATGTTAGTTTGCTTTTACATTTCCCTACTGATAGGTGTCTCTCAGTGTCTGGAATATTTAGATAATGCTAAGCTAGAAGAGATACAGAGTGCCTAGACAACTCAAGCATAGTCTAAAACTGTTTCTGAAACAAACCATACAAAACTTTATAGTTAAGCATATGTTATTTGCCAGAATTTTCGTTACTGACATGATCTTGCAGCTTCCTGTTATAAACATAGCCATTAATGTAGAATAGAACAAGCAATTTTTAGTTAATACTGTTCAACTTTGTTTTATATACCCACTGCATAAGATAGAAGGCTCAGGTAGCAAGGAATGGTTGTTTTACATCTAGAGATCCACAGAATAGTATAGCTAACAAAACCTGTTACAATCAATAACAGAAATGGAAATTGCAGAACTAATTACAAAAAGGGCTAATGTGACTTTCTTTCCCAGACGAGTAAATATTACAGAAATTACCATTCTCGCCACGACAGAGATAAAGCTAGTGTGCAACTGAGCCATGTTTAAAGCATTGACATGATCATAGAACAAAAACAAGTAACAACTACAAACATAGACCATAAAAGAGTAAGAATGAGAGAAATAATTTACTTCAGATATCTCATGCCCCACATTTCGAACATGAATGACCTTGGAAGGTTCAGCCATTGCAAATTACCTACAAAAAACACAAATAACAAAATGGATATAAAAATTAAACAAAAAACATATAACCAACATATATGCATGTTTTCTTCTGTTTCCGATTCGAACATGCAACAAAACGTTCCACTAAGAAAGCTCAAGATTTATTCACTATGAAAAACCCAATTCACAACACAACAAATCAAAGATTCAAGCGGATAAATTTGGGGCTTTCTGAAACCAAATGCGAATCGCGTAAAAATTCAAACTTTATCTCCTACTCAATCGAACTCAAAAACACAGACACCCAATTGAAGAGGTGAATCTAGGAGTGTGTAAAAAAAAAAAAAGTGGTATACAAAAAATGCCACGCGGCAAAAGGGTATCTCCGAATCGCAAAAAGGAACACAAAAAGTTTATCAAAATCGCGTCACGATGGCACACGCTGCAAATCGTACAAAATGAGAAGATAACACTCAGAAGCAGAGAGAGAGAGAGAGAACTTGCCTCGAGAGAGTGAGAGAAAGAAAGAGAAGAGAGAGAAGAGAGAGAAGAGAGAGAGAAGAAAGTTAACTAGAGAAGGTGCTATCGGTGTCGTGAATTTCTTGCCCTATGTATGCAATCATTTTTAAGCCCAAAACATAGGAACTGACTGACCCAAAAAATATTAGATATTTTTAATTTAAATTCTCAATTGTTTTCTATAAATTTAACTAAAGTAAAAAAATTATTTATACTAATACTAATAGTTTAATATGTGGATATTATTCATAAGAATTTAAGGGAAAAAAAACTACCAAAAAAATATGTGTGTTGCATTGGACAAACATTTATAAAGTAAATTATCAATTTATTTCCTAAAATTATAATCATAAGTGAAATTGTACTTTAAAATTAAGAAAATAATAAAACAATTATTAAATTGTATATCATTGATTTTTTTCTAAAATTGTAACGGAAAATAGGATTACATATTTAGAATCAAAGAAATAATAATAATAAACAATCAAAGAAATTTTTGTTGATTGGATTACATATTTATTTTTTCAAATTATAACAATTTGTCATATTAATCTCTAAAAAAGTAAAATAATAAAATAATTTCTAAAATTAAATATTATTAATTAGTTTCTATCTACAATTGAAATCATTTATAGATAAAAATAAATAAAATGACCAAATAATTCTTAAAATTATTAATTAGCAATAATTTAATATGTAACTATGTAAAAATAATAATAAAATATATTTAGTTGATTTTTTATTTTATATAAAAGTTAAAATATTTTATTTTTATAAAAAAAATATTTTTTTATATTATAAATCCTCTAAATTCTCTTTAGAAAGAAGATACTAATTCTTTTCAATAAATTTCATATTAAAAAATAATGTAAAGAAGTTGTTGGAGAAAAAAAACAAAATTACCTTGTCAATTTTATAAACAATAAAATAGATTGTTTTTGTAAAAAAAAATTTAGTTAAGATTTTGAAAAGTTGGAAATAACTTTGAATGTTACCTAAAAAAGAAACTTGAAATTATAATATTTAAGGAAAAGTACTTCAATGTTACCTAAAAAAGAAGTTTGAAATTATAATACTTTAAGGAAGAGTACTTGAACAAGAATTATATACTTAAATGAGGGGAAATTAAAATTCAAAAATAAATATATAAGATATGGTTGTTAAATTTCAAATGAAAAAGTATGTTTTTTTTTTCAAAGATTGTTAGGAGTATAACGCATGGATTTAAAATAGTATAAAATTGAGTTGTATAATATAAAATGTATTTATAACTTATTATATTGGAAATTATTTTATTTATGTCTCTAATTTTAAGGGTGTGTTTGGATTGAAGAAAGAATTTCAGAGAAAAAAAAAAGAAATGAAATGAAGAGAAAGTGAAATTGTTTGTATTAAAATAAAAGAGTGGAAAAGAAAATAATGTTAAATAATTATTTTTAAAATTTTATATTATTTTTAATTATTTATTATTATTAAAATAAAATAATTATTATTTAATTTTATATTTTATTATTATTTTTTAATTAATTATTATTATTATAAAAATATAAATATTATTAATAGTTATAATATTATTAAAAATATTTTTTTATATTAATAATTATTTATTATTTTAATTTTATTTATTATTTTTAATTTTAATTATTATTATAATAAAATAATAAATAAAATATATTATTTTTTTATTCTAATTACTATATCATAATATTTAAATATTATATTTATAACTTTTTTCGCAAATCTTCTTATTTGAGGGGAGAAAAATCAACGCATGAATTTATCTTGCGAAATCCGTAACATTCTTTTTTATTTTGGAGAAATTATCGCATATCCTTCTTCGTCAACAATATTTCTGTTGAAACAAACACACGCTAAATATGTCACAAAGAAAGAGATGATTTTAGCGATAATAAATGTATGAGTGAAGAGTTTCTCTTAAGCAACATTATTATTATTATTAAAGGAGAGAGTGTGACACCTTTTTTTACCTAAAATATTTTTATTTAATAAATAATAAAATTATAAAAAATAAAAGGTAAAATAATTTATATATATTCTTTAAATAAAACTCACTAAAATAAGAAAATAAGGTTTCAAAATCAAATATTCTTAGATATTAAAATAGTCTTTATAAGTATTTAATAATAAAATTTCAAAACCTAATTAAAGCAACCCATAAAATAATATTTAATATTATATTTATTCTATTAATTTGATTCTTATTTTATTTTAAACATAATATAATTATTTACAACTTTTATTTTGACTTCAAAATCAGATTTAATCCTTTAAGGTTTAAGGTTTAGTTCTAATGAATGTGTGAATAGATTAAAATTTCCTATTTGGATCTATTATATAAATTGGTAGTATCTACACATTAGTAAGTCTAGTAATAACTTCTTTTATGTGTAAATAATGTTTGGTGTTAGTGGAAGGGCACATATATAAGATAAATCTTATTAGTTTTCCTTTTGAAATATTTAAATGTAATCTTAGGAATGGATTAGTTGTCTGGAAAATCACATTCTAATTGATTTTGGACAAAAAGATTGGTCTTTCTATAGGGTCAAGGTGAAATTGTTTCTTTAGTTTAGCATATTTGGAAAGAATTGAAGGATGGGGCACAATACTTTATGATTCTCATTCAGATGAAGGTTTATGAGGATAAACAAATGCATGATATTTTAGTACTGAATGAATTCCTAGAGATTTTTTTAAAGAAGTATCAGGGTTACCACCTAATAGATGTGAAATTTGGAATTGACTTAATTTTAGGAGTGGGTCTAATTTCATTGTAAAATGTAAAAGAAAGATAAAGTATACTTAGTAACACACTAAACTTTAGAAAATAAGAGACGAATTAGAGAAGATGCAAAGATGGAGAAATGGATCTTCAGTATCTATTCCAATCCCGAGAGGTGAGAAGTTGAGAAGAATGACCACTAAAGAACTTTGATTTTCTGTTCTAGTTGCGAGAGGTGAGAAATTGAAAGAATGAGCTCTCAACTTGTTTGTTTCTAATTATAGAGAATAGTAAGAAGCTTCATTTTTTTGTTTTTATTTGATGGAAATTGGAGAAAAAAAGTTAATGAAAATAATTTAATTAGTGTAGAATATTTTAAAGACAATAGGTAAAAAGTATGGTTCAAAATAGCCCTTCTCCAAATTTGATGTAAAGATAAATATACTATGTGACGCTCATAATTTAGAAAACATTTTTATTTGAATATGTGAAATTTTTGCAAATTTTTTTTTTCGAATTTGAAATTATAATATTATAAATATATTTATACCTACATAAACATAAAGAGATAAAAGTAAAAGAAGAGAATAATTTACAAATAATATATATATATTTATCTGTTACATCTAACTGTCTGTTCTAAATGAACCATAATATAACATTTATAAATACAAAAGTGATGGGTAAAACGTTTTGAAACAAAAGCGTCACATATATAGTCTTATCAAGCAGGTTCTCATTAAACTATTAAGCATTCTAGCATAACTAAGGAGAGAGGTCTTCACACAAAGCCTCATAGGCTTCCAGCTCATCAGACGAGAGATCCGATAATGAAATGTCTCTTTCGTCGGCCGTAACTTCTACTCCCGTCATTCTTCCTCCCGCCACTCTAGTAGGTAGGCCTGTTGCATCGTGGTCGTGGAATTGGAACTGATAGCGTAGAGGTCTAGGAGGTCGTATTGTTCCTCTATATACATCATAATTATACATGTGGTTGATCTGTCTATTACCCCTAATACAAAAGGGCACACTATATGATAACTGTGCATCTACAAAGATAACCGAGTCGGGTCCGTCTACTCTAGGAGTTATTAAATATTTATAAAAGCCTACTTGTTGGTATTCTCTAAACAGGTCGTTAAAACTATAATTATACTGTACGTCTACTATTTTAACTCTACGATATTGGGTGATCATCGTTTTGTCCTTAAAATATTGGGTATAAGGGTGAGTTCTTCCTAGTCATAATCCCAATATATACAATGAGATAAAAGGATGATAGAATATAAAACAGATTGAGTAAATTCAATAAATTTCGTCAATATAAAAATCTCAGTCAATCAATCACTCAATTAATCAATCAAACAGTCAGTAAATATGCAAGTAAGAGTTAATATTAATATAATATAAATTCTAGATAGTCAGTCTCTTCATCTTTCACTTCCATCATATCTCACAATTTCCACCATTATTTTGGACCCCTTAAACACTATCAACCTCACCACCAGATGATGTTGGCCTTACGCCGGTGCGGATAGCTATCGGTTAGCACTACGCTACACAGATACAACGTGTACGCACAAGTCCCTTTGGCAAAAAGCATAGTCAGCGATTTAGTCGGAAATGAAGTGCGAGGCTTGTGACAGTCCCCAAACACATCCTGCACATCAATGGTTGGGCCACTTCACCACCCTTCATTTCCCCTAGGTTATCGAACCTTCTTGAACTACACCCTAGTGTATCTCTATGACTTATCCACATGGAATTTAACTTGAAAAGACATTACTGTCCAAATCTCACAACTTTCCTACCCTTTAGGTAGTTAGTTCCAACTTATCATCTTCAAATATCACTTAATAATAAAGAAAATCACTTTGAGGGTGCAATAGTAAAAACAGGGTACAAATAATAAAATGGGGTACAAATAGTAAAAATGGGGGTGCAAATAGTAATTTTAAAATTTAATTTTTTTTTGTGCACTCAGCAAATTTTGCTTGCGCTGAGTGGATTCGCTCCAAGGATGAGTTCTAAGCTACGCTCGATGGATTTCAGATCCGCTGAGCGGATTCTTACATGGCAATGTAAAATTTTGCGGTTTCTAGTGATTTAACCATCCATTTCAAAATCAAACACATACAAACAACAAACAACCCATAAAACATCATACATTGCAAATTAGAGCAAGGAATAAACTCCCCTTACCTTTAAATTCTTAGAACGGTCCAAAAACAGAGAAACTTGAATTTCTAACTCAATCCTTTAGAAATAATGAAATTTACCGTTAATCTAAGATTTAAAATGCTAAAAATGAAATTGGAAGTTAAAATTTGAGTAGCATTACCTCAATTTGAGAAGAAACTGGAAATGGGAGTAGGATTTTAAGGAGAAAAGTTGAAATGGTGATGAGGCGTGAACTGTGCTTAGAGAGAATGAAGGAAAACAAAAATGAAACACGGAGAAAGGCGGTGCGATTCTACATTATATATATATATATATATATATATATATTAATCTAAGGCGGTTTGATATTTTTATGTTTATTTTTTTTCTATTATATATATATATTTTTTTTTCTTTTTTTTAAACTAATAATAATAATAATAATAATTTTTATTAATTTTAAATCTAACACACAAATAAAATATACATCCAAAAATTAAGGGTGTTACATACCCCCTTGTGTTTACCTGTTCACCAGAGAACCCCACCACCTGATCATCATAGGGTTGTATCATATCTTCTGATAATTTCATCTTCTGGAAGGTTTTCTAGTATAGAATGTCTAACGAAGTTCCTTGATCGACCAAAGTTTTTCGAACAACAAAATTGCCTGCTTCTACGGTGATGACCATGGTGGAAGGTTTTCCAATATAGAATGTCTACCGAAGTTCCTTGATTGACCAAAGTTTTTCGAACAACGAAATTTCCTGCTTCTACGGTGATGACCGTGTGATCATCTTGTTGTGGGTCAGTACATTTAAAGTCACTATCTATGAATGTTATTGACAACATTCGTGGAATTGCTTTTCGTTCCATTATGTTAACGGATTGTATACTTCTCAAATGCCTTTTTTTGACCGGATTGGAAGCCCGTCCCCCTACGAATCCACCAGCTATGGTATTAATGACTCCTCGTAGAGAAGATTTCCTTCCTGAGTTCTCTTCTGCCTCACTTGTCCTCCCTTCTTTGGCCAAGGACTCCTCGACTTCGGGTAATATCTAATTTGCCCTTGTGACCATAGGCGTTTCTCTTTGTAGTCATTTCTCTTGACGAGATTTTGCAGATGCCCTACCTGCACCAGCTCTTAAATTTTGTCTTGGAGGGCTACACACTCCTCAGTGGTGTGTCCATGATTTTTATGATATTTGCAATGTCTACTCTGGTCCGTGTTAAGATGGGAGGGAATCTTTCTTGGTGCCTGGATTAAGTCTCCGTTTAATGCCTCCTCTAGTGCTCGACCTCTATCAATGTTTAGGGAGGTGTAATGAGCGAAACAAGGTGTTATTGTCTCCCTCTGCTTAGGCTCAAAATGTACTATTTTCCCTTTTTCCTCCTTTCTTGATTTCTGACTTCCTATTGCTCCATCCTACTCTGCGTCCTGAACTCCTGTAGCTCCTCAAGCTACGTGAACTTTGCAGCTCGATTTCTTAGTTCATCCAAGTCTGCTGCAGGTTTTTTGTAGAGACTATCCGAGAATAGTCCCGGTTTGAGGGCCGTTACCATGTGATGTATGGCCACTTCTGGGTTCAAGCTTCTAATCTTGAGGACTATCTTTCCAAACCTCTCCATAAACGTCCTTAAAGATTCATTTTACTTTTGTCTGATGTTCACCAAGGCTATTGATGTTAAGTGATGTGGCCTGTTGGTAGCAAATTGCATTCCAAATTTCATCACTAGTGTGTCAAAACAGTTTATGGAGTGTGGTGGTAATCTAATAAACCAGCTCAATGTTGCTCCTTTTAAGGAAGTGGGGAAGACTCTACAAAATACTGCATTGTTAGTGTTGTACAAGCTCATCTAGGTCACATACACATTTATGTGTTCATCTGGGTCTATGCTCCTGTCGTATCTATCAATTGTTAAGTTTTTCCATATCGATGGCAATGGGGTTTCCATGATTTGTCTACAAACGAGTGTTTCCGCCCTCTTCTAAGTGTTAAAGTTACTTAAATGCTTCCACAATAAATAAAAATAAAAAGTTATATATAATTACCAAAATTGAGATAGTAAAATATTATTATTAAATAATAATAATATATAAAAATTCAATGATAAAAGATAGAATTATTATCTCAACATAAATATTTAATATGATATAATTGTTTTAAAATATTTAAATTCTACAAATTTATATATAATGTATATATTTTAATTTATTATTTTCTAAGATTTCAACTAAATATATTATCCTAACGGACACTAATATAATTTGGGTAAAATAAAATATTTTATTTTCTATTTCTAAATAGTATTCAATTAATCATATTATATATATATAAAACATCGAATAGTTTTTTTTTTCACAATACTTTATTTTTAATGTTTGTGTTTATATATATATATTTTTTTACTATAACACAATTTAAATATAATATATGATAAAAAAAATCATATTTAATCAAATTATATATATATATATAATTAAATTTTCATATAATAAATAAAATTAAATAACACAATAATATTTTATTTTTAATATTTGCCATAAATAATTTCTAAAAAATATATATTTGATTAAATTATTTTCATATAATAAATAAAATTATGAAAATTAAGAAATAATATATATATATATATATAAATATACATTACAATTTATAAAATTAAAATTAATTTAAATATTAAAATTTCAACTCAAAGAAGAATTTGTAATAACAGTTACGGACACAGAGACGCGATAATATTTGTGGTTCCAATAATAATATAAAAATAAAATAATAATTTAGAACGTATAACTATTAATAAAAGGATTAATTTTTATAATTAGATGCATATGTTTACTTATTATTTCATCTCAGTATTTTATGATTTTTTACACAATTTTTTATAATTTTAAAATTAATATGATTGTGATATCTAATTACTGGCAAAATACTATAAATAATAAATAATAATTAAATATTTATAAATTTTAAAACCATGTAGTTTTTAGAATGATTAAAAGAATATTTTCTTGAAAGAAAAGTGTTTATTGTTAATTGATAAATTTAAAAGAATATTGATAACTTACCTATTTATTTATAATAAAAGAGTAACCAATGTATCTAAGAAATCTACTAACAACATTTTTAACTTTTAAGAATAAAATCAAACTATTGAAATAATCAAACGTAAAAAAAAAGACACTGTTTGGATGATAAAAAAAATAATTCATGCTTTAGATATTTAGAAGGCTTTGTGCCTGCATATTTAAAATTCTAGAATTTATAAAATATTTTAATCACTTAAAAAATAAAGTTTTCAATTATAAATTAAAAAAAATTTAAAAGTTTCATATTCTATTTTTCTCATCTTTATCATCTCTTCTATATTTTCCTCCCAAGAAAAAATTAATTAACACAATTAAAACTTAAAGAATTAAAATTGTATATTCACAATACTTAAAAAATAAAATTAAAATTTAGTGGCTAAAATCGCATACTTGGACAATCAGCGATTAATAGTATTAGGTCAGTTTATTTTTTTCTTATGAAGTTACATATGTTAGTATCCCTAAAATTTTTAGTATTAAGATCTTTCAAAATTATAATTGATTGAATTAAAGACTAAAAAAATACTAAAATTTATAAAAGACTAAAAATAAATATTAGAGTATCTTATATTAAAGTTCACTAAAAATAAATATCCGTTAACAACAATAATGCATTTACAATTTTTAAAATTGTAAAAAGTATTAAAAAAAATTAGAAGAATAAAAAATAAACATTAATAATTTTTTTATAAAGAAGAAAAATATACATTTTGTTTATAATTCTTTTTTCAATACTTAACAAAATGTATTCTTAGATCTGTGTCATAGTTTTTTCTTAAAGAGACTGATTTAAAACAAATAAAATATTGTAAAGATTAAGAAAAATATAAATATATTAGAAATATTAAAACAAAATATAAAAAAGTATTTGAACAGTTATAACCAAAATTCACTTATTTTGCTATTAATGTTATTTCTCAAAGAAACCTAAACAATTTAGTTCTTCAAACTCAGAGCTTCACTCTCATTCTGCCGCCGTCGCGGCCGCATATAGCTGCCTTCATTGTGATATACTGCCATTGTTGGAGAGGTTCATTAGTTTCCATTTCCCTCTTTTCCATATGTGGACTTATATTTTGATTTTATTAAATGTTCAATTCTTTTGGAGATATCAAACACTGCAATTCATTGAAAATGTTGTGATATAATAGATAAATATATCTGGTGAAATTTCACACTTCTTCTAAGGTCTTCCCAGATGAAACTTACCCTCCTCAAGTTTTTAAGCAAACATTACCTCTCTTCTTATTTGTTTGATAGACACAAACTATGCTCTGTTACAGATAGAGACAACTATAAGAGTTTTCTCACAAAATTAAAATTAAATCCCAAGGATAGTCGTATGTTGTTGAGGCAAATATATATTAGGTGCCCCCAAATTCTAAAAGGTTCTGCCATGAATTATTATTAAAGTGTACTGCTTGCACTTTCATCATGTTTATCTCATTTATCTTTTCACTGCATGTTTTTTTGTTGTTTTTGGGGAATAGATTAGGCCCGTGAGGAGGAGTACTAGGGTTATTCTTTGCTGCTAATTTAACTTTGAATATAAGTGAGTGGTTTTATAAATTTTAAAAGAGGTTTGTGAGTGTCATTTAAGAAGATCCTCATGACAATTTCAAATCCCAGATATTTTACTCTTAAGCTTCAATTTATAGTTAATTAATAAAAAAGACCTAGTGATTTTGTTTTAGAATGAATGAAAAGATTGAATTAGTTTTCTCACCTCTCATATATGTACTAAAATTTGAAATGAGGATAGCATAACAAAGAAAAAAACATAAATATAGGAAGTGGGGGTGTGCCTATGTGTCCTAGGTCTGTGTATCATGGGTCCTGGGTCTGCGTAATTTAGGGTTTGTGTCAGTGTGACCTTATTTCACTACTTTGATTAGTTTCAGCACTGCAACGAAGCCCCATCGACAAGAGAATCTCAGCCTCAGAAGAAAAGGAAAATTCCTAATTGAAAAATGGAGGTAGAGACTGAGACTATGGTGGAGAAGAGGGAGATAATCAACAACGTGATGTGCCTTTTGACAGACCCAGATGGAACACCTTTGGGTTCTCCCATGTACCTACCTCAGAATGCTGGCCCTCAACACCTCAACCAGATTGTTAATAAGCTTCAAAACAATGTAAACCAAGCTCCTTTATCCTTCCCAAATTCTATTTTGCATTTTCATTATTACTAAAACATTGAGTGATTTTCAATGCTTTCATTTTAGGAGGAGAAGTTGCCGTATGCTTTCTACATATCAGACGAGGAGCTCCTTGTGCCTCTTGAAACATACTTGCAGAAAAATAAAGGTTAGTCATGTTTGTTTGCAATAAATTAGTTTTTTTTCTTTCTTTCTTAAGTCGTTGTATTTATTCACTTATTTACTTGATTTAACACATATTTTGAGAAAAAAATCCTTATTTTTCTAAAGAATTGAAACAAAGAAAATACATACTTGTAATGATGTTTTTCTTTTTCTTTGCAATGTTACTTTAACATTATTTCAGTCTCGGTGGAGAAGGCTTTGCCTATAGTTTGTCAACCTCAAGCTATTTTCCGGATTCGTCCTGTAAATCGCTGTTCTGCAACTATTTCTGGTACGTAAGACATGATGAATTGTTTTTTCCATTCATATAGTGGCACAATGTTGTATTATGCTTGCTAACTTGTGAGAGACAGCAGTGTGGTTTGGATGTTGAAGATTTTTGCACAAATTTGTGTTATTGTCATATTCTCTGAAATTCATGTTATGATTTTTTGTATTTTTAGGTCATGCTGAAGCTGTACTTAGTGTTGCCTTCAGTCCTGATGGGCGACAACTGGCAAGTGGTTCTGGTGATACAAGTGTTCGATTTTGGGACCTGAGCACTCAGACACCACTGTACACTTGCACAGGTTTGACATTTAAAATGTTATGTTATTCCTGGTATCTGCTAATTAAATCAAGAAACAGTCAATTGATGTTTAGTTATCCTTTTCTCAGTACAAGAATAAAAATTATTAATTTAACTAATGCTAAAAGGAGTTAGAATTTTTGGAGGTTGGTTATGTTCATGGTTGCATTGGTGAAAAAAACATAGATATCTGTCATTACCCCTACAAGCAAGGGGGTGAGAAGTAGAGAATCAATACATGTGGGTAAGGAGAAAAAATGGGGAATATTCATTCTATTAAATCTGAATCATAACCGAATGCGAAGCTGTCAAGGAATAGTGGGAGGGGAGGGGAGGGGAGGGGAGGGGGGGTGTTGCCAAGGAATGAGAAAATGAGAGGGAAGGTTAGGGACTGTGAAGGCAGGAAATTACAGTGTAAGGATTTGGTATTGGGAAAATTACAGGGGTCTATCTCTGCTGTAAGGAGCTATTCTTCATCCTTCCTTAAATTAATATCGGCTTCTATAGTTTCATGATACAACTATAATGAGTCATATATAGCATTATAGCTGTTTACATTTTATGCAGGACACAAGAACTGGGTACTTTGTATTGCATGGTCACCGGATGGAAAGTATCTTGTAAGTGGGAGCAAGGCTGGAGAACTTATTTGTTGGGACCCTCAAACTGGAAAGTCATTAGGCAATCCACTAACTGTAAGATCTTTAACCATGAATATCAATTTCTATTATAAAGATTATTTCCCTTTTTCTCAACTTTTTTTAAGTTTGTTGAGCGGATGCCAAACTTCCAACATTTGAAGAGGCAAACAAAGATTTAAAAACAAAGAAACTTGAAGCTCTGAGCACTGAATAGTCAATTATTGTACTGAAGTAAAGATTGAAAACAGTATTGGGCAATGGAGCAGTGGCAGCTCTTATTTAGTTATAAGAATTACACAACTCTGGTTAATAGTGATTGAGCTTCCCTCCTCTTCCCTACCCCAACTCCAAATATAAATAAAAGAACATTATGGTTATTTTGAAGATGTTTTAGATCAATTGTCATTTATTTATATTATTTTGGTTTGTTTTATATTTACTTCGAAAACAGATATTAATAGAAGAGTTTTTGTGTCATGAACGCATTATAATGATTCTTGGATAACAAAATTCGAAATATACTTGATTGTAGGGTCATAAGAAATGGATTACTGGTATCTCTTGGGAACCTGTCCACCTGAATGCTCCATGCCGTCGCTTTGTAAGTGCCAGCAAAGATGGGGATGCTCGTGTATGGGATGTTTCTTTAAAGAAATGTGTTATGTGCCTTAGTGGCCACACACTCGCAATAACATGTGTAAAATGGGGTGGAGATGGTGTGATTTATACAGGGTATTCTTTCCCTCTTTTTCCCCCTTTCCTTCCTTCCAGTCTGACTTTTTTTTTGTACTAATTGTTATTGTTTGCATATTCCTGTGTACCCCTGTTGGACTGGATATAGAAACTCATGTTGGTTAAATTCTCATTTTATGATTTTAACTCATGTTTTTATCTAGAGATCTCATTTTTAGTCCTTTAACTCAACTGATCCTAATGTTCACTGATGGCTGCAGTAGGGGTTTTCTCCTGTTTTGATTAAATTAATGTCTTAATTATCATTCTGTAATTCTATTTACTGCTTGAAGCCTAACTGTGTTGTTTATTACAGCTCGCAGGATTGTACAATCAAAGTCTGGGAAACCACACAAGGGAAGCTAATCCGTGAACTTAAGGTGAGCCTCATCCCTTTGCAGCACGTTTTATTTTTAACATGGTTTTTGTTAAGCATGATTCCTGTTTGTGGTCTGGTGTCAACTTTTTCTTATGAGTTTTTTGATAATATCTTTCATGTTGCTTTTATACTTATCAGATGTAGCTACTAATTGGAATTTTACTATTTCAATCTTGAATTCAGTGTTTTATTTTGGTTCATTATTAGAATGTTAGTGTAAATTTTTTATACAATCATCTATTTGTGGATACATCTTTTAAAAGATTAATTCTCCACTCTCCATGTCTGATGACAAAGCTTATGTTCACCCTTGTTGCATAAGAAACTTTTTTCTTTTAATTTCATCTCACCTAATTTTTGTGTGGAATTCCTCTTCTTTCTTGAAATTTTAGTAAGAAATCACGTTGAATTATTTTTCTGAGTTTTTTTTGGTCCATGTTAAGCGATTGAGTAGTCTTGTATTTAGTTCCTTTTGAATTTTTTCTTTCTTGGTTATTTTCTGTTTTGTTGTTAAATTTAGGAGATTCCCTATCCTCCTCCTTGTAATATATTCTCTATCTACGTGAATTTCTTTGTTTATGAAAAAAAAAGTATATCATGGAATGACAAAAGAACAATTTTGGTATAGATTGATACCATGATGATTTTGGTATCAGATGCATGCCTTGTATTTTCTGTCATTAAACTGCCTTTACTTTCCAATACTTTTTTTTAAAGTTTTGGTATTAATTATAGGGACATGGGCATTGGGTTAATTCTTTGGCATTGAGCACCGAATATGTTCTTCGCACTGGAGCTTTTGATCATACTGGAAAACAATATTCATCTCCAGAGGAAATGAAGAAGGTAAACTGTTAGTTTGTTTAATGGTATTGTTGGCTCTTTAAACGTGTTTAGTTACTTGACCTGGACTGCCTTTGGTCAGATTGGTAAGCCCCAAACTCAGACTGGGCAGGTTTGTTTAATCATTTAGATTGGTCTATTGTATTGTTTAATGGTATTGATGATATTTAAATTGGTCTATTGTATTGAAGCAATAAAATAAAATTAAGAACAAACATTTATATTCTTGCTTATCCCAAAAAAATTATTTTTGATACAGCTCGATGATGTTGTTTTATTCATGTATCAACTCCATGTAATGGGATTAGGCTTGATTCTTGTTATAAAAATGTTACTTGAACTTGGAAATTATTCATAATAATTAAGAATTTTTATTGACTAGTTTAATGTTTTCCGAAGTTTGCAATTATATGCTTTAAAGTTTGAACTGTGCCTTATGCCTTCCATAAGGTGATTTGCACGCTTCTTAGTTTAGAAGGATGCATTTTGTTTTTTTTATATTACATTTTTCTCATGTTAATGCTTAGGACCTTTCGGGTAAAATGATTAATCTCTCAATTCTTTTCTCCTTGTAGTTATCTGTTTTTGCATTCATAGGTATTATTTGAGTAGTCGTTACTTTCAATCCATTAAATATTTTATTTCTCTTTGCCTCACATTTCTCAGGTTTGAACTATTACAGATTCCTTCCTCTATAAACTTCTTTCATCTGTTATACATTTACTAATACCAGTTTATGCCACTGATAAATATAGGTTGCACTGGAAAGGTATCAAGCAATGAGAGGCAGTGCCCCTGAGAGATTAGTCTCTGGATCTGATGATTTTACTATGTTCCTTTGGGAACCCTTCATCAACAAACACCCCAAAACTCGCATGACAGGTCATCAGCAGGTACAACTTTGTTTTCCTTTACATTTAAAGTATGGGAATGAGAATAAACCAAAACAACCGTCAAAAAAGCAATGTGACTTTATTTTGTATCAGTGTGATTTTGTAGCTAAGGCTATTAGAATGAATTATTCTCTGATATATGACTGTTTCCTGGTACCCAAAAATTAGGAAAAAAGTTCTAATAAATCTGAGATCCTTTTCTTGGACAATGTATGAGGTCTAAACTTTAGTCACATCAGGTTGTCCTTCTGCCTGCTTATCCAAATTATAATAAATATTTGCTGATGTGCATTTCTTGTTATTTGTTGCTGGTTGAAATTTGTTGTATTGTTATACACTTAACATCTTTTAGGCTGAATGATTAAGTTAAGCTTGCTTGCTGACAGCTTGTGAACCATGTCTATTTTTCACCTGATGGGCAATGGGTGGCAAGTGCTTCTTTTGATAAATCTGTGAAGTTATGGAATGGCACTACAGGGAAATTTGTTGCTGCCTTTCGGGGCCATGTCGGGCCTGTTTATCAGATCAGGTACAACTAAGTGATTCCATCTTCCTACTTGAATTTAGAACTGTAACCAAGTGTTGGCTTTTACTGTACAGCTGGTCTGCAGACAGTAGGCTTCTTTTAAGTGGCAGCAAAGATTCAACGCTTAAGGTAAGCATGGCTTTATTTTTCAATCAATAAAGGATTCATATCACAAATTTTTTTAGTTTGGTTTGCACATCAGAATACAACAATATTATTTGTAAATTAATAAAGACCTTACTATCATGTTTGGTTTTTCAGGTTTGGGATATTCGGACTCGTAAGTTGAAGCAAGATCTTCCAGGCCATTCTGATGAAGTATGTCTATTCACATGCCAAATGTTTGAGTATTTTTTTTCTAAATATTTTTATGTTCTCATCTCTGAGCTAAGCTTATTTTCTCGCGGTGAAGGTTTTTTCTGTTGATTGGAGTCCCGACGGAGAGAAGGTAGCCTCTGGTGGTAAGGATAAAGTGTTGAAGTTGTGGATGGGCTAGGCTAATTTTGGAATGAATATTGGAAGCCAAAGTAAGTGTAATCCCAATGGAGTTTCCGATGCCCAGATTTCATGGAAATCAATGGTTCATATTATGCCAATGCAAGGTCCTCTTTAAATTATATGGACAACATATAAGATTTGTTCATCAGAAATATTACTCCACATATCCATTCAGAACATAGGCCTCGGATGAAGTTGCTCAAAATGAGTCTCAGAACAGTGGCAAAGAAGCTGATTGAAATGTTTGGATGCCTATCACATACTTGCGAGAATATATACCAATTTGTTTTATTGTCTGCTTTGAAGTCTTTTTGTTTTGGTCTTCCCCTGGCATTGTTTCTCACAACAATGGCTATCATTAGTTGAACTGTAATAGTTGTCATTAGTATGAACCCAGAAATTTTTGGGCAGTATGACATAAATGAAGTCTAACAGGCGAGTGAATGTGCAAGGGCAAGTCTGAGGATGGTTTTTGTTGGCCTTGTTACTTTGGTATTGTTTGAAAGGATTTTAAATTTTGAGATGTAACAAGTTAAATTAAATTGCATGTATTTATTTCTCAGTTTATTAAAGTATGTGTTTGGATTGCTATTTACTGAAATTAAAACTTCAATGCAAACATGAAAAAGAAATGTGAAAGACTTGGAAACAAAGTCTCAAGCGTGCTGGTTAGCACAACACGACCAAGTGCTATGTGTGGATGTCCCTTATTGAGCCAAAACACAACCATTCTTCAGAGATTCAAACTTGAAAAAAATTGTTTTAGAATGTTTGAATTGACATAAACGGTTTAAAAGAAACAAAATGTCGAGTTTTCTTTCCCACTTGTACAGTTCGATAAAAATATTAAAATATATAGTTTGAAGATACACTAAAAAGTACTCTATATGGTTGTCCATTGTTCACTTATGCTTTACATATGTAGACGTCAATTCGGCAAAACCTTGCGTGCAGAAAATACCAATGCTTTGAGTTTATTGCGCACTAACACTTCCATATAATTGTTTGTTCAAGCGTGTCCCAAATTCGTATAATGTTTTCTAATATAATGTATAATGTTCTTAATTTGTTTAATGTTGTGGAGATGCTTCAGTGATTATTATGTATTCACTAATTATTAGCTTGGTAAATAAAGTGCACTAAAGATACAAATTTGGAGGACGATGTACCAAAAAATATATATAATTTCACATTCTCTGCAAAGTTACATATCGAATATATATTTCATTAAGTAATGACAAGAAATTTAAACTCAAGTGAGTGGTAGTTTCTCATTGTTCCAATTTTTTTTCTCACTTTCCAGGGACAAAGTTAGTGGCATAGGCCCAAGCATTGTTGTTGACAGGATCAGCAAGGTGATCAGCAAGGTTCTCCAATGGTCCTTTTCCAGTGACAATGGCTTGAACAAAGAATCCAAACATGGAGAACATGGCCAATCTACCATTCTTCAGCTCTTTCACCTTCAACTCAGCAAAAGCATCTGGGTCATCAGCAAGGCCCAATGGGTCAAAGCTTCCACCTGGGTAGATTGGGTCACTCACATCACCCAAAGGCCCACCAGCAATACGGTAACCCTCAACAGCACCCATCAAGATAACTTGTGTGGCCCAGATCGCAAGGATGCTCTGTGCATGGATCAGGCTTGGGTTCCCCAAGTAGTCAAGCCCACCCTCACTGAATATCTGAGACCCAGCCTTGAACCACACAGCTTCACCAAACTTCACACCGTTCCGGGCCAAGAGTTCGGGGAAAACACAGCCCAAGGCTCCCAACATGGCCCATCTGGAGTGGATGACTTCGAGTTCACGGTTTCTGGCAAAAGTCTCTGGGTCAGCAGAAAGCCCAGCAGTGTCCCAACCATAGTCACCTGGGAATTCACCTGTGAGGTAAGATGGGGCCTCCCCGGAGAATGGGCCCAAGTACTTTACACGGTCTGGGCCGTACCATGGGCTTCCAGAAGAAACTGACTTTGAGGGTGTTTTCCTCATCGAAACCCTTCCACCGGAAAGGTTTGTAGTGGATGGAGAAAGCTTCATTGCTTTCCCTGCCAATGATGGTGAAGACAGAGCCATTGTTGATGCTGCCATTCTTCTTCTACCTTTCTCTCACTTTCTCACTCAACACACTCTGCTTAGAATGCTGCTTCTGCTTCTCATTTGGGTTCTCTAGCTCACCTATATATATATACTTTTCTTGATAAAGCTCTTATTATCTTAACATCTTATGAGATCTATACTTCAATTTCTATTGG
>BDMB01000059.1:588915-933919 GCA_016859785.1 Macrotyloma uniflorum
ATTTGGGTTCTCTAGCTCACCTATATATATATACTTTTCTTGATAAAGCTCTTATTATCTTAACATCTTATGAGATCTATACTTCAATTTCTATTGGCTTAGATTTGGACTATCCTTTATGTCCACATGCTTCTTCTCGTACTACTTTAATTTTAGATTGTGATTTTGCTTCCTTACAAAAATGGATGAGATATCTACAAACATATCAATAAATACCTCTCATACCAAATAAGACATTGCCATGTGGGATTTGAGGATAGGTTGCATGAAATAAATAAACAGATGAGCATAGTGGGACACACTTTTGGTAAAAGTTATGTTTTTACAGATGAGGGAACATGGTGCATTGGTCCCGTTTGGTAACCATCACATTAAATTACTGAATAGTTTCATATCCACATTATTTGTGACATGTTTATAGAGATATACAAACCATTTGTTTTAAGAGTTTCGCTTATGCAATCTGTATAAGCGTGATGAGTTTGAAATCTCCAAGGAGAAGATGTAGTTGTATTTATAATTTCTTAAGGAAGATATAAGAAACGTGAATATAGTGATTTTGGTCTCTCTTGTACATCAAGTGAATAAAATAATGAATTTCTTGAAAACAATGATAACTAGATTAATAAAAATCTTATATTATAAAATTTAAAGATTACTGAAGGGCAACATTGACAGTGTTATTTTTTAACTAAAACTGAACCTTTCATTTTTAGTATAAGGACTCTAAGTTTATCGTTTCTTACTGCACAATAAACTCTTGTCTTACTACCTGATGTGTTCCATCTCAAGAATTATCATTGCTCTTCTCATATATGTTACTGTCAGAAAATAAAACTCGAAATTGTTATGCTTAGACGAACATAACTTTCTGGAATTACCTCAAATTAATAAACAAGATGAAACAAATAATATGGGCAGAGGATGTAATACAAATTGTATAACAAAAAAGTTGATCAATCAAACTCTTATTAAGAAGAGTTCAACCATAATAAAGTAATCGATTTATTTTATTGATGAGTTTGGTAATCAATTACAAATTTAAAATTATATATAAAAAATATTATCTAACTCAGTTCTAAAATTAATTTTAAAATTGGTTTAAAAAATAAAGTTTTCATTTATTTATATATTTATATATATATATATATATATTATATTATATTATATTATATTATATTATATTATATTATATTATATTATATTATAGTTGAATCTGTGAAATTTTCTTAATATTATAATAATATATTTAAGATTTTAACGTAATGAGATGTAGGGAAAAAATATTTTATTATTTATGATTGTGATTATTTTTTTTTTTAAAAGGTATATTAGATTTATAATTTATTTATATATGTAATTATCTAAAATATATTTTATGTTACTTATTTGAACATCGATTTTTTTTTTACAAGTATATTAATCAAATAAAGGAGAATTTCATATTAATAAATTCTTATACGTATATAAGACTTATATTTGAAGTGGAAAATTTCATTTAATATAGTGGAAAAAAAGTTGATTTTTTTTTAGACTTTGTTAAGGAATAAAATACAGTCTGTGTGTTTTTTCTCATCAGTCGAATTAATTTTTTTTTATCAGCATCAGTGGAATTAAATATGAATCAATTTACAAATAGATATTTTAGCTGAATTTTTTTCAATGATATTTACTAAATGTTTTCAGAATTGCACTAATCATTTAACCTATTACAATATTACTAAATTTGATTTTGATATTTGTACTCTAAAATTATTTATATATATAAATTGTATTCTTTTATAATTTTTATAATCATAATAAATTGTTACTAGATATTAAATCTATAGATAAGAAATAATAAAATAAGAAATAAGAAATCAAATAACATACTATATTAGTTTAGTTTTTATATAAATTTTAGAACGGTAAAAATATCTTTAAATATTAAATTTAGATATAAAAATAATAAATTTATATATTTTTAAAATTTGGGAGATTAAATTCATCAATTCTAAAATATAACATCAAAGTTGAAAAAAAGATAATTTTTTTAATGGTGAAATTAGATAATTCATTTAATTAATACTATTAATTGATATATGCATTATATGTTGATAAATGAAGTGCATAAACAATGAGACTACACAAAAGTTTAAATGCACCAGAAAGATATAGAATTCACATTCATGTTAAAGGCATATAACCAATGTTTTTAATCAAATAACAAAATGAAACTATTGTTAAGAGAGAACACTTTTTCAAGGTGCCATTGTAGATTAAATAAAACAATGAAAAGCTTTGTAATTGAATAGTGGTTTTTGTTGATGAATATAGCTTAAGAAGAAAAGGGTCCTTATCCTTAGGAGATCTATATATCTGAATTTCTATTGGTTTGGAGCACCCATTTTGTCCACCTGTTTCTTCTCATATCACTCATCAATTTCTAATGGTTTGTTTTCCATACCTTACCAAGATCAAATATCTCATAAGATGTCACTGAAAAAATATTCTATCCTGTAAGAAATTGCCATGTGTGATTCTGGATAGGTTATGTGTAATAATGAATAGATACCTGAGGTTAGAGAATGTATATAAATATTGAGAATCAATTATCTCCAAATTATTATTAAATATATGTATTTTGCATTGGCAAACATTTGCACTTTATTTCCTAGGCTGCTAGAATGATTTGTTATAGATATAGTCCTTCCTTACCACATGAAAATGAAATCATTTATAGAGAAATTGTTTCACTGTCTTGTAGCAGATGAATTTCATTTTCATGACAGTAAACGAAAAATAAGTGGAATATAGTATATAAACTTTTTCTTATGAGTTAGATTTGTTATGTGGATGGTGTTAAATTATTTTAATATTAATAATGACTCATATAATTTATAGAATAATTTTAATATAAAGAAATCTAATGTGATGATTATTAGATTATAATTAGATTAAAGTTATGGGAATTATTTTAGAGATATTAAAATTAATTTCCTCTCTTTTCACTTCTAAGGATAGGATGATCTTTTAATAAATAATTTAATTTATTTATTAAATCATAAAAAGTTAACATTAGAGGTTAAAAAGTTTTATTTATTTAAATTAAATAAAATTTAATGTTGGAAGTTTTAAAGGTTATAGAATTTTTTTTATTTATTTATTAAATTAAAAATAAGTTGACGTTATTTAACTTCTTTTAAAATTAATTTATTTCCTTTTAAAAATCCTTATCTCCAACAAAACATACGTGTATTGTCTCATATTCTAAAAATAGAAAAGAAAAGCAAACAGAGAAAATACAATAACGGAAAGATGACAGACAATTTTCATATCATCAGGAAAGCCATTAAAGAGAAGTAAGAGAAGGGAAAAGATACTTCTTCATCAAAGGGACATTATGGATTCAGGTAAGTGCTCTAATTTTTTTAACAATTGGTATCAGAGTCAGGTTCTGACCTGAGACCCATATAGCTCAATTGTTAGAGCGTTTGGTTAGATCTTTATTAGATCTAACGAAAAGTTATATATTACTTTAATCACCAAAGTGATTAAATGTGAGATTATATATTGTTTTAATCACCAAAGTGATTTATAGAATGGATTGGAAGAATGTTGCTATAAAACTATTTTGGGATGATAAATTATTAATTTTAAAGTTTACATGATTATCCAAAGATGATCTGTTACTTATAATTAATAATATAAAAGATTATTTTCATATTTGTTGAATGTGTGTTTATCCAAAGATGTCATGCATGTCAAATAGTATGAGTTATTGTCCATTAAAGTACATTTAGTTGACATCATTACCAATAATATGGAATGTATTTAAATTTACCTAAAGGTTATTTTAGATACAATATTAAAGTTAATATCCATTAAATATTTCAAAACTTTAATATTTGAGTATGTGTAAATTATGCAGCTATGTCTAATATGATTGCTTTGGGAAACTGTTTGATCAAGTTCAATGGTTTAAATTATGCTGATTGGCATGAAATGATCCAATTTCAACTGGGTGTGATGGATTTAGATCTTGCATTGGTAACGGATGAAAGGCCTCCAATCCTTACTGAGACCAGTACAGAAGCAGGAAGGTTTCTGTATGATGCATGGTAAAGATCTAATCGATCGACATTGAACTTGATGAGATTGTCTATGGCTGAAAATGTTAAGTCATCTATGCCAAAAACTGATGATGCTAAGGAGTTCATGAAATTGGTCAAGGAGTTCTCCCAATCTGACATTACTGACAAGTCAATTACGGGAAACTTGACAAGTGAACTAACAAATAAAAAGTTTGATTGGTCTCAATCAATTGATGATCATGTGACTGAAATGTCCAATCTGGCAGCAAAGTTAAAGTCATTGGGAATGGAAGTGAGTGAGTCCTTCTTAGTACAGTTCATTTTGAACTCGCTTCCTCCTGAATTTGGTCAGTTCCAGGTGAATTATAACACCCTTAAGGAAAAATGGAACTTTCAAGAAATTAAGGCCATGTTGGTTCAGGAGGAAAGGAGATTAAAGAAAATGAAGGACAACTCTGTTCATCTAATGACTCATGATGGAGCCGGTAGTAGTAAGAACAAGCCAAGTAAGAAGGATAAGGGTAAGACCCAATTAAAGGTTAAGGAAGGTGGAATCCGTAAGGAAAAGAAGTACTATTTCTGTAACAAGGATGGTCACTTTAAGAAGGACTGCCCTAAAAGAAAGAAATGGTTTGAAAAGAAAGGTATATTTTATATATCTGTAAATTTTGAATCAAATCTTGTTGAAGTACCTAATAATACTTGGTGGCTTGATTCTGGAGCTACTACTCATGTGTCACATATTTTGCAGGGATTCCTTTCAATCTAAACCATAAGAGGAACTGAAAAGTTTCTTTACATGGATAATAGAATGAAGGCAAGGATAGAGGACATTGGGACATACAGATTAATCTTGGACACTGGGTGTCATGTAGATTTGGAAGGATGTCTCTATGTACCTGGATGTGCCAGAAATTTAGTTTTTGTTGCAAAGTTAGATGAATTAGGATTTAATTTTAAGATTGGAAACAATGTTTTTTCTTTATTTAAAGACATGTACTATTATGGATCTGGTACTTTAATAGATGATTTATATTGTTTCAATCTTGATATAAAGTTTATGGAATCCTTGTTTAATGTTGAATGTGTTGTTGGTAGTAAGCGTAATGTATATAATGATGATTCTGCTTACTTGTGGCATCAAAGACTAGGTCACATATCCAAAGAAAGGATAATGAGGTTAATGAAAAATGAAATTTTACCTAAATTAGATTTTGATGATTGGGATATATGTTTGGATTGCATTAAAGGAAAGCAAACTAAACAAATATCAAAGAATTTTTCTACAAGAAGTAATGGGCTTTTAGAATTAATACACACTGATATTTGTGGACCATTTGACGCTCCATCTTGGGGCGGTGAAAAATATTTTATCACCTTTATTGATGATTTTCCACGTTATTGTTGTTTATATTTTCTGCATGAAAAATCTCAATCAATAGACATCCTAAAGGTGTTTATTGATGAGGTGGAAAGACAGTTAGATAGAAAAGTGAAAGTTATAAGATCTGATAGAGGTAGTGAATTTTATGGAAAATTTAATGAAAAAGGACAATGTCCTGATCCATTTGCAAAGTTTTTTGAAAGTAAAGGCATATGTGCACAATATACTATGCCTGGAACACCTCTACAAAATGGTGTTGCTGAAAGGCGGAATCGTACCTTAATGGATATGGTTAGGTCTATGCTAAGCAATAGTGTTGTACCTTTATCTTTGTGGATGCATGCATTAAAGACCGCTGCATATCTACTTAACAGGGTTCCTAGTAAGGCAGTTCCTAAGACTCCTTATGAACTATGGACAGGAAGGAAACCTAGTTTGAGACATACTCACATTTGGGGTTGTCCAGTAGAAGTAAGAGTATACAATCCACATGAAAGGAAACTTGATGCAAGAACCATTAGTGGTTTCTTCATTGGTTATCCTAACAAATCTAAGGGGTACAAATTCTATTGTCCAAATCATAGTACAAGAATAGTTGAGTCTGGTAATGCTCGATTCATTGAAAATGGCCAATTTAGTGGGAGTGAGAAATCACGGAAGGTGGATATTGAAGAAACTCATGGTGAATCTTCTTCACCTAATGTTCCTTCTCAAGATATTGTCCCTTTGGTTGTATTACGGTCAAATAACAACAAGAGACAACAAAGTGATATCCAAAACTCACGGGATGAATATATGGCTAATGAATCGACAAATAATGTGCAAGTCACTAATGAACAAGTGATAGAAGAGGCACAAGAAATAGCACCAAGAAGGTCTGAAAGGCAAAGAAGATCAGCTATTTCAAGCGATTATGTTGTGTATTCACTTGAACATGAATGTGATTTAAGCATTGATAAGGATCCAGTCTCATTTAGACAAGTCATGGAAAGTAACAATTCAGAAAAGTGGCTAGATGCTATGAAAGAAGAGTTGAAATCAATGGATGATAATAAAGTATGGGATCTAGTGGAGTTGCCTAAAGGTTCAAAAAGAATTGGTTGTAAATGGGTCTTTAAGACCAAATATGACTCAAAAGGCAATGTTGAAAGGTATAAAGCTAGATTAGTTGCCAAAGGTTTCACTCAAAAAGATTACATTGATTACAAAGAGACCTTCTCTCCTGTTTCTAAGAAGGACTCTTTGAGAATTGTTTTGGCTTTGGTGGCTCATTATGATTTAGAGCTTCACCAAATGGATGTAAAGACCGCCTTTCTGAATGGTGAATTAGAGGAAGAAATTTATATGGATCAGCCTGAAGGTTTTGTTTCTACAGGAAAGGAAAGCATGGTGTGTAAATTAAAGAAATCATTGTATGGACTAAAACAAGCTTCCAAACAATGGTATCTTAAGTTTAATGATACCATTACGTCATATGGATTTGTAGAGAACATTGTTGATCGATGTATCTATATGAAGGTCAGTGGGAGTAAGTTTGTAATTTTAGTCCTGTATGTTGATGATATTGTGCTTGCTACTAATGATCCTGTCATGTTACATGATGTAAAGAAGTTTCTCTCTAATAACTTTGAAATGAAAGATATGGGTGAGGCATCCTATGTGATAGGAATAGAAATATTCCGTGATAGATCACAAGGACTGTTGGGATTGTCTCAGAAATCATATATAAACAAGATATTAGAGAGATTCAGAATGGATAAGTGCTCCGTAGTGATCGTTCCAATACAGAAAGGTGACAAATTTAGTCAAATCAATATCCTAAAAATGACTTGGAACGAAGTGAAATGGAGTCCATTCCTTATGCATTAGTAGTTGGGAGCTTGATGTATGCCCAAACATGTACTCAACCAGACATTAGCTTTGCTGTAGGTATGTTGGGCCGATATTAAAGCAATCCTGGAATAGAGCATTGGAAAGCTGCAAAGAAAGTCCTAAGGTATTTATAAGGCACAAAGGATTACATGCTCAGTATAGAAGATCAGATTATCTTGAAATGATTGGTTATTCAGATTCTGATTATGCTGGGTGTGTGGACTCAAGGAAATCCACATTTGGATATATATTCCTTTTGGCTGGAGGAGTGGTATCATGGAAAAGTGCAAAACAATATGTGATTGCCACTTCTACCATGGAGGCTGAATTTGTAGCATGTTTTGAGGCTACAATTCATGCATTATGGTTGCGGAATTATACTTCAGGATTTGGCATCATTGATAGTATAGCCAGACCATTAAGGATCTATTGTGATAATTCTGCAGCTGTTTTCTTTTCTAAGAATGACAAATACTCGAAAGGAGCAAAACATATGGATTTAAAGTATTTGTCAGTTAAAGAGGAAGTAAAGAAACAAAAGGTGTCAATTGAGCATATTGGTACAAGTCTAATGGTAGCGGATCCGTTAACTAAAGGTTTATCACCCAAAGCATTTACTGGCCATGTTGAAAGAATGGGTATTATGGATAAGTCCTTGTTAACGATGTAGTTTGCTTTGTATATATATATACATTATGGTTATAATGCTCGTATTGTTTGACATTTGTGAATTCAATTACAGTTATAAATTTGTTTCTTTTGTCATTCACATTTTATGATATATATATTATAGTTATTGTGAAATGACAGGATATATCTTTGTAAAGAAAATTAAAGATATATATTATAGTGTTAATTAAAGTTAAATTAAATTTTATGGTTGTGATACATGGAAGGAAACATGTTGTTGAATGACTTACAACCGCCATGATTCAATTATTTAATTTAAGTACAGTGACTTGATGATTTCAATGTATGGTGTGCACTTAAAAGTTTGGTATTGAATCTTCAAGTCATAACATGAGCCAAGTGGGAGAATGTTAAATTATTTTAATATTAATGATGGCTCATGTAATTTATAGAATAACTTTAATGTAAAGAAATCTAATGTAATGATTATTAGATTATAATTGGATTAAAGTTATAGGGATTATTTTAGAGATATTAAAATTAATTCCCTCTCTTCTCACTTCTAAGGACATGATGGTTTTTTAATAAATAATTTAATTTATTTATTAAATTATAAAAAGTTAACGTTGGAGGTTAAAAAAGTTTTATTTATTTATTTAAATTAAATAAAACTTAACGTTGGAGGTTTTGGAGGTTACAGAAGTTTCTTTTTATTTATTTATTAAATTAAAAATAAGTTAACGTTATTTAACTTCTTTTAACATTAACTTATTTCCTTTTAAAAACCCTTCTCTCCAACAAAACATACGTGCATTGTCTCATTTTCTGAAAGAAAGCAGAAAAGAAAAGCAAACAGAGAAAATACAGTGACTGAAAGGTGACAGGTAATTTTCATATCATCAGGAAAGCCATTAAAGAGAAGTAAGAGAAGGGAAAAGATACTTCTTCATCAAAGGGACATTATGGATCCAGGTAAGTGCTCTAATTTTAAATGGTTGGGAGGTCCATCATGCACAATGAAATTCAAATATGTTCAATTTGAGTAATTATATTCAAATTTGTTATAGATTTGTGGCCAGTGGCCAGTTTGAGTGATTTTTGAGAAATCTTCATGGCAGTGGCCAGTTGCTTTCATCAAGACAAACATCAAAGAATCACAGAGAAATGAAAAGTAAACAGGAAAAACAGTATTTACAACTTCAAACCTGTAACGAAGCTTTGCCATGCAGCTACACTAAATAGGAATGGAGAACAGTGACAGATAGAAATACCTAAACGAGTGTTCTTTATTAATGATAAGTAAAAGCTCTTTATTAATGATAAGTAAAAGCATATGCATTACGGAAGTAAAGGGGAATATATATACAAAATGAAGCGATAAACGAGAAAAAACAGATTCATTTACAAAGGAGATTTAAGACACTAATTATGAAGCTAACATTACAATAAATTAATTAATTATCTACGAAATTTTATATACAGATAAAAATTGGTAAGTAATTATAATATTATTTACTGATTTTACATACAGAATAAATTGGTAGATAATTATAATATTATCTATTGATTTTACCTACATAATAAATTGGTAGGTAACTATAATATACATATAAAATAAAACAATAGATAATTATAATATAATTTTTTTTATATTTATAATTTTTTTAAATAAATTATTTAATATTAATATTAATAATAATAATAATAATAATATAATATTATTCTTATTATTATTATTTGTATTATTATTTATTAATATTATTTATATTAAAAAAATGGGAAAGGAAAATCCTAGACCCTCTTTTTTGATTTGGTAAGCAGCTCTTATTTCGTTCACCGCTCTTTTCTTTTTCATAAAGCAAGAATGATGGTCATCCAGCAGCAGAGCTTTTGATTTGTGGAGCTTTTGATTTGTGGCCATTAAAGACAAGGTGTCTTTGTTTTCGTTATAAGATGATCATAATATCTGTCAAGCTTGGAGATTATCTTGTTGAAGAGATTCTTGTCAAATGGTTTGGTGAAGATGTCCGCTAATTGCTCTTTAATTTATATAGGTAGAAGATGGAAAAGTTTGGATTAGATTTTTTTTCCGAATAATGTGATAATCTATTTCGATGTGTTTCATTCTTTTATAAAAATTGGGATTTGCAACAATGTGGCGAGATGATTGACCCTTGCAATACAAGGCAGTAGGTGAAAAAGTTTTGATGTCAAGATCCTGTAATATAAAACTTAATCATTGAATTTCGCAAATTGTTGTTGTTAATGCTCTATACTCAACTTCAAATGATGCCTAATTTGAGTATCTCCGAATCCCTTGGAAAGAAGAGTCCTTGAGTTTGAGTTCCTTTGATGTACTTTAGAATGTGTTAAGCAGCTTCATAGTGAGCAATGTAGGCGCCTGCATGAATTGGTTGAGGAATTGGACAACATAGGTGATGTCGGATCTTGTGTTAATAAGATAGACACAAGAGTAAGGCTTGAATCCTTTAGATCAAACCTACTATACACATGTGAGGTAAAGTACAAATGCAACCTTATCAAGAAAATGATCAAGTATAAAAAATCTGAATATATAATCAGTTTTTTGAAAGGACTGAATGATGTTTTCATCAATGTAAAAACCCAAATCCTACTTATGGAACCATTGCCCAACATTAATAGTGTTTTCTCTCTTGTTTTACAACAAGAAACACAATTACATGGTGGAAATATATTTGAAAATAAAACTTCTATTGATTTTGTCAATACTCAAACTAATTAAAGGAACCAACAACAATGGATGGAAGTCTAAAAAAAAAAAAAAGTAAGAACCCCCAAGTTTGAAAAATAGTGTAATTTTGCCACAAAATAAATCATATAACATATTAATGTTACTCAAAGCATAACTATCTCCTTAGTATAAACAAAAGAATGAGCAACAACTAACAACACAATTTGTGAAACTAATTCTAGTGTTGAAGATAAAAGAGTTAATGAGACAAATTCATCAAGCCAACCAGATAAATAATACTAATTCATGCAAGATCAAATTTATCAAATTCTAAAAATGTTGCAAGAATCAAAGAATAACTCCAATCATAACATAAATAGTCTTATGATTGAAAAATATTGGATACTTGATACAGGAGAGGAGAGTCACTGATATGTAACTTATGATGTGTCTAATTTCACTAATTTTTTCAAAATTAAATCTATACTCATCAAGTTAATAACAAGTTTGACTTGTAATAAAGTTAAAAAATATTCAAAGGTGTTTTGGGAGAAAAAAAACATCCATCAATAAAAAAAATAATTTATTCTTTTTTAACGAGGATTTAAATCAAAACTTTACCCATATTTTATGTGCGTCAATGGTCAAATATTTAAACATAACATGTTTCAACTTAAATATAACATGTTTCAACTAGTGTCCATCTAATAATTTTATAAAGTTTATAAAAATACAGGAATTCAAAATAATTTTAAGATTAAAAATTATTAACACAATCTTATTTATTTATATTGAAAAGGGAAAATAATAAGAATTTTGATATTTTTTTAATAAATTACAATAAAAGTATATATATATTATATATATATTTAATATTTCTTCAAATATAAGTAACTATTAATTTTAAATTTTTGTGTTCAGATTTAGGATTCAATTTCAAAGTTTAATTCTTCTTATACTACAACAAATACTTTTCTTTCGGACAAAGTTTTTCCACTAAGTTTTTTTCTTTATGATTGAGTTTTATTTGAGTCCATAAAACCATAAAACACCTTTAATTATACTTCTTCCCTTATGAGTCTCTTTTATTTCTTGGCTGGTAAAGTATAAAATAATTTTACAAAGTGATATTTTACCAACTTTAAAATTTTCTAAAGAAAAAATAATTGATTCAAATTTCTTAATTATAAGAATTTTTTACCCTATCCTTATATAATTTTTTTTATCCAAATAATCTCTAATGACCATGCTTATAAATATATTAGAATATTCTTTCATTTTTTTTCTTATTCATTCATTATTGATTCTTTCAGAGAAAATTACAAATGATCTTTACTGAATTTAGAGTTTGATTTTTACTATTTTCTTTCTTTATAAAACATAATTTGATTAAGAATTAAATTTTCTGATAATAAATCAATTTCATAATTCTCATCCCTTAAAATTGATTTTGTTAAAATTGAATTATTAAATTATGCTTTTAACTCTCATACTCAAATTATCAAATCTTTCTAAGAACAAATAAAACTACGATACTAGTTGAAGTTTAATATCAAAATGATTTTAAAACTAAAATCTACTCACACACTTTTTTCATATTAACAATTTTCAAGGAAAAAAATATAACGGAAAATAAATAAAAAAATACATCAATTACTCTAAAAAAATAAATAAAAATAAAACTACTTAAGAAAATCTTAACATCCTATTATTTCCTATAATAAAATTCATAACAATAGAAATGTTAATAATTTTCTAATAAATTCTAATAATAAATTTTAAAATATATCTTCAACCAAGAGCTAAAAATACACAATAATGTTGTAGATGAAAACTACTCAATAAAAAAAAAAACACTAGACACAATAGTTATCATAAGCTAGCACTGCCTTTTCTCATCATAGACACTATAAAACATGTTGGTCATCGAGTAAAATATGTAACCATCAAGTTATTAAAAAAGTATCATTCACTACTGCTACAGAAATCAAGAGTTCAGGGGCTGTGAAGTTCAGTTCTGTTGAAGATCTTGTAGAGGTTTCCTCTTAGGAAATGCACTCCTTGATATGATCGTGCCAACTTGCTCCTTCTTCGAAATTTTAATGTTTTCTTTCATGTCACTAGCTCCATCAATATCTCTTGCACGTTTCACAGGCAAACTCGACACAATCTTCAACTCTTTCTTTATAGATGATTCTTGGAGCTTAGGAATTGGTGTACACTCTGGTGGTGTTTCCAATTCATCTCCAGAAAAAGTGCCTAGAAATAAAGGTTCAGAAAAATATCAGATGATTCCTATATATAAACAGTAACTTTGTACAGGTAACTCTTGAACAGAGATTGCATTGCTTCAACCAAAACTTGTATACTTTACCTGATGCAGACATTTGTTGAAGGTTAAAAGTGCATAACTTCATTTCATCTTGTTGGGACATAGTTGGAGCATTCTCATCTGAATTTTGACCACTTGCATCATCAATAGAGTGGAAATCGTTGAGGGTCATCTGAATTTTGCCATCTTCTGCTCCAGTTACACCAACATCTTCATGATCATCAGATTTATTAAACAACCTGGTAACTTCTTCGTGCACCAAATCACTCTCCTCAGTAGATTTTGGTAAAAGAATCAATCCATTTTCCATATGCAGAACTTCCTGACTGTTTTCTTTCTCCATTTGATCACTTGGAATCCTTTCTTCCACTTTGCAAGTTTCCACAACATCTCCAAGTTTACTTCGATCAAAATATGTTTCATCCTGAAAGCCTTTTATTGCTGAAGGCTGTAGGTTATTGGGCAAAAATCCAATGCATTCCTCTGAATCAGCATTCAGATCTGACTTCTCAACTTCTCCCTCCAACAAATGGTCTCCAATTTCCACTAAAGCAACCTGTACAAGATCCACATTGCTCAAGACCATTACACTCGATGATGCATGTGTAACTTCCTGACTTTCATCAACTTGCTTCTCATTGATATTAATTTGCATGTCCACATCACCAATTCCAATATCAACTTCCTCTGAATTAGCAATCAGACCTGACTTCTCAGTTTCTCCCTCCAGCAAATAGTCTCCAACTTCATCAAAAGCAACTTGTACAAAATCCTCATCGTTCAAGTCCATAACACTAGCTGCAGCATGTATAACTTGCTGACTGTCATCAACTTGCTCCTTGTTTACATCCATCTGCATGTTGTCCTCCGCATCACCAATTCCGTTATCAATTCTTGCTGTTTCCGGGAAAATTTTTGTTTCGGACAGCAACACTTTAGTCTCTGAATTATTTAGCTGCTTGGGAGAAAAATCAATCATTCTCTCTGAAGCTGGGCTCAAACTTATTTTTCTTGAAGATACAAACTTGGCTTCAGACATATCAACATTTTCCATCACAGTTCCTAGAACATCACGGTTAGAGAGATCATAAATTCATTACTTTAAAATCAAGGGAGAATGTTTATGAACTATCATTATAAATAAACTTTAAAATAAAACAATTCACTATACCTGAAACAACCATTTCATGAATATTAAAATCAAACTTCGCTTCACTTAATGCATCATTTGATAGAAACTGAACTGGTGTCCCATCCGAATCTTCAAAAGTAGAAGATTGGAGCTCATCTGTAAATTGTTCAACAGTCATATTGGTCTTCCCGACATTATTGATGGCACGTATGGAAATGTCAAGGCACCTGGTATCAACTTCAGATCTTCCATTTACAGCATCATCATCATGAACATTAGAGTTGTCAAACAACCCAATAACTTCTCCCTGTTCTATGTGCATATTGCACTCTTCCATAGATTTGTGTAAAAGATTCACATTGGCTGTTGTGTGCAATGTTTCTTGACTGTATTCAACTTTCTCCATCTTGTAACTTTGCATGCTTTCTTTCATGTTACAAGTTCCTACATGTCCAAGTGTACTCGGATCAAAGCATGTTTCAGACTGAAAGCTCTCAATCACTGAAGCTTCAAGGTTATAGGGAGAAAATTCAATGCATTCCACTGGATCTGTAATGGAACCCGTCTTTTGTGGTGATTTCAACTCCTCTTCACACGTATCTGCAGATGTTCAGATAGCCAGCTATAGAAGATCATGAAATCATACTTAAAAAGACATAACCAATAAATTTGAAAACCAAAACTACACTATACCTTGATGAATATTAAGATCACTAGACTTGACTTCATTTTCTGGATAACTTCTCTGAAATTGATCTGGTGTGCCAACTAAATATTTATTTAAACTAGAAGGAACATCATCTGCAGAATGTTCTGCAGTTAAATTGGTCTTTCCATCAGTACTCTTGGCATCAACTTCAGATCCAGTGTATATGAGATTGTAGACACTGGCATTACAAATATTGTCATCAGATTTCTGAACATCTTCTGCCATAGGGTAACCAAATTCCTCTTCAGAAACATGCATAACGTTCACATATTTTAGGTTTGATCCTTGAGGGCTATTGTGGTCACCTTGTTCAACAACTTCCTCTTCTTCCACCATAGGGTAACCAGATTCCTCTAGACAAACATGTAAAGCATTCACTTCTTTCATGTTTGGTCCTTGAGAGCTATTCTGGTCACCTTGTTCTACAGCTACATCTTCTTCCACTATAGGGTAACCAGATTCCTCTTGAGAAATATGTAAAACATTCATATCTTTCATGTTTGGTCCTTGAGGGATATTGTTATCACCTTGTTCTACACCTACATCTTCCACAATAGGGTAATCAGATTCCTCTTGAGAAACATGTAAAACATTCACATCCTTCATGCTTGGTCCTTGAGAGTTATTGTAGTCACCTTGTTCTAAAGCATTATCTTCTTCCACCATTGAGAAATCAGATTCCTCTTTAGACGCGTGTGAAGCATTTACATCTTCTTTCATATTTGATCCTTGAGGGCTATTGTGATCTCCTTGTTCTACATCTTCATCGTTTTCCATTACAGGGTAACCAGATTCTTCTTTAGAAACATGTAAAACCTTCACATCCTTCATGCTTGGTCTTTGAGAGTTATTGTGGTCGCCTTGCTCTAAAGCATTATCTTCTTCCACCATAGGGAAACCAGATTCCTCTTGAGAAACATGTAAAACCTTCACATCCTTCATGCTTGGTCCTTGACAGCTATTGTGGTCAACTTGTTCTAAAGCATTATCTTCGTCCACCATAGGGAAACCAGATTCCTCTTTAGAAGAGTTTGAAGCATTTACATCTTTTGTGTTTGATCCTTGATAGCTATTGTGGTCGCCTTGATCTACATCTTCATCTTTTTCCACCACAAAGTAACCAGATTCCTGTTGAGAAACATGTAAAACTTTCACATCTTTCATGCTTGGTCCTTGAGAGCTATTGTGGTCACCTTGCTCTAAAGCATTATCTTCTTCCACCATAGGGAAACCAGATTCCTCTTGAGAAACATGTAAAACCTTCACATCCATCATGCTTGGTCCTTGAGAGCTATTGTGGTCACCTTGTTCTAAAACATTATCTTCTTCCACCATGGGGTAACCAGATTCCTCTTGAGAAACATGTAAAAACTTCACATCCTTCATGCTTGGTCCTTGAGAGCTATTGTGGTCACCTTGTTCTAAAGCATTGTCTTCTTCCACCATAGGGAAACCAGATTCCTCTTTAGAAGAGTGTGAAGCATTTATATCTTTTGCGTTTGATCCTTGATAGCTATTGTGGTCGCCTTGATCTACATCTTCATCTTTTTCCACAACAGGGTAACCAGATTCCTTTTGAGAAACATGTAAAACTTTCACATCTTTCATGCTTGGTCCTTGAGAGCTATTGTGGTCACCTTGCTCTAAAGCATTATCTTCTTCCACCATAGGGAAACCAGATTCCTCCTTAGAAGTGCATGAAGCATTTTCATCTTTTATATTTGATCCTTCAGGACTATTGTCGTCACCTAGTTCTTCAGCTTGGTCTCTTCCCTTTCCATTTTCACAAATATCTCTAATAAGATTATTTTTGTCACCCAACTTCTCAACTTCTCCCTCCCCCAAATGGTTGTAAAATTCATCCAAAGCAACTGTCACAGGTGCTAAATGTAAGCCTTCCTGACTGTTAACATGCTCTTTATTGAGTCTACTTTTCACGTCTTCCTCAACCCCACAAATTCCAAACTCTTCCCTTGTTATTTTCGGGGACAAATTTATTTGAAATTCCAACCTTTTAATCTCTGAACCTTTCAAATTCTTGGCTAAAAAAACACTCTTTTCCTTTAAACCAGGGCTAGGAGTCACCAAATCAATCATTTCCACATTTTTGCCACCAACACATTGAAGGATGGTGCCTTTCTTTGTTCCAGCATCACCAGAACCTAAGGGATCTTCTATTTCTTTTTCCTGTGTGTAAAACAAAACCAAATTCCACAAACCAACAACACAATAACTAACCAAATAAGCAAACAAACAGGTAAACAGTCTCTAACATCATGTTCCTAAACAAAATAGAAAAAACTTAGATGTAATTCCTTAAGTTTGCTAGTGATTGTAGTTCAAATAATAGAAGTTGGTAGACAGTTAAAAGGGGTGTTAATATCTTTGTTTGACCGTGAAGACACTCTTTTGCTTTTTATGATTGTATAGAGTAGAGAGTGTGTACAAAAATGTACAATTGTATAAATACGAAATCAATAATACAAAATATTATTTTTCTGTAATCTTCTTCTCTTCTTCCTATCTGAGTTTTCTTCATAACAAAATTAAGTATAATTAGTAAAGATTGTCCAATTATTTTTTTTGACTAAAACTTTATTTGTAATTAAATAACAACCAAAAGCTCTTATTTGTTCAAAAAAATACTAATTGAAGAAAAGATTACAATGATATGAACCTTGAAAAGGAAGGAGAGTCTGTCTGCCATTTCACAGTTCTTCAAATTTGCAGGAATGCCATGTTTCTTGCACAGAGCCTGCAGTCTCTTCCTCTTCATGCCATGAAAATCCATTTCTGTTACTCTCACTTTTGACCAAACAACTCCAAAACAAACTCCAACTTTTGCAAATTCAAACCAAATAACGAGGGAAAAGAAAATGATTTAACAGTTTGGGTTAGTTTCTGAAAGTTACAATGCTGAGCTTCTTCTTTGTAATCTGTAACTCGGTGAATCTACTTCATTGGTACAACAATTTTCCAGTGAACATAGGAATGGCAGGTAATTTAAAACAGACCATTGAAGTATTTATGTAGCACATGTTTGTTTATGGTGCAGAATTTTGAATTCAAGTTTGAGTTGCTGATGGTGACTACATTATCCATTTTTGAATTTGAAACTTTTTTTAATATGAAAATTGTCTATGGTTGGTGGCTTTACACGTGGATCACCAATGACCCTGCTACTCCACGTGGTGATAAAAGTGATGTGTGGTAAGTTCTTATATTATTCATTTACTAGTCTTATACCGTTCAAAGCACAGGAAAATATTTTATATTAAAAGAATTATTAATTTTTAAACATATTATTAATTTAAATATTTTATATCTAAATATAATATATAATTTAAATATAATTGATAAAAATATAATTAAATATAAAATATATTTAAATTTATTATTATTAAATGTAAAATGTACAATAAAAAGTAAATGATAATAATAAAGAAAATCAGTGTGAAGAAGGAAATGGAAAAAAATTATTATGTTTTTTTTTATAATTTTGGCAGATTTTTTTAAAAAAATAAAATATTAATTATGTAAAAGATAAATTGGGAAAATGTAATTAATAATTTATATTTCTTTTGTGTTTTTTTTAATGTTGATAAATCAAAGATGTTTCTACTAAATTTAGAATAATTTTATTTATTTTTATTTTTTAATTTCTTGCAAAATTTTATTGATATAAATTTTATATATATATTTTTATTTTAATTAGTGATTAAATAAAATATATGTATAATTTATAATTTTAATTCAATTTTTATTATTATTTTAATATAAATTGAAATATTAAAAAATATATAGATACATAATACATAAAAAAAATAAAACAAATAATATAAACACATAAATTAAATATTTTCAAATATTTTTTTATATATGATATTTTTTATAAGAATACATACATTTTTATTTTATTTAAAATTAAAATTTTCAATTATTTCTTTATTTTTACTAACATATAATTAATTATGTATAAATCTTATAAATACTCGAGATAGAAGATAGAAACTAATTTTACAAAGTGACACTCCTTAACTTTTATTTATTATCATTGAAAAATATAATGATAAAGGAAAACTTTAGTTAGAAGGTACCAAATTCATTCTTGGAAGAAATATTTTGTCATCAATATTTTTCCCAATAATAACTGAAATAACATTCTTGCTTAAATTGTTTACTTGCAATCTTGTTTCATTCCAAAGATTAATATTTCTCAAAAGTATTATAGGTACACCGACTTTTAATTTAAGTCTATGATTTGAAATACTTGAATATTTAAAGTCATTTAGAAAGTCTGACGTAAACCACTCACCTTGAACTTCTTAGTTTCATCTGGTAAGGAATGTGTGAAATTAAGTAAGTTCTTTCTTCACCAGATATTAAAGATAGAATGAATTTATTAACTTTTTCTACAGAATCAATGGTTGGATAAAGTATAGCTTTTCATGAAAAAAGTTAGGGTCGTTCATATTATGCAAAAGATTAAGATAAACAAAATCAACTAAAAGGGGTTTCATTATTATCAAATAGAAGATCTGATGGAATTTCAACATCTTCTTTACAATGTTCATTTAAAACCATATTTCCATTTCCAACTTTCAGTATCCAATCAACAAATTCTTTTATCTATGTTGCACTGTCATTTGATTTTGTTGTATTTAATCTCATTTTCAGTAAATTTCAATACTTTATAATGTTTCCACATACTTGAGTAATTTATTGATGATTTTATAATATTGTATCTTGAACCTTTTTTCGCAGCAGGTAGAATCTATCTAATATCACCTTCCAAAACAACTATTTTGCCACCAAATAATTTTTCACGGTTGTCCTTATTTTGAGATTTCATAATATCTTTGAAGGTTCGATCAAGTGATTCAAAACATAATTTATTCATCATTGGGGCCTTATCTCATATGATCAATTTTGTTTTCATCAACAGTCTAGCCTTATGATTTTCTTGAGCAATATTGCAAGTTGATTCTTCATTTATTACCAATGGTACGGGAAAGGTAAAATGGGTTGTCTTTCTACCAAGAAGTCACAAAAGAAGCAATTTCACTTAAAGCTGTTAAAAATAGTGTAATTCAAATGTAATTGTCATATTTTATTAGTCTCTGAAGTGTATTAGAGGTTAGCCATAATAGTTGGGTTGTTAACTAAATATGGTTAAATCTTACGCAGTGTATAAATAGCATGTAAACCCAGTTCATAAGTGTGCGTGATGGAATTTTTTGACTATGTTTTTCAATACAAGAAGTTGTTATTTTTTCATTATTCTTTTTTTCTCTCTTGTACAATCTTTTCAAAAAACCACCACGAAACTTTTATCAATTCCAACAATTGGTATCAAGAGCTATACGATCCACGGAAGTCTACGACGGTAAACAATGGCGACGTTAAATAACAACGACCAAATTCTAGTGAAACTACCAATCTTTGATGGAACCAACTATGAGAGGTGGACGATGCAAATGAAGGTGGTATTCAGATATCAAGGCGTGCTTGATATCATACTCACTAACGTCACACCATTAGAGACAAATCTCACAGAGGCACAGAGGGCAACTCACAGTGAACAGATGAAGAAAGATGATAAAACGATCTTTCTAATTCATCAATGTGTGGACTCAAATGTCTTGGAGAAAATTATTGACTATGAGACTGCCAAAGAAGCATGGGATGTGTTGGCTACAACTTACGCCGGTGACAAGCAAACCAAGAAGGTAAGATTGATGACACTCAGACATCAACTAGGTTTGCTTCAGATAGAATCAAATGAGACGATGGCGCAATTCGTGAATAGGTTGGTGATTCTTGCAAATCAAATGAAGAGTTGTGGTGAGGTGGTGACCGATTCGATGAAGGTGGAAAAAGTACTCACTGGTTTAACATCAAAATATAATCATGTTGTTTCTGCAATTGAACAATCACAGAACCTAGAAACGTTGAAATTGGAGCAATTACTGGGTTCTTTGGAAGCACATGAGTTAAAGATGAAGAAGAGAGAAGATATCAAGAAAGAAGTCTTTTGAGAAAGTCTTATTTGCTCAAAATCAAAAGAACAGTGGTGGTGATTCTTGGAAAAATAATGGAAAGGAAAAGAAGAAATCAAAGCAGCACATTCAGTGCTATAATTGTCAAAAGTATGGCCATTATGCAGATGAGTGTAGTAATCCTAAAGTGCCTAGGAAGAGAAGTGAAGAAGCACAATTTGCACGTGATTCTGATGATGAAGAAGCAGTGATGTTAATGACCTTAGTTAACAGTGAAACAAGCATTGAGGAATGGTGGTATTTGGACACTGGTTGTTCAAATCATATGACAGGACATAAAGATTGGTTCTGTGAAATTGATGAAACAGAAAGAAGAAGCATTAAATTCGGTGATGGTAGGTTAGTGATGGCTAAAGGAATTGGCAAGGTAGCCATAAGAAGAGTAGATGGAAGCAAGATAACTATCAATGATGTGTTATATGTTCCTGACATGGATTCACTCTGATGTGTGTGGCCCATTTGAAATCAAATCTCATGGAGGTAACTTGTATTTTGTCTCTTTTATAGATGATTTTACAAAGAAAATGTGGATCTACTTGTTACAAAGAAAGAGTGAAGTATTTGTAACATTTAAATCATTCAAGTTACTAGTTGAAAAATAATCTGGTTGTTCAATTAAGATGCTCATAACTGATGGTGGAGGAGAATATACATCACTTGAATTTAAGAATTTCTGCAAGGAGGAAGGTATAACTTATGAGGTAATGTTCCACACATTCCTCAACACAATGGAACTGTTGAGAGAAGGAATAGAACAATTCTAAATATGGTGAGATGCATGCTGAGAGAGAAGCATCTTCCATACGATTTATGGGTAGAAGTAGTATTCACAGTTACTCACTTTTTGAATAGATGTCCTACAAAGAGGCTAGATAGACACCAGAAGAAGCTTGGAGTGGACTCAAGTCAAGTGTGAAACATTTCAAGGTATTTGGCTCACTATGTTACAAACATGTGCTTGAACAAAACAGAAGAAAATTGGACTCAAGGGCTCAATCTATGATTTTAGTAGGATATCATAGTACTGGTGCCTATAAACTTTTTGATCCCGTGAGCAAGAAAATTGTAATAAGTAATGATGTGATCGTAGATGAGACAAAGGAATGGGATTGGAACAATGATGTGGAAAAACAAACTCATGAAACAGTAGAAGTTGAACTGGGAAGAGAAGAAACACAAGAAGATATTCATATTGACAATGAGTTAAATGTGAATGATGAACAAAATGTGAATGATGAGCCAAATGTGAATGAAATTGCACCTTTGAGAAGGTCACTAAGATAGAGAACTCCACCAGTGAGATTTCAAGACTATGATGTCTTTCTTGATATTGCTATTAACAGTGATGGTGAACTGATGAACTTAGTGCTCTTAGCAAAAGCAGAACCAATTTCACTAGAAGATGCACTAGCTAGTCCACATTGGAAGAAGGCCATGGAAGAAGAATTGAGATCAATTCAGAAGAACAACACTTGGAAAATGGTGAATTTACCAAGTAATAAGAAAGCCATAGAAGTGAAGTGGATTTTCAAAACCAAAGTTAAGCCATCTGGTGAAATTGCCAAGTATAAGGCAAGACTAGTTGACTCAACACTATATAGGCAACTCATTGGCTCATTAAGATATCTGTGTAATTCTAGACCAGATATCACTTATGGAGTTGGCTTGGTTAGTAGATTTAGGGAAAAACCTTGCAAGGATCATCTACTTGTGGCTAAGAGAATTCTTAGATATGTGAAGGACACATTAGAGTGTGGAATTTTGTTTCCTGCAACAAAAGAAAACTCTGAAATAGAAATAGTTGGCTACACAGATGCAGATTGGAGTGGAGATGTTGGTGACAGAAAAAGCATATCCGGGTACATATTCATGCTTGAAAATGCTCCTATATCATGGTGTTCAAAGAAACAAGAGGTGGTGGCATTATCTAGTTGTGAGCTTAGTACATCTCAGCTGCTTTTGGGGCAAGCCAAGCCCTTTGGCTAGGAATGTTACTGGAAGAACTTAACATCAAGTGCAGTAATGTAATGAAGCTCAGGATTGATAACAGATAAGCCATAGACCTTGCTAAGCATCCAATAGCTCATAGATGTAGCAAGCATATAGAAGTCAAATATCATTTCCTTCGTGACCAAGTTAACAAGAACAGACTAGCACTTAAGCATTGTTGAACTGAGGAACAATTTATAGATATGCTAACTAAAGCTGTGAAGCCTAAGAGACTTGTAGAAATGAAGAACAAGATTGGAATGCACAATTTGACAGATTTAAATTAAGGTGGTGTGTTAAAAATAGTGTAATTCAAATGTAATTGTCATATTTTGTTAGTCTGTGAAGTGTATTAGAAGTTAACCATAATAATTGGGTTGTTAACTAAATATTGTTAAATCTTACATAGTGTATAAATAGCATGTAAGCTCAGTTCATAAGTGTGCGTAATGAAATTTTTTTTATTCTGTTTTTCAATACAAGAAGTTGTTATTTTCCGTTATTCTTTTTTCCTCTCCCGTACAATCTTTTCAAAAAACCACCACGAAACTTTTATCAATTCCAACAAAAGCTACATTAAGGACAATCATTCCTATAAATCTCAAAACAAATGATAAAGTTTTCTAAAAGAATGTTTTCCCAGTTCCACCATAACCATATAAAAAGAATAATTTTCTTGTTAGGAAAAAACTAATGTAAAATCTCTTCGTAAATATAAAGTTGTTCATTAGTCAATGATTTGAAAAAGATAATCATGTACTTTACTTATTTCTACTTTATTATAATTTAATTTATCAATAATAAATTTATTCTCAAATAAAATAATATTTGAATATTCAAATTGTGGTAAAAAAAAGTATAATCTTTACCTACGATTTAAATTCAACATTCTTCTGACCAAAAGCAAGTGGTCTGAAGAAAGGTCTTTCCATCCTTTCTTATCAATGTGGTCTTCTTTGATTTACTATTAGTAATTAGTAATTAACTTTATTCATCAATCCACAAAGTATGAGGGTTTTGAACTTTCATTATTTATGGTAAAAGTAAAAATATAATCTTAATTAGCTTTACAAAAAAACTGAACAATTAACTAGATGTGTTTTGATATTTGGTGAGTGTAATGATAAAATTTATCGATGGCCCAACCCAACAAAAGACGGTTATGAAACATTTCCAAAGTTTGAGGGTTGCAATCTGGAATGTAAAATTACCTTCATACCGAAAGAGGATGATATTATAAATATAACTATAAAATATAAAATATAAAAAATAATATATATGGGTTGTAAAAGAATAGAATGAGTTTTAAAACTCAATAACCAAGCCTTCCCAAAGGGATTTAAAACATGCCAATATAAAAAATGTCAATTAGAAAATAAAGTATGGGTTGAAAAAAAACATATACCTCATGACATAAAAAAATTATAACTTGTTACCCGAAAAATAATTCTAACTATATATTAAAATATGATTAGTTAAAACTAAGATGTACCTATTATTAAACTTGCAAATTTGTCCAAGAATAAAAAGTTGAAACTATACAAATATTAAAATATTTATTGGGCTTTAAAAAATCACATAATCCATACTGATAAAAAGATTTAAATTTGTCTATATGCAACAAACTTTTGAACCATATAAAAAAAATGAGTTTATAAAACTCAAATGTAATAATAATTATTCAATTTTTGCATTCTTGAATTATTTAGTATTTAACTTACTAATTATTTTAAAAAAAATTACTAGGGACAAATAAAAAATAGTAATTATATATGATTTTTTTTTATTGAAAGTGAAACTTAGTTACTATTAAAATTTGAATTAGTAATAGGGTTTATAAAGTTGAAAACATTTAATCTCAATAGTAATAGTAATTCGCAATAGTTAATTAGAAAAGAAACAATTGAGTTTTGAAGCATAGAGTTACAGATTTCTCTAAGCAAAATAAGTTCTTACAATAAAACATATAACCCAGATTGATAAAAAAATTTGAAACTTGATTACAGGTAAGAAAAGATAAACCTATATAATATAAATTGAGTTTTGAAAAATGAAGTACCAAACATTTTAGAATTTAGCTAATCACATGTTAGTATTGAAAAGATTGAATCTCAACACTGATAGCAATAGTTAGCAGTAGTTAATTGCGGAACATACATTTGACTATGGAAACAGAGAGTTACAAATTTCTAAGCAAAAATGTTCTTACAATAAGTTCTTATAATAAATTATATGAAGCAGTATCAATCACCTTTAGAAGTTGAAAGGTTATGTACAGGCAATCACATAAGAAGTAGAAAAGAGTGTTGCAACATAAAGTATTATTACAAAAATAAATTTTATTATTCATCAAATATTTTTTATAAAAATTTTTTTTGGAAAAAAAATTAACTACCTATTAAATATTTTCCACATATTTATTTTTATGAAAATTTTTTATAAATTTATTTGTAAAAAATTTTTTATAAATTTATTTGTGTGAAATTTCCCATAAATTTATTTGTGTGAAATTTTCTATGAATTTTTTGTAATATATATAAATCACTATATATCAACTACCAAAAAGAGAGAGAAATACAAATGAAAACTTAATTACCTGTTACAATAAAGAATAAAATGTTAGAAATATTTTACTGAATATTCATTCTTTTAATCATTCTTCATCATCTTTATGTTAATTTTTCACCCTATCCTATCTCATTTCACGTTTCAAATTTTTCTCAAGAACACATCATTCCTCAAAATAATATCAATTATTAGATTAATAGTTTTCGATTAATTATTATCAAATGCATTTGAGAATTTTTTTTATATAAACCTTACAAATTTGAAAAAAAATATATTAACACTATGAAACATGATATATACATGTACGAAAAATTATCATTATTTTCTTCATTATTAACAAATTGTTCTTTTTTATAAATAACAGCTTAAAAGAAGAGGTAAGGTGACCAAAACTATTTCATCGATAGTCAATATCCAAAATGACATATAAAGTAACATAATTACCAACCACCTTTAATTTCATGGAACCAATATTGAATTTTATAATAATAGTCTCGTAAGAATATATTTTCTTCACTCGGAAACATTTTTCAAACTTGAACGATTAGTTACTTGTAGCCTCTATTTTGAAAAGATAAATATTATTTACCAAATCAACAATTTCATTAGGAAAAGTACTCCCAAAATAATTTTATACACAACAAATGAAGAGATGTCTAACTAAATAATGAGATGAAAATTAAAAGACCTTACCAATTGTTTACAAACATTTGGGTAAGATTTTTTTTAATAGTGTAGTGATATCTTATCAAATATAACAAAAGTGGTAGAATCTATTTCATCAATTACATGAGTTTTTATTTTTTTATTTTATCCCTCTTGAATATCATTCTAAAACTTATAAATGAAGGTTTTCCTTGTAAAAACATGAATTCTAAATCCTTGACTTAAAAGAATACATAATAAATTTCATTAGTTCCATTAAAATAGTACATATATATATATACGACATTCTAAAAGAAAAATCTTATTAAATTAGTTTTTATAACCATCATTTATGTTTTCCAAAATAAATTTCACTGAGAGAAAAGTTATTTTTGTTTATTATAATTGAAATAAAAAATAAATCATAAACATATCACTTTTTGTTAAGATACTCCAATTTTCATTAGTAGGAGTAAGTTTGGAGAGAGAATTTTTAAAAAAAATATAAAAAAATAAAATTAACTTTAAAATGAACTTATACACAAATTAAAAATAAAAAATTTAAAAATTATGCAATCAATACATTAACTTATAAAGAAAATAATTTATTTTTTTCTTTATTACTAGCAAGACACTCACCTCTCAATTCATGTGGATATGAAATCGTGACATTATTACTTCTAAGCTTCAACTTGTCACGTGACCAACACACTATGGTCCCTTTTTTCAAGACTTCACAATTTATTAATTTTACAGAAGCATCCTATTTATGCATGGATATATTGAACATAGCCTATCCAAAATCATAGGTGGCAACTTCTTACTGGATAGGATATGTTTTTAGTGATATTTTGAGGTACTTGTTGGGAAGGGAAGGAAAAGAAACAATTTAAGAGGGATAAGTGGACAAAAGGGATGCTCCAAACCAATAGAAATTGAAGTATAGATCTCATAAGATGTTAAGATAATAAGAGCTTTATCAAGAAAAGTATATATATATAGGTGAGCTAGAGAACCCAAATGAGAAGCAGAAGCAGCATTCTAAGCAGAGTGTGTTGAGTGAGAAAGTGAGAGAAAGGTAGAAGAAGAATGGCAGCATCAACAATGGCTCTGTCTTCACCATCATTGGCAGGGAAAGCAATGAAGCTTTCTCCATCCACTACAAACCTTTCCGGTGGAAGGGTTTCGATGAGGAAAACACCCTCAAAGTCAGTTTCTTCTGGAAGCCCATGGTACGGCCCAGACCGTGTAAAGTACTTGGGCCCATTCTCCGGGGAGGCCCCATCTTACCTCACAGGTGAATTCCCAGGTGACTATGGTTGGGACACTGCTGGGCTTTCTGCTGACCCAGAGACTTTTGCCAGAAACCGTGAACTCGAAGTCATCCACTCCAGATGGGCCATGTTGGGAGCCTTGGGCTGTGTTTTCCCCGAACTCTTGGCCCGGAACGGTGTGAAGTTTGGTGAAGCTGTGTGGTTCAAGGCTGGGTCTCAGATATTCAGTGAGGGTGGGCTTGACTACTTGGGGAACCCAAGCCTGATCCATGCACAGAGCATCCTTGCGATCTGGGCCACACAAGTTATCTTGATGGGTGCTGTTGAGGGTTACCGTATTGCTGGTGGGCCTTTGGGTGATGTGAGTGACCCAATCTACCCAGGTGGAAGCTTTGACCCATTGGGCCTTGCTGATGACCCAGATGCTTTTGCTGAGTTGAAGGTGAAAGAGCTGAAGAATGGTAGATTGGCCATGTTCTCCATGTTTGGATTCTTTGTTCAAGCCATTGTCACTGGAAAAGGACCATTGGAGAACCTTGCTGATCACCTTGCTGATCCTGTCAACAACAATGCTTGGGCCTATGCCACTAACTTTGTCCCTGGAAAGTGAGAAAAAAAATTGGAACAATGAGAAACTACCACTCACTTGAGTTTAAATTTCTTGTCATTACTTAATGAAATATATATTCGATATGTAACTTTGCAGAGAATGTGAAATTATATATATTTTTTGGTTATTTTATGTTATTTAGTGAAATATCTATTGGGTCTATCTAGAGTGAATGTGAATTATATATCATTATAAATTATATCTCTCTATTTACTCCATTTGAATGTGTCTCCAAAATTTTACTGTTTGTGCACTTTATCAATCAAACTAATCAAAACTCGAATGAAAAAAGATAAAAAATCTTAAGCATTGGGAAGCTTGTTAAATTTTAAAATATAAAGTAGAAAAATTAAAATATTTGATGTTTTTATGGAAATCGAATATTATAATATATATCTTCTTTCAATAACATCTTTTGTCTTTAATTTTGATTATTTTTCAGAAAAATATGTTAGGTACCTGCGAGAGCGTTCCAACACTCAACTCAGTAATGATTCAATAGAATTCAATACGTTTCAAATCAAAATTAGATACTACATTCATTTCATTTATTACTCTTACTTATATTGTTCCTTGGTAAATCTAATTTGTTGAACCTAACTTATGTTTTCAATATTCTCCTACACTCCTACAGATTATCATTATATGATAATGGTTATGATTGTTTTTAATTCTTAATTATACTCAAACACGTATTTATGATTGTTTAATAATTTTTAGTTATTATTGTTGAATTAATTAAAAATAATCGAAACATTTTTTATTAATATCTAAAATTGAGATGTTATCGATTATAATTTGTCTACAGACTAACCGAAATATCTTTAATATAAGTACATATCATGATTTAAAACTTTATATCAATATTTTAATTTTAATTTATAAAATGCACCTTCACCCTTTGTGAGGTGAAAAAATAAGGAAATGAATGAATTGTTTATTTGAAAAAATGAAAAAGTAAAGATTTAAAAAGAAATGGTGGAACTTACCAAATCTTCCACGCATTGGAATCCACACACAAATGTAACATTTTTGTCGTCATAAATGCAGAATCGTTATAGAATATGCAACTTCATTTTATTAATTACAACACTTTTTTTTTTTTTCAGTTATGCAACTTCATTTTTCTTTACTGTTTACTTCTATTTTTACAGAGGTACGAGAATAAGAGAATTTGTGTTCGGTTACATCATAAGAACGAAAGCCAAGTTGTTGAGTGACAGTAATATTCAGTTATTTACTTCACCAAAATAAAGTTAAAATAAAGTTGTATAGTTGGAGAGTTTGGAAAAAGTACCCAAATGTTCAGGTTTCACGAGATTAGAAACTATGGGTCTAAAATCAGTTCACGTGATATTATTTTGCAAGTTAATTTGACAGAGAAGTAATGAATTAATTTGCAGGTACAAAAAGTCTCAGAAGTCTGAATGGTGACAGTTTCTAAGCCTGTCCCATCTGCACAAACTGTGATCTTGATTGACACTTCAACTACCTAATCAATTTCCAGCTAACAGTTTAGAACTGGGTCCTCTGGCTAGTGTCAAAGACAGACACTATTTAATTTCTTCTTTTTTTTATGGGAATTGATATGAAATGTATTAAAAATTAAAACTTTACATTTTACTTAATCTTATATTATTATTTTTCTCATCTGTTTTAACCCCTGATATGAACTATAAGATAAACACTTTATTACTCTTATTTAAGTAAATTCATGCACCATAGGAGGAAATGCAAGATTTGGAAAAAGATAATAAATATTCAATTTAATCTTTAAAAATATATAGAAGTTTCAATTTAATTATAAATTTTAAATAAATTAAAATAAAATCTGAAAACATTTCCATCTTTTACATCCATCTTTCATTTTAATTAAATCTTTACATATTATCATTAAATACAATTTAATTAATATATAAAAACTAAATTCTAAAATATATTTTACAAAAAATGAATATAAAAAATAAAAGTTACCTTTAGACATTTTATTAACATTCAAATACTAAAAAAAATAGAAGACTGAAAAAATCATTCCACCAAAAAGTTAAGGCACATAAAGGGATATACAGAAATTAGCAGAAAATTTCAAGACCAGCTCAATGCACAAGTCTACACTGAGCTTTGCATTATTTTCAAGATACTGTATGAATTTGGAAATACTATACACTATAGAAGTTTTATTCACTTGTTGCAGCAGTCTCATAACCAACCATAAATCCCACTCTTTATAGGGGATTTCAAACACATGAGAACACTAATGATTACAAATATGAGATGCCTTATTCAGAAAGTTATAAATTACATCTCACCTGTGATTTCAGATTTAATTTAGATAATGCACATGTATAAAAAGAATAATGAAACCTCTCAAAACATGTTGTATCTACAAACATATGCCACAAATAACTTTTTTTTTTCAGTGGCAGCTCTCGTCAACAGATAGTACTGCATCCAGAGACGTGTCTTTGACCAAAAACTTATGCATGTTGCAGGACTTTTCTGTGTAAAATATCAAACCATGCGTTCCATCTTTTGTTACCTTAGTCACACTTCAATCCACAAATTTCCAACACAATATCATTTTTGGCTAAAAATGGGTTGATTCTCACCCAAAGTAGTGTTAAGATTGAAGCCAGAAGAATGGCCCAGACCAATATGATGGTAGGAACACCTTCCTGTTTTCCCATGACACCCTTGAGGAAAGGATAAAGATGGACAATGACCCAAAGGGCAAAAAATAGCCTACCAAACAAAGGACCCCATGAATCATAGCCATTGTTTATAGCATCTGAGACACCAACAATAACTCCAATTATGTTTATGATTAGTAGGGTCAACGGAGGTATCAACAAGGATGTCCACTTGAAGATGTAGAGATCAGCAAACTCTCCATCATCTGCAGCTTTGGATGTGACAGTGAAGTTTGTGTTAACTCCTGCCAGAACTTTGAGCAAACCCTGAAAGAGAGCAAACAGATGTGAGGAGGCACCACCAATAACCCAGAACTGTTCATTCCTCCACCAGTCATGTATACCAACACCTCCCCACTGCATTTCCAGGATGCCAGTTGCAGCAATAGAGATGAATAGGGCCATGAAAATGATACTGGCATAGTTACTTATCTGAAAACAATAAAATAAAGCATTGGTCAAAAACACCTTCAAGTGCAACACATTCTATTTTATTGTTTAAAACAATTCTTGAATTTGGTGAGCACTACCTACTATAGGTACTCCTAATTAAAGTTTGAGATAATATTAAAATAACTTTGTAGCAGACACTTTACCATGGACTATATTATGATTTTAATACATCTTCAGCTTTTCATTGGTTGTGCCTATAGGCACTGTAATTATGCAAAAAAGTTAGTCCTATGTTTATGTATTCCTAGGATATAAATTGTACTCAGTTTGAGGATTGTAATTAAAATTTGAAAATATAAATCCTACCTCAGGGACGATGAATTTCCCAGTGAGCAGACAGACAGCTGGCAATGCACAGTAGGCAATTAAGGGAATTGAAGTCAGAGGATAAACAACCGAGTTTATGTAAGAGAATCGTTCCAGCGATTTCAAGCCACCACCATAACCATACCATATAGGACAATGCCTACTGAAAAAGATCTCAACAGATCCAAGTGCCCACCGAAGAACTTGATGCAGACGATCAGAGAGATTTATAGGAGCTGAACCCTTGAAAGCAGGCCTTTTAGGCATGCAGTACACAGATCTCCAACCATGACAATGCATCTTGAAACCTGTTAAAATATCTTCTGTAACTGAGCCATATATCCACCCAACCTGAAAGACAAATGTTACAGAGGTCTAAATACATGTAGACTATGGCTTAAATGAGCTTCAAGGCCTAAAATCTGAAACAGATAGCATACCTCTTTCCCCCATTCTGTTTTATCCTCATAACCACAACTAATCACATGGATGGCTTCTTTCAAGAGTGTTGCAGAACTTGCTGCTTTTGGAATACCCCCATCTTCCATGAGTGTTGAAGCTATGAAAACAGATGATTGCCCATATTTCTTCTCAAACTTTTGTTGAGACATTAGTGAGGACTTCTCGTTGTCAACTCCTGTGATTGAGGTTTCAAGAGGAACACAATATGCCATTACAAAACTAGTTAGTTTCTTCATAAGAATCTAAGTACAATAAAAATATGCTACATAAGTATACATTGTAATAGTAGTGCAAAGTTCAACTCAGTACATCTCAAAGAACTATTTAGAGTCTTAGAATGCTCTTAATTTTTCCAATTGAAACGCAAGGCCAATTTGAGGCATTTCATACCTTCAATTCCCTCTTCAATATTTTCTAGTGCATGCATTTTCTTTGTATCATCCATATTCTTAATCTTCCTTTTCATACTTGACTTTGCTTTAATCTTTTTCTTACTAGATCCCCAACACAGACAGCAGCACCATTTAGGCCAACAGTTACATGTCTTCCTTGGTGGTTTCTTCGTAGCAGGGGCATCATATCCATAAAATGCCTGCCTCCTGAAGACACACCCAGTTCCCACATATATTGGTCCTTGAATGCCATCCAAACCTTTCATATTGATCTATACATATTGAACAAATTATTAGCTTTTCCTTCAAAGCAAGCTACAAGCTATATGTATGTGTAGTAGTATGTTCAAACAACAAGAGCAAATTATTACTTACATCAAAGAATACGACATTTCGATTTGAGTATCTATCATTACGATCAATCCCATCAAATCTTTGGGGAAACTGTACATAGCATATTTTTTTCCCTGATGTTGGATCCATCATGAAGCACATTGCTTCACGAAGGGCCTTACTATTATTTATGTAGTGATCACAATCAACATTCAGTAGGTAAGGAGCATTAGTGATTATTGCTGAGACTCTCACCTTCACAATAAAGCAATAGAAAAAATGTTAGAAGGAAAACGGAGACAGAAGAAAACTATGAAAGCTTTCAGCTTTATTGTGAGAAAAGGGACTTTACCAAAGCATTCATAGCTCCAGCTTTTTTGTGGTGCTCATATCCAGGTCTTTTCTCACGGGACACGTAGACAAGTCGGGGTAATTCATTTCCTTCAATGTCACGAACACCATTTTGACCAAGGAAAACCTGTAGTAGAATACCATCAAAGTTGAGGTCATACAAACATGCCATGTGGACACAACACTACAGAAGACCAAAATAGCATCTTAACATGGTACTCACTTGTATCATTCCAGGATGATCTCTGACATTGTTCCCAGGCCATGGAGTACCATCCTGCATTGTCCAACCATCCTCAGGAACCTTCTGCGCCATTGCCACCAATGCATTAATCCTCACTTTGAACTCTTCGTACTCCCTCTGTATCAACACAATTGAGAACACCAAATGCACCCAATTATTGGTTGAAACCAAGTTGAAGAGATGATAGACAGCAATAAAGGACAGAACTTAGATATAACTTTTTAGGTGTTTTTAATATTGTTATTCAATCAGCATTGGAATTCACCTCTGTAACTATTAATTTTTAATGCAAACCTTTATTATGTAAATTTTCCAAGTAGAATTTTAATTTTGATTGGGAGAACACTGAACACACATAAGCAACTACATCTAAGTTTTGTCCAAAAGTAAAACTCAATCATGATTAAAGAGAAGTTGTGGAAAAATAACTCAACTTTACCCTGGCATAAACTATGTTTCTCACTTAGTCATATAATATTTCATGCAAATTTGAAGTTTTAAGTTTATGGCTTTTCCTTTTGGTCAGAAAATGACATGATAGGAATAATTTCAAACCTTAATGGCACGACGTTCTTTTATAAATGCTGCATCCACTTTATCCTTCAAGTAGTCAACCTTCTGTGCAAAATACCACTCTGGAGCCCGCGGTTCAATGCTGAACTTCTTGCAGAATGGAACCCATTTCCTTGCAAACTCAGAAGTCTCAGAGAGTGCTTCAAATGTAAGCATTGCAGCACCATCATCTGAGACATAGCATGCAACCTTGTCCACTGGATAATCCACAGCAAGGATAGACAGAACTGTGTTTGCAGTTATAAGTGGAGGCTCTTTCATCGGATCCACTGTACTGACAAATACGTCTATATCAGCTAACTGAGATGGCTTTCCTTCTTTCTCATACCTGTGAAGTTGTAAATTGTAAAGCATTAACAAATGTCTTAAGTCACTCACACATATAAGGAGAGGCAGAGAAAGACCAATACCTAAGAGATAAACGATCAAGGTATGTTTCTCGCAGAATTGGGCTCCATTTTGGGAACTGATCAAAAATCCATGACACAGCAAACCAGATTTCACATATTACTGATGTGAGCCACAATGCATATGCATCATTGACTGGATGGAGAATTCTATAATGAAAAAAGAGGCCAAGAATGGCAATCCGGAGTACTATTATGATTCTGTATGGATTTATCCTGCTTGAACTAATTGGCAGCTTTCTCCAAAGTGGTTGTCTGCCTTCATCCATTCTGTTGACAGGAATTCAGATTAAATAATCGTAAATTGAGCAGAAAGGATAGTATATAAATATAGCAAGACAGTATGAATGCAAGTGGTGTATTTTCTGTTGCTATGCAATCTCTAGACAGGACAGAAAATGGATGCTCTTGCACATAGTTGTGGTAATTGGTAGATGGAAGAATGAACAAAATCAAAATAGACAAATAAAAATAGTTACTTAATGGATTAAATAATTAATACATCCTCTAACATGGTGAAATAGAAGTCCAACTTGTGCTCAACTTTTTTCACTATTTCAAGAAGTTCGGTAAAGCCACTCATTTGTACAGTAAAATTTTCTCTAGCAATACTTGTTTTTAGACACGTACTAAAACCAACTTTTCTTCTTCAGCACTTATCAAGCTTGACAAAAGGAAAAAATTTGAAACCTTTCTCTGGTGAGCAGGTCAAGATACATATTAGAGAGGTAAGGGGAGGAAAGTGTCAAACTAAGGATTGTAGACAATTTATTGTGAAAAAAATTTAATTTGAAGATGTTAAGCTGGTAAAGTGTTAGTTTTATCAAGAAGATTGACGATTGTTTAGTTGATTATTGGTGTTAGAAAGTTGACAATTAATGAATTACTTGATGAGTGCAAGAAATATAGTGATTTTGGAAATATTGGTGCAAAATTAGAGAAGAAAGTTTAATGTACAACCTTATATAGCTCTCAGCCAAACCTAGAAACGTGAAAACAATTCTCAATAAAAGTGTACTAATGTTGCTTATGAAATGCTTAGCCAGTATATATAAATTTTAAAAATAAAAGTTATTGAATCTTAAACTAAGTATAAGAAGAATATTTCACAAGAACAATGTAATCTTAGGTTTTTATTGAATATTTGTAACTAAAAAATTAGAAATTTTAATAACAATAAATTACAGACAAAAATTATAATGATGATGATTTATGCTTAAGTTTATGGAAGAGACTAATCTTTAAATACTAAAATTATATTTAAAATTAAACCTGCCAAATGATCTTTAGTAAAAGAAAGATTAACTAGAGATTAACTTAACATTAATTAATTGCAAAGTTAATAAAGAAAACATAATTTAAGCCTAATTAGTTCAATTGTAACTTTTTTAGAAATTGCAAATATAGATCTAAGAAATTTGTAGAAGTTACTATTAAACACAGTGAGATGTTAGAGTTTAATTGCATAATAATCCAACAAGCAGATAGTTCTATTTAACTACTATTTTACCTAAAAATCTATATGGAGGATAAGAACAAAATTCTAGTCACTCCCCATCTATAAATAATCATGGCTATGTGCCCCAACGTGGGTTTAATTATTACATGTTATATAGCAAAAAAGTACAAAGAAAGCCATAAAATATTACTTTTTTACAAAAAAAAAAAGTTTAAATTTTCATCTTATCTAACTAGGTTGTCTGAATTTTTTGTTGGGAGAATTTGAGTGAGGAATATTAATTTAGTAAGTAATTATTAAATCTCATTTTCTTAATCATATTTATATAAATTTTGTCATTAAATATAGGAAACTATTCAAAAGCATATATTATAAATAATTCTATTTTTCTTAATATTTTACATGTTACAAATTGTAACTTTCTAACTACCATTAATGGTTTAAAATTATGGTTTTAATGAACAATCTTGCTAACATTTTCAGTCTAACATTTAGCTGTTTGTAAGAGCCAAAATAAGTTGGACAAGCTCTAAGATTGAAGCTACCAATTTTGGCTTTAAATAAGTTGAAATATCTTAACAGTTAAAGTTGACAAATGAGAACCACAAATAAAACCAGCAAGTTTTATGATCAAATTTCAACGAACAAATTATAAGCATAGGAATTAGACAAAAACACCTACTTTGGCAAGTCAGGATCATCCAGCTCATCACTGTCCTTACCCCCTTCATGCCTAACCACCTGGAGTTTTTCATTTTGCTTTTTTTTCCAATCCTCCATCCTTTCCTTCCATGCAACACTTCCATATCCATAAACTGCTATATCCTTTTTAGGATCCATAGGTCTGGGTTGAACTGCATCACCAACATTAATTGTTACATCACATTAAATAAGGATAGTGAAACCTGGGCAGGGCCAACTAGAAGAAGCACAATCTCAACAATGTGCACATGCAACCCAATACAAAAATGCTATTGCCAATTGGACAATAGCTTGGTGTAGTTAACTACTTTTAGTACACCCTCATATTAAAATTAGGTTTCATCTGGGTAATTTGTATAACAAAAGTTTGGACAAAACTTACACAGGTGTTGTTGGCTCCAATCAGAATTGAAGCTTACCTCAATAGTCAGTGTAATAAATTATTTCATTAAATGTTAATGTACATTACCAAGGTAAAACACCAATTTTGATTAGAGAACAACACCAACAAAATCTAGGGAACTGAATGTAAGTTTTGTCTCTTAAAATAATTGCTACTATATTTTGTCCAATAAAATTACTTACCAGGTACAGTTGAATCAGGAAAAGGCATAGGATGAACTCGTTTCCCTCGAGCCATGAATGGAGGAAGAATTAGTGCATGTTTATCAGCAGAAATGCCCACATCCTTGATTGAAAAACCCATTATTATGTCAAATAGGCCCAAAAAATCGTATATTCGAATTCAGAAAAAGACAAGAGACACAAGTGATGACAATGAACTGACCTCTTGACCATATGTCAGGAGAGGGATCTCAGAAGCCACAGAAGCTGCATCAAACTCTGATGGTGTGTGGATCACTGCACCATTGACTGAACCATAGTTAAGGCGTGTAGAGAACATGGCCTCAGCCATGTGATGATGATCTCGCCTAAGATTGCCTCCAATATCAAACTCGCTTTCCAAATCATCAGTGTCATCCTCTTCTTCATCACCCTCGACTCTAGCACTACCTGATATCAGTTTCAGTGTAAGCCAAATCTATCATCAGATTATGTTAATAGAACAAGACATATGCTAACAACACACTCTATGTTGTTGGTTAAAATTCATTGAAAACTATAGAATCATGAATGAAACACATTAAATAAGTGAGACCCACAAATTTTATAATTCTAATAAATTTCATCCAATAATAATAATAATAATAAAAAGTTATGTTATAGGCATTCTTCAATGTAGCAAAGGGGAAAATAAGGTGAGAAAGAAACATAAACACAGACACAGAGATGATAGTGAAAGCTTCTTCACCTTTGATGCGCTTATATCTGGTTTTACACTGAGGACAAACTTGGTTACCCTCTCTTCTTTCATACTCATAGCAAGGTCTGCACACAGGGAATGCACATTCATTGCAAGCAACAAATGGCTCCCCATTCACTGTAACCTCTAACTCATCCCCACAGATCTGACAAATTTGACCACTTAATTCGGTGACAGCAGTCACCTGCAAATAACAGAGATAATGTAAACGTTGATCAGATCAGGAAAATTGGATGGTAGTGTACTTTACAAGAAGATAGAAGGTCCACTTTTTTTTTTTTTTTGTAAATACACATGACCTTTATTACTTAAAATATGCGGCATCAAAGTTTATGACTTTCATGCAGAAAATCCACAAGCTCTGAAATTGATAAACCATGGCAAAAAAAAAAAAAATAATAACAAGAAGCAAGGAGAGAACAGCAAAAGGACCAAGTTGAATGAACTCAATTTTTTCAATGTTAGATTGGTGAAAAAAGCCTTTTTTGTTTCCTTTCTTTTCCTGTTTCTTTCACCTTGAAGCTGGAGAGGAACTGAAAAGAGTTTGGATTGGAAAATTTTCCACAATTAACACAAAAACAAACTAAAGTCCCCACCCAAGAGAGAGAGAGAGAACTAGCTTAACTATTTCAGCTTGAAACTCTCATTGTGCTCAAAAGAAAACATTTTGAAAAACCATTTCCAAAAGAATAAAAACTCATAAGGAACCAAATACCCTTAGGAATGAAATGAAGGACTCAAAATGGAAAGAGAACCCAATTGGATCAAAAAATTAGCATGGAAATCCAAGAAAGAAAAGACCCCAATGGGGAATTTCCTTCTTTAAACTCTTGACGTGGCTGTGTGAGATGAGTTGAAGAATAAGGACAAAACTCAGAAAAGAGGCTTTTTCTGAAGGCCATGGGAGTTCAAAATCTTCAGAGGAACTGAGAAATCAGAAAGATTGAGACCACTCACTCTTGCAGTCTCATCAGCATTGATAAGAACAAACTCATTCCTGTTATGAGACCCTGCAACTAGTCTCCCTTTGGTGTCCATGGAACCCTTTACTCACTCAACACCAAAATCCACAAATACCAAATACTCCACTCACAAACCCCCCTTCTTCGCCTCTTCCATACTCATAGTAAAAGAAAGAAGCAAATATAGAAAAGGCTGTTAAACTAAGAGTGAAACCGAAGAAAGCTGTTTCCTTTGGAGGGTATAGCTCATGAAATGATTCTTTCCTTGAGCAACCCGGTTTTGTAACAGATGGGGTGCCAGGTTGCTACTAGAACTACAAATTACTACTCTTTCTCATTGGTGAAAGGCACAAGCTTTCAGCATTATAAGCAAACAAATCACAAAAAAGGGTTAAATAAAGGGACAGGAAATGTGAGTGTAGAGAAAGAAAGAGAGAGGAGAAGAAAGGGAAAGAGAATCTATCCAAGCAGGCACGGGTTGGAAATACAACAAAGAAGAGATGAGACAGAGTGAGAGACAAAGAGAGACAATGTGGGAGAGTGTTGCTGTGTACGTGTATGTATATGTGTTTGTGTTTGTGCAATGTGTAGTAATAGTAGTAGTTGGATCCATAATTGTTTTCCCTAATAATACATTCAGTGCTATGAACATTATAAGTGATGTTTTTGTTTTGCCTACGAATTATTAAGCAATGTTAGCTGTAAGTGTATGTAATATGTAACTGTGCATTAATTCGCCTATAATTTAAATAATTATTTTAATTCTAATATTTTTTAAATTAATATATTTCATCCCTCCTTCTAATATCTTGAATTTCATGAAGAAGAAAAAAAATTTCTAATTATAAAAATATAAGAAGAATAAAAAATCATCACTTTTAAAACATAAGGATCTTGAATAGAAAATGAGAGATTAAAATATGTTTTTTAAAGTATGTTAATAATAAATTTTAATATAATTTAAGACCAAATTTCATTATCGAATAATAGTGATAATAATATAGATAATTAATTTTAAAAAAATGAAAATTACGTGAAATTCAAATAGGAAATATGGTAATAAAACGACGTCAAAAAAAAGGCACTGACTTTTCTTGCAAGCCAAAGCCGAAGAGCGTGGAGTAAAGTCACGTGAGGCTAATTCACAAAAGAGAAAGAGTCACGTGAGGTTCGTGCGAGTACGAGATGAACAAAATCTCGCGATAGAGAGAAATAAACTATGATACGAATTTTGAAACATCATCATATAATAACAAGAGTAAATTCTCGTGACTGAGGAAACAGCCAAAATATCTTCCCTCTTTTTTAAATATTAAATTTATTTCTGTACTTTGTTTGCTTCTTTTGAAGTTGCACTGAAAATGGTAAAAAATATTGAAGCAAGTCATGACTCAAAAATGAAGTTATATTTTTTCTTTCTTTTTTTTTGGTGGGGATAATTATAGTAGTGATTTATGCTTGCTTTTTGGGCTATCAAATATTTCTAAAAAGCCAAAAAAAATACATTAATATTAGAAAAGTGAATTGTTTTAGAAACTTCACGTAAGTACTTAATTGTAGTAATGACAACAAGTTTTGAAAATCTATACATTTTGGAGAAAAAAATATGAGCAAATCAAAAATAGAATGAAAGAGTTTAGTTTGCCAAAAACTCAACAACATTTTCTTAATATGTTAGAAACTCCACTTAATCTTCATGGATCATTGTACATATTGAAGCAGAAAGTTGCATTAGAAAATGAAGTTTTGTTCCTGAAATATTATTAGCTACTATTTTTCTGATATGTTGGCAATTCCATCACATCATAGCTAAAGGCGTTAGAATAGTAGGAAAATTACATCTTAAAGATAATTCAATTATTTTCTATTTTACCTCATTCATGTGGAGTTTTATTATTGAGAAAAGAATATAAATCGTGTTATTAATAAGTGGTGAAATTTGAGAAAAAAAAATAGAGAATTCAAAATAGTTAAGAATATAGTAAATAAACTATATTTAATTATTTTAATAATAAATCATAGGTAATTTTTAGATTTAGTAAATAAAATTTTGCTCGATTAATTGCCTTTAGAGGTATTAAATTTCCCTTTTTTATGAGTTTTGATACCATCATTTGTTACTGAATTAAAAATGAGGAATTTATTCTATGATTTTTATTTAAGAAAATTAAGTTTTTTATGGAAATTAAATTTTATATGAGAACATAAACAAAATTTATAATTTTTTATGAAATTCTAATAAATTTAAGGAAATAGTCATGTTTTTATCAAAAAAAATGATTGCAGAATCTATAGAAAAATTGTAGAAAATTTTGTAAGAAATAACAATTAAAAAAAAATTAATTTCATAATATAAACAAACTGAAATTTTAAAAATATAATGAGACAGAAAATTTAATAAGAAAGTCATAAATAGTTTATTTGAATTGTTAAAAATATTAAAAAAAAGTTTCTATTTGTATAGTCGTGTCTGAGAAAAAAAAAGTGTTTTTCATAAATAAATCTTTAAATGCATATGAATGTAATTTATTTTTAATCATATCATTGGTGTCAAATTTTTTCTATCTTTATTAATAATTAATTTCTATTAAAAAATACATTTTAATGTAAAGTTTTTGTATTTGCGTTTTTTTATTATCAATACTTTTGTTTACAAAGTTTTATTTCAGTTGGTTCAAGTAAAAGAAAAAGTGTGTTTCTTTTTCTTTTACAGAAAAGATGTGTTAGTTATGTATAGTAAATTATGCATGTATTACTAGATTCACTAGCATTTAATAGTTTATATATATAGTACTATGTTTTTTAATATATTATATTATATTATGAAAGAGACACATTAAATATTAAATATACAATAACCTTAAAATTTCCTTCTGTAGCGCAAACTTTGTCCAGGTTAAAATGACTTGAACAAGATATTTATCATGCTTGTATTAATTATTATAAAAAATAAATAAATGAAACAGTCTTTAACTTTATCCAACAGTAAAATAATAATAATAAAATAAATATTATTAAGCAAAATTTATACTTTTATTTTTAAAGGGTTCGGATAAGATGTTTATTGGATGCACTTTTTTTAATTTTTAAGAAAGGTAAAAAAAAAGTATAAATAAAATTTTTTTCTTTATTTTCTTAAATTTTTTAAATTTCTCCCTAATTTATCAAACTCTCTTAAATTTATTTAAGAATTATTATTCAATTGTTATCTATTAAAAATTTGAAAATATTGAAAAAAAAAAGTAAGAGCAAAAATTTTAGAATATTAAAAAAAATGTGAACAAGTAGATTAATTTTCTAATTTTTAAATAACTTTAATCAAAATATTTAGGATCTAAATTTTGTAGTTGGTTTAAGAATATCTTAGTTTAAATTTATAATAATATAAATAGTTTTGTACTCAAAATCCTTTAGGGTAAGATAAAACATCTTTTATCCATCTCAATTCGAAAAAAATTTAATATAGAGATAAGGGAAATTAGGTAAGATTTTTTTTTCATATAAAATGTTTGATAAAATGTTTATACTTTTATATATATATATATATATATGTATATATAAGTGTGATTTGTGTGAAATCATGGATTGTTAATGGAATATGTGTTGTGGAAACATGATTACACTGTATTATGTGTGAATTGTATGAAAATTGTACTCATTAGGATTTGAGTTTGAATTTATCATTAAGATATATGTAAGAATATATTAGATTGGGTTAAAGATTATTCGCTTCGAGATTACGATTTCATTATAGTATATTTTTGTTACAAATTTAGAAAAGTGATCTTTATCAAAGTTGTAACCCTAGGTGTTAGCTAACTAATATTACAAAAGAAATTCTATTTCTCATGAAACAAGTTTGTAAGTAATACTTAAAATAAGTGAGAAATACAATTTTTCCCACAAATTTTCCACCACCATAAATTTGAAGGTAAAAAGCTAGTAGAAAATTATTTTTCACAAAAAATTTATGGGAAATTTCTCACAAACAAATTCATGAGAAATTTTTTCATAAATAAATTTATGAAAAATATATCACAAACAAATTTATGAAAAATTTTCATAAAAATAAATTTGTAGAAAATATTCAATGGATAATTAATTTTTTTCTACAAAAAAAATTTGTGAGAAATATTTCATGAATAAATAAGCTTATTCTTGTCGTGTAATGACATTGGTTTTACACACAAATAATTTGTATAACTCAATATATGATTATTTTAGTGATTAAAGGTCATGTTGTCATAATAAGAATAAAAGTTTACATTTTTTTTCTTAATTCAGGCTTAGTAAATTATTAAACTAGGTCTTGATATTAAAATAAAAGATGTAGATAATTGTGTTTGTTTTAAAAAAAATAAGGAGGAAATTAATAGGATAAGTATAACATTAAATATCAATTTTACAATCAAGAAAGGTTATAAAATAATAAAAGAAAGTAAGAGTGGGAGTGAAGAATGTCTCATGTATGAATATTTATAATAATTGTGGATAGAAAGACAATTCCTAAATCTCAATAAGATTTATTAATATTTAAAAGTAAAATATAATATATTTATTTTGTGGTAACCATAAACTTTCAATAAAACTTTACTAATACAATGATTTTAATGAATAAATAATTTTGATGAGTTATAATTTAATTATTTATTTATTATATTTTTGTATTATTTTATAATCTTTAGATCCTATTTATGAAAATTGGTAATATATGATACGAGACTTGTTGTAAAATAAATTATTGGGTTTGTATAACTGTAAATTTTTATGAATATTGACATGAAGATTTATTGTATGATGAATTATTAAGACTATATGTTTGTGAAATGTTGTGATACAAAATGTGAGATTAATTATATGAGAAATGATGGAAATTATTTATGAGATGTGCCAATGAGATTGAGATGGTAAGGTGCCAATGAGATTGAGATGATTATGTGTTAATGAGATTGAGATAGTTGTGTGTCAATGAGATTGAGATGATTATGTGTTAATGAGATTGAGATGGTTGTGTGTCAAGGAGATTGAGATGGACTGTGTTAGGTTATGTGCCAATGAGACTGAAATATGGTTGTGATGTGTAAAATAATTATATGTTGTTTATGTGTGAGTGAGGTAATTACATAGGGGTACTATTTAATATAGCTTTAATGTATATATGGAATTCTAAAGATATCGTTTTGGGTTATCTAAACTTCAATGATATTCTAGTTAGGTAGAGAAGGGAGAAAGATACCATGTGGTGAGAAGGTGATGAAGGTTTCAATTGTACTTATCATTGGATAGATTATTGTCGAACTTTGATTTATGTGTAGGAACCATCCTGACATATGTTTTTTACTGTACTATACTGGACAATTCATGGCTTAAGCAAGGATGTACTGTACTAGACAATTTCTTTATGATCTAATTGAAGTTAAAAGAATTTATAATGTGAAATACGTTGAAAGATGATTAAATTCTTGTTATATAATTAAACTGTTGAGTTATATACTATGACATTTTGTAAAGCATGATATGAAAATCATATGATGAACTATTAAAACTATGTACTTGTGAAATGTTGCGAAGCATAATGTAAGATTGATGATATGAGAAATACTAGAAATTTCCAATGAGTTGTGATTGGTTACATGAAATATTGTGGAGATTAAGTTGGTTGTTTTTCAATAAAATTGAGATGACTACGTGCTAATGAAATTAAGATGGTTGTGTGCCAAGAAGATTAAGATGTATTGTGTGTTAGGCTATATGCCAATAAGACTGAATTGTATGGTTTGTTATGTATAAAATGACTATGTGTTGTTTGTGTGAGAGACAGATAATTGTCACGAGATACTATTTGGTATAAATTTAGTGACATAAAATTCTAGAAATCTCTTTATGGGGTATCCAGACTTCAATAGTATTCTAGTTACGTAGACAATGGTACCATGTGGTGAGAAGTCGATAGGAATTTTAACTACACTTATCACTGGGATGGGCTAAGCCTTCATGCTTTGATTTATGTGTAGGAATTTCCCTTATGTGCGATTACTAGAATGGGGATAAAGTAGTAGTTCTAAGGTGAAAAAGACTCTAAAGGGATTGTGTCCATGACCCGGTAACCAATATGCATAAACAAGTGTTAGCCCCTGAGATTAAAAATTTCATATAATTTTTTAGAAGAGTCTATTTAGTATTTTAGGTGTGTTTGAAATAATGAGTGTGATGATTATATGTGATTGAATGTTTTGTTATGATTATTTGAGTATTTTGAATTTACATAAAAAAAATTATTGAGATTATGAAAATGTAGATGGTATAAATTATTATGATTAATTTTATTTACGTTAACTTACCATTGTGTTTTGTGTGAATTTGATATTATTATGATAATCGTATCTGTATATGATAATAAATAATAATACAAGTAAGTAAAATTAGCAAATAACATTATATAAAATAGTAAATAACATTATAAAAAAAGATAATTTTATTTTAATTTGAAATGTTAGGTATTATTATTGTAATTTTATCTATCAGTCAACTTATTTTAAGTATTATTTAATTAATATAAATATATTAAAAATATAATATAATCAAATTATAAAATAATTTAAAAAAAATATTATTTTAAATTATTATTTAATTTTAATATATAAGCTTATATTTAAATATAATAAATGATTTAATTTAATTTAATTTTTTATTTAAAATATAAAATTCAAATTCAACTATATAATTTAAGAAAAAATAGATTAAAAATTAAAAATAAAATTGATGGTCATCGATTTTCAATTTTTACTTTTTTGAATTAACTTTTTATTATTTTTTAATCCATTCAATTTTCACCACCTATTTATAATATAAACAAATAAACTCCTCTTGTACATTAGTAGTAATCAATAACACGTGAAACACAAAATTGAAGGTGAAATTCCCAACCCAAAGATTTCTCCAAGTACAATTAACCTACAATATACAATATATAAAGTGGGTACAAGATTCCATTCCATAATAATGCATATCATGGCATTGCTTTTGATTTGGGAATTGCCTTCACAAATGGTCACAATGAAAATGAGAAAAACAAGGCTCACTAAAAACAAAAAAACACCAAATAAAATCATCATCTATATACATTTATATACGCATTGTTACTTATAATAACAAAATATAGTTGTTGTGCCACTAATAAATTATGTGAAGTGCCACCACACAAAGAAAATTGTTCCATGTTTCGATGCAACTACTGCTGCCGACACTTTAAGTGGTCCACATTCACAGATTCAAACATTATCTGCAATTTTTTTGCATTCATTCAAGACTCCTAATCACAAATAGCATTAGAAAATTAAGATGGGTTTACAAAAAGATCTCATTCATAGTTATTTATTTCATGCTAATAAATAATATGTACAGTTTTGGACAGATTTTAATATTTTTAATACTTGACTAAAGTAACTTATTTTAAGCTAACTATTTAAGTATAGGATATATTTTAATATTTTTACTACTAGAACATTTATTCCGACATAGTTTCGGATTAAACGCTGGAACATTCTAATTAGTTTGTTTTACTGATGATTGTAAATTGAAGGACAGAGAATATGTTGTTAAGAAAGAAGAAAGAATATGTGGAGTATAAGTGTGGCTGAATATTATTCAATATTCACGAAGCTGGTTGGTGTAGTGATAAGGAATTTGGTTGGTTTGAGTTTTATGAATTAAAGAAGAATAAGCGTTGACAAACGTTGTACTCTTTTAATTTATTAGAAAAGTACCAACAATATTTTTTTTCGTTATTGATTATGGTTTAGGTTAAATTGTCATTTTGATCATTCTTTAGTTTTTATTCGTGATTTTTATTAGTCTGTATATTTTAGAAGGTTTTAGTTTAATTTTGTATATGTTTAATTATTTTTAAAATATTTTAGTTAATTAAATTATTTTTATGGACTTTTCACTATAGATTTATGATTCAATTAAAACAAAATTAAGGAAATAAAGTATTTGTAAAATTAAATATTACATAAAAATTACAAAAAAAATTAAAATGTGGGGTTAAAATTATGAAAAAATATACATAAAATTATCAAAGTGTAAATTTATTAAAAAGTATAAAATTAAAAATGAGACTCAATTTATTTTTTAAGACTTAAAAAGATTTTAAATATAATTTTCAGAAAAATTTTATATTAATTAAATAAAGATATGAGCTAATTATAATATATAAATAAAAAGTATATTTTATTTTTTAAATTGATTTTGAAGATGCTTAGATATTTTATAATTATTTTTTATTTAATGTTAAAATTTAGTTAATAAAATTATTAAATATAAATTGAGTCATTTATTAATATACTGAATTCTAATTAATAAATTGAATTTAAATTAGACTACCTCTCTTAATAAATTATGATGATTTAAAGAATTTTAAATTAATTTTGAAATTAATTAAACATTGTAATATTTTATACTAAATTGAGCTAATACCAAAATATATGTTAAAATAAAGGTGTTATTAATATTTTCCCCTTTTAAAAAGAAAAATCTAAACTTGGTCTTGTGAAAGGGATTGAGCAACTGATGAGAAAAACAAGAACAATTTTGATTTATCCTCTTTTATGAAATGGACAAACTATTCTTTAAAAATATTTGGTATATATACATTTCATTCTGGACCCAACTTGTTTGACTCAAAAGAGTTCAGCAACTGAAGCATTTGTGATTATATGCCACTAGAACAACAACAAGAAAATCATTTCATTATACCAAATAAAAATGTACCCTTTTCGTAACTCTTTTAATAATTCACATCCTCTGCCTATAGTACTCACAAACCCAAAGATAAGTGGTAGTTTACAGAGAGGCAGAGAAGAAAAGTATTTGCAAAGGGGAGAAGAAGAATCTCAAAGGGGGAATTTTTACAGATATTTTTCTGCAACATGTGTACCTTGATGCATCACATGTTCATGCTTCTTCTTTGGAAGGGTTTTCTAGAAAAGCACAAAGCAAGTGGACCAATTTGTTTGGATTCTTCTTTTGTGCCTCAGCATTCTGCTACCATCCATTAATTTATTCAATACAAACGAATCAGATATTGCTTCAGATCTCCCAAGAAGAAAAAAAGGGTTATGAACTTCTTCTACACCAATCAACTCTTATTTTAGCCTACATTATTTGCAATAAATTTTATTTTTTGATGGCTACGATTTTAGTTTGGTGGGTATGTTGTTGCTTAAAGTGGACCTTCTACCAGCTAAATTTTGGACTGTATTCAACTACTAATTAATTAATATGTTTGTAATGATAATAATGTGGGTTTATTTCATCATCCCCTCCAAGATGAATCGTGTTGTCTTTTTTTAAATTTTATAATGTGAATTAACTTAAAGTTATGGCCTTTCACACAAATTATTAATTTTTTTAATTATGTGTTATTTTCATGATTAAGTAACTTGACTTTCTTTATCTAATTTAATGGACCTACACGTTTTAGATTGTGGGGGTGAAAATGGTTAAAGGGGAATAAATAGTAGGCCATGCAGAAAGAAAAAATAATGGAGAGAGAGAAAGTGTGAGAGGTAAAAAGTTAGGGTTCATGTTAAAGTAGAACAGGAATGAGTTTGACTTTCATTGTTAGGGTTCATGTTAGAGTTTAGGATGAAAAAGTTAATTCAATTTCATTTTGGCCGTGTTTGGAGGAATATGTGAGAATTTGCCTATTTTTTAAAATTAATTTGCTTATATATTTTTCAATAACTCATGTATTAATATTTTAAAGTTAAAGATAATAAACATTTTAGAAGTAAGAAATCTAAGAAATAAATTATATTTTAAATAAAATGTGTAATTTTAAAATTATTAACTAATTCAAATTTTTTAGTCATCATAATAATTATTTTATATTTTTAATAAATAGTATAAGAATAAAGTCGAATTTATATATCGCAGGATTGATTTAGTGTAGGTTTGATAAATTCTCACAAATCGATTATAGAAGCTGAAAAAGTAAAAATAAAAAAAATGTTGAAATCAAACCCAAGCATGGTTTTTCTCCATCAAAGTTGAGTAAGGATCAAATAGATCAGAGGATTAACAGTTGTGAATCAATTCTATGCATTCCAGAATTAAACTAAATTAATTGAATTTATAATCTAATTTTGAATAAGAATAGGTAAGCAATTCATTATAATCGAAAATACCACTCAAAATAAAATATACAATTAAATTATATTATAAACTAACTATTCTTCAAAAATTAATATATATATATATATATATATATTTTAATGGTGTAAATATAATAAAATAAATTTATTTTTTTTAAAAATTTTATGAATAAAAGATTAAATTAATTTATATATATATATATATATATTTTTTTCTATTTTTTTTTTTTGAATTAAGAAAACTCTAGTAGATTTTAGATTTAAGAAATGAGAAGGAGTTGAAGATGGAAAGAAACATTTTAACTAATCAATTTTAAATAAATAAGTTATTTAATTATATTTGGGATTTCTTTCAATTAAAAGTTTGGAAATAATTTATATATTAGAACGTTACTTATGTTTTTAGAAGTTTTAATATATATTCTTGAAAATAATTACTTAAAAAAAATTTCAAATAAGGATATTTATGTAAGAGAAATTATTTTTAAAAAATAATATTTGTTGAAACTATAAAGTGAATAAGTATTAGGTATGGGTGTGATATAAATAAGGATGTTGATGACTTTGATTGTGAAGGAATGATGTTATGTAATTGGGAAAATGTTGAGAAATATTGAATAGATAATGTGGTATGATGATCATGCGTTTGAGGTCCATGGTTATTGATTTTTTTTGTTCTTGACAATGAAGCGAAAAAATTTATGCTTAAATGAGAGATTAGTGGTGGAAGAGATGACTTTAGTAGTAGAAGAGGTACTTCGGCAGTTGAAGAGGTGATTTTGGAGTGGCAATTCACTCAAGCAACATTTGTTATTCAAGTAGAGTCAAGGTGGTAGACTTCTTACTTGAGTGAGAAGTGTATTGATCAAGTGGTGAAAACATTTATAGAGGAGAAAATAAACTCAACTTGATTCTTTCTCAAGTGAGAAGAGTTCTTGCTAAGCTATTGAACTTTTTGTTGAGTTGTTGAGTCCTTATGGTTAAGTTGTTGAACTCTTTTAACTGAGTTGTTGAGTTCTTGATCGGGTTTTTGAGATCTTGGTTGAGTTGTTGAGTTTTTTAGTGAATTTTTGAACTATTAAGCTCTTTTGGTTGAATTATTAAGCTCTTAGTCAAGTTGTTGAGCTCTTTTGGTCGAACTTGTTAAACTTTTGACCAAGCTATTGAGTTTTATTGGTTAAACTGAACCGTTAGAGTTGGTGCTTAGAATCAATTGAGTTTTTATATACATTGTATGGTACTAGGGAGGTACCGATATATGTTGGTGTAATGAATATATTTGCCTATATTCAATGAGATTCTAAACTTTACTAATTGGTCAAATCATGTAAATTACGAGATAGGATGGTAAGGAATTGATGGGAGATTGTTAGTGGGACACCTAAGACTATAGAGAGGTAGACAATGACGGGTGAAGGATGTCAATAGCCATACCTTGTGTGTAGAGTGGTCAGAATGGTATTCCGATCAAATTTATGATGTAGTGTCGATCACAATATTATACATATATGTTAGTCTCTAAATTGAGGTATAATAACTAAATCTTCCAGAAAGCTTTTATAATTGAAATATAAAATTATGTGATGAAATTTTTATATATAAATGATATTGAGCATGTTATTTAATTTAATAAACAAATAAATTTCAACTTAAAATCATATTAGATTTCAAATTAAGGTAGACAATATAAAACTTTTCTAACATATACTAGATTGTCGTGTCACATAAACTCATATATATACTCATCACATAGACATTTCATATCATTTTGCACACAATCTAATTATTTCAAATATATATATATATATAAATATATATATATATATATTTATATATATCTATATATATCAATGTTTATAAAATCACTTTCCAAAATAGGCATTTTTTATTTAAGTGAAAATCATGTTAAAAGTATCAAGTCTCATCCAAACTTTATTATTCAATTAAAGTAATTTTTGATGAAGTGACATTCTTGTTCAAATAAAAATATATCTACATAATTTTATTGAAATTTTTGTTCAAATAAAAATGAAATCACAAATAATTTGATTATCTTAATCATTTTAGTTCAAGTAAATTCAACCGAGAATATTTGTCCATACAAAAATCAAGTCAAGATCAAATGACTCTTTTCTTATACATTTTTACTCAAGTAATAATTTTTCACTCAAACAAAAATACTCAATAATAATATTTTTTTTAACAAAAATTCATTTTTTAAATTATCAAAACTATTTTAACCTTTTTCAAATCCAATAACATTAATTCCACATATTATACATCTATTAAATTATTCTCATCAAATTTAAAATATAAATTCAACTCAAATCCTTAAATAGTTAATCTAAATATAAATCTTAATATAACTAAATAACCAATAATTCAAGCACTTATCCTCAAATTCAAAATTTTCTAAAATTCAAAATTTCTTATTATTACGGGTTTAGTTTATTACATAATCACGTCTATAACGGTTATTATTATTATATTTTCATTTAACCCATAATTTTAGTTTACGGGAATATAATTACTACAAAAATATAGTTATAAAAACATAAAGCATAATTTACTTCTCCAAAGATTTTCACTACGTAAACAACTTAAAAGTTAAAACAAAATAAAAATGGAGACTGAATCATTAAAAAAAATTATATATTTGATTCCATTAATAGGAAAAATATAAGAAAAATATGATTTTAGTTTATTTTGATGACACACCTAATTCCCACTTAATTAATTATGAAAGATCAAAATCAAGTAGGGACTTTGGTTGAATTAATCAGTGAAGGGGACCATTAATTTGATCTTGAATAGATATTATACCCTCTTTAGTACACTCTTAACTTGGAATTTGGAGAATAAATTGGGTCACAGTTATTAAAGTCATAGAAATTACAAATTTATTATAGTATTGTCACTTTCTTGGAGATATGAAAAACAATATTTAACAAACCTAGTAGATTAGGCCACTTCTTTTTCTTTTAATTTTTTTCTCTCTCTAAAATTCAGTCTTAGATATTTGGATTGTACTTTCTTTTTGTCTATTTTTATTAGTACGAATATATGAATTTACGTTATTAATATAATATGGATTTACGAAAATTTGATGTAAAGATATATAGGGTATTAATAATTTCATAAATATTACAATCAAATAAATATTACATTAATTATGTAAAGAATCAATATAATATGTTTTCTTAAGAGATTTTATATTGATTATCTTTGTAATCAACCTAATAAAATATTACATCGGTTCTTTCTCAGATTAATTATTAAAATTGACAAATATAATGTAGAATTTTTTTTAAGGTATTATAAATGCAAATTTTCTCGTCACTTTTTTTTTTTTTAAAGATAATGTCGTTTTTTATCTAATCAAAACGTATAAGAAATGATAATGTTATAATAAAAAACCTTAAACATTTTCTATATTGAATAAAGTTAATAATCGATGTAGAAAGATTTTTATATTAATTAATTATTGTAAAAAAACTTATACTTTTTACATGAAGCTATAATAAATATAAAATATTCAAAAATAATTAATGTAAAATGTAAAATAATTGATAATGTTGTCAAACTAAACTAAAAATACATTGTAGAATATAATAGTAGGTAATGAAAAAGAAAGAAAACTAATAATACTTTACCAATTAAAATATCAATAAATAAAATAAAGAAATATATAAGAATGAAAATAATTTAAAAATAAAAATTAAACATATTATTAAATAATAATTTATAATATTAAAAATTAATTTTAAATTTAATTATTTTTATAAAATTATGAGATGAGTTTTTTATAATTTTATTTTTAAATAACGTGAGATTTATTATATATCTTCTACGTTTAAAAATGTGAGATTAGATATTTGAGAATAATTTTATAATAATTTAATAACGGTATGATAAAAATTAATTTAATAAATTCAACCAATAATTTAGTTAATATAAATTTTAATATTATATTAAAAATAAATTTTAAATTTAATTTATTATTATATAATTAATTTAATAAGATAAAATTTGTATAATTTAATATATTTTAATTTAATTTTATATTTAATTAATGTAAAATTTCGAATATATAAATAAACAATTTATGTATTATTTGAATTTCCAAAGCAAATGTCCATTTGGGAAACCACTAAAACCCTAATAGCCTTTCGTCAATGAGTGAATCATCCCTTCTTTAAATTATTTCTTTTTGAAGCAAAAAGTTTTTTGTTTTTATGATGTGCTACATGGATGTATAAGTGTAACCATTATTTGAAAAGTGACTAAAAATGAAAGTGATAATAATAAGCCAAAAAGGCTCATATGATGATAGTGAGCTATAGTTTCCATAGATAGGTTACTAGGCAAGATTCCAACAAATAGGTGCATTTCATGGGTGAACTAATAGTAAAACTTTCGTAATACCTGGTCAAATGATAGACAAATCTAGATAATCTTTTAAAAGGAGATGTAAAAACTAACCTATTGCATTGTTTATTATCCTATGATTGGCCACTTCAAAAATGGGAACAATGATGTCAATAATCATTTTCACACTAAATATTTTTGCACTTCTTTTTGTAATACAAAAGGTAAAAAGAAACTCATAATCTGTCTTCAGAAAGAACCAACAGCTTCTAAATTTTGCTGAGAAACCCCAAATGATATGAATTAACTCAATCTCTCTGCAGTTCAACTTCTCCAGCATAAATATTAGTAAAAATAAGAAAAATAGATAAGTGATTATGGAAGAGAAAGAAAAATTAGAGATAGAAGTACTATTGTGAAAACTGATACGATAATTTATTCGACTGGGTCAAAGATCACACACACCATTAAATCATTGATTAATCCCGTTATTAGAAAAAATAAAATATAATTTGATAAATTCAACCTAAATTTTAACATAATAAAAAGTTTAAGATAAATGATCATGATAAAATAATTAATATTTAATCTAAAATACTTAATAACAACATAATTTTATCAAAAATAAAAAAAATACTATTTTATAGATAAATTCAAAAAAAATATTATATATAAAGAGAAAATTCATGGATTAAGTATCTCGACTGTTTATTTTCTTATAATATTATAATTAAAATAAATTATTATTCTTGATAATTAACTTAAAAATAAAAATAATTTTTTTATTTTTATTCTTTAAATATGTGAATCATATATATATATATATATATATATTAGAGTAAATATAAATATATTTATTCTTATTTTTATATTTTTTATAATTTAATAGTTAAAATATGTTAGAATATATTAAAAAATACCATAACATAAAATAAAAAGTTCCTACTTTTGAACTAACTAGATTTTTTTTATTTACTTTTATATATATATATATATATATATATATATATATATATATATAGAAATGAAAAAAGGTGCTGAGATGATAACATCTACATTCTAATAAATATTAATTTTTTTAATTAAGAGCATGATTAGTTGTGCGGTAGACAAATAAGAACCATACAAAAAAACACATGAAAATCCAGAAATTATACATATAAAATATTATTGATTTGGATTTTTTTATTAATATCACTTTGTGTTTTTTATTTTGATCAATACATTTTCCAGATTCCAAATCAATCTGTATATGCTAATACATTTTTATTTGAAAATTCTTTTTATAGAAATAAAAAAATAAAGAAGAAAAGAAAGAGAAATAAATTGTTTCATAAATTAAAAATGTATTGTACTATAAAGTCTAAACTAAAAGTGTTCTATATTTGTAGAACTAAATTAATATATAAAATAGAAACTAAATTAAGAGTGTCTATAAAAGTCACAATAATTAAACTAATAATGTTTTATACGTATAAAAAATAATATTAAAATATTAAATAAAATTATTAATAATCATAGTAAAATAATATATTTTTTAACTATAATAACAATTAGTAATTATTAAATATAATTAAAAATAATAAAATATACAAGAAATAATTTTGTATTTTTATTCTATTTTCTTTAATTTAATTAATTTTATTTTCTACTTTTTTTTCTTATGAAATATATAATTTTATATTTTTTTAATATTTAAGAAATGATATTATTACGAATGAGAAGATAAAAGTCAGAACCGACAATAGGGTGGGACCCATTGCATTTCATCTTCTGACTCGTGTTACGTCACTGAATCAATGACGCGCAATATGCATTACCTATGATTGTTGCCAGTGAGTAACACTTACCAGTAATAATTAAATATAAATGATTAATCATTCATGCTGAGTCATTTTCCACGTGTGCTAAAGACAGACACGTAAGCCTACTGCTTCCTGTTCAATCACGAAAATCACTTGACACGTAAGCTTGTGGGTCCCATCTTCAATTATGAAGGGAACCAGAAAGTTTATAGAAAAGCATGCCCCACATTACTTAGTGGGTGACAGCTTCGGGAGACCACTATTTTCGTCGGTAGAAAGCGAAATATCTCATAAATACCACTATTGCACCAACAATAATCTTTTTTCATTATTTAACTTCTAAATAATTCAACTTTTCAAATTAAATACTTTCTATTTATTTATATACTCAAATTTTAAATTTGGAAAATTATACCTCTGTAAATTATTCAATAATAATTACATAATGTATAACTTAACCATAGTTGTTAAAAATAAACTCATGGAGAAGAACTTTGGTCTTTAATATTTTTTTTATAACCAAATAGAAGAAAGAATTAAAAATTAGTGAAAATTTTAAAATAGTAATTATTCATGATTGCAATTATCACTTTCTATATTCATTCATTTCAAATAAAAAAAAAAGGGACACTAATTCCTTATTATAAAAACAATATGAGGAAGGTCACTTTTGTCATTATGAACTTGAATACATATAATGGTGGTGGTGATGGAGACACGTGTGAAATTGTTGACACACGAGGAGCAGTTCCTGTTCGACGTCGTTTTCGGGACAGCAAAAGTGCTACATTCGTTTTATTTCTCGTCGTGAAAGTGCGTTTTAGGTTTGTATCGTGTTCTGTAGTTTGCATTGTCGGTAGGAGTGTTTAAAACGCGGTGCGGTTTCGTAATTCTCGTGTGGAGCGCGAGTTCTCGTGAGAGATGAATAAAGCGCGCGAAGATTTGGCGGGATGTTAAAATTACTCAACACATCTCGAAATTTTTAATCGCCGGCTTACCAGGTGCAGTGAATTTTTTTTTATTACATTTTCTTTTTCCATGTGAGTGATGGTATTTGTTTTGAAATTTTGTCAGATGCATGCAAATTATTTTTTTGACATTTAAAAGTGTAATTAATTGTCAATTTAATTTATAAAAGATTGAAAATTCTTATTTTATCTTTGAATGGATTAAAAGTGTGATAATTATGACATACTTTTAAAGGACTATTTTATGACTAAGATTAATATTTAAATATTTAATTTAATATTAAATTATTAAATTATATTTTATAAGGATTAATTTGATGTTAAGCTGTAAAGTTGAGATCAATTTGTATTTTTTTTTTACCCAAAAGAAAAAAAAATATCAAATTTTATTTTTAATAAAATAATAATTAATGTAACATCATTAATATTTTTAAAGATAATAGAAATATAAAATGTATAAATAGGTTATATTCAAATTTTTATTACCTAAAAATATTAATATTTATATTTATATTACAATAAATCTTGAATATTAATTATAATATAAATATACTCATTTTTATTATATTGTTATTTATTTTTCTTGTTAAGATATAATTATTATAGTATCAATTATTGAAATCAGATGATATTAATATTAATGGTAACTCTGAAACATGATTTATTCAATGGAATAAATAATTTTATATAGCCAATACATAAAATGAAGAAGAGGAAAAGGACAAGTGATTATATCATGACTATTTTTATGGAAGAGTAAATTAACTAAGAATCTTATCCCTAGAAAATAGGTTTATTAAAAACACAAACAACTAACTTTAAATTTGAATGAGTGATGTGTTTTACAAATAACACACTATTCTAATAAATCCTTCCTTAAACTCCTTCCTTAAACTGAACTATTATTCAAGTAAACATATTATCATTGCTTAATTTCCAACTTCTCAAGTACATGCATCCCCAAATGCTTTGAGCAGCACAAACTGCTCTAGAAATAAATTTAGCCTCAGTGGTGGAAAGTGACACCACATACTACTTCTTAATACTCCAAACAACTAATTCATTAGACATCTTGAGAACATAACTTGAGGTACTCTTTTGGTCTTCAAGGTCTCCAACATAGTCACTATTACAAGAAGCTACCAAATTCTCACATTTTTCTCTTTTGTAAAACAATCCCAATTCAGTGGTTTCTTTCAAATAATGTAGGACCCTTTTCACAACTTATTGATGCAGTTGGAGCTTCCATGAAATAAGCCACCAGACTCACTACTAGAAAAAGGCCTTTTTACGTCGGTTATATTGGATATTTAACGTCGGTTAACGTGACGTCGTTGAATGAGATGTCATTAAATTTAACGTTGGTTAAAGGGACAACCGACGTAATATACAAAACTTTTAACGTCGATTATTTAAATAAACGATGTTGAAAGTACGATTTATTACGTAGGCGAACCAAATGTGATGTAGCCGCCTCTGAACCCTTTTCCTGACCCTTTTTCCGGTTTTGCTGAACCCATTTGTCATCAAGAATCTCATCCTCCTTGTGCCAATTTCCTACAATTTTCTCATCACCCCCAACAACCAATGCATTCAATGTCTCCCTTCCATCTCCTACACCCGTTGTAGCATGCTCTGATGCATACCCCAAATCACTCCACACCTACTCCTTCCTCAACCCTCTCTACAATGCATCAATTATATCCTTAGTAATCATTGTCACCCTCACACTATCAGGATGTATAGGAGGCAATATCTTGCCCTTAAAACCAGCCTTCACCTTTTCAAACTCACTCTCCCCAAGCTTCCTCTCCATGGCTTTCGACAATAGAACCAAATGGGTTCGCTTGGTGTAAGGAACTGTTTCTATGTTCCCAAAATACACGGTGATTAAAACCCCTGAACCAACCATCACAACAATGAAAACATGTCTAGGATTTTGAAACCAACGTCTTGGCCCTTTGGGCTTGAAATGCTGCACATTGTAAGGATCGACGTAGTAAAATCTCTTAGCCCAAAAAAGAAACAGATTGTGAAGGTTCTTGTAAACTCCAACAACACCTCGCGTGCCTAGTCTCTGAGAAATTGAACAAATAGAAGAGAACCTATTAGAGAAGAGGGAAACAAGCACTGGCGGCGGTGGTGGCGGTGGTCAAAAGTGGTGGCAGTAGAAGAGGGAAACAACTCGCGAGAGAGGGAGATAGGGGGAGAACCCTTACCAGTAGCCGACGAACCATGAATCTCTTCCACGGCAACAAGCAGAGAAGAGGGAAACAAGCACTGGCGGCGGTGGTGGCGGTGGTCAAAAGTGGTGGCAGTAGAAGAGGGAAACAGCTTGTGAGAGAGGGAGATAGGGGGAGAACCCTTACCAGTAGGCGGCAAACCATGAATCTCCTCCACGGCAACAAGCAGAGAAGAGGGAAACAAGCACTGGCGACGGTGGTGGCGGTGGTCAAAAGTGGTGGCAGTACAAGAGGGAAACAGCTCGCGAGAGAGGGAGATAGGGGGAAAGCGCGCAACAAAATAGCAGAGATCGCGCTGGGAGTTCTGAAATAATAACCATCAACGTTGGTTACTAAAAAAACGACGTTAAATCAAAATATACAACGTCGGTTATAATACCAAACGACGTTGATACTCCACAATTCCACGACGGTTAATCACAAACGACATTATTTAATGACTATCAACATCGTTTAAATCAATAACCGACGTTGTTATATTTTCGATGACGGTTGTATTTGTAACCGACGTGGAAAATATCGTTATATTTACAATTTTGCCACCGCGTGTAAAACAACGTCGGTTATATTTATAACCGACGTTGTTTTATGACGTTGAATCCCCTTCTTCTAGTAGTGTCACAACATATATCATGTCCAACCTAGTGGCAGTTAAGTACATAAGAAATGCCACCATTTGCTTATATGTGGTAGCATCCACCTTCAATCCTCTAGCATCCTTTGTAAGCTTGCATCCTAGAACGATTGAATTTTTGACAGATAAGCAATTTTGTAAACTAAATATTTCTAGTACTTTGTTACCATATTTCCTTTGACAAATAAAAATGTCATTTGAAGTTTGTGTGACATCCACACGAAGAAAATATCTCATGCATCCTAAATTAGTCATCTCAAATTCCCTTTTCATTGAGCTATTGAATTCTTCGAACATTTTCTCACTACTTCCTGTAAAGATGAGGTAATCTACATACAAATTCACAATAAGAACATCTGCTCCCCCTTCCTTCTTTGTAAACAGAGCATGATCATTCGTCCTTCTTTCAAAACCTTTTTTGACAAAGTATGATTATATCTTGTTAAACCATGCTTGAGGGACCTATTTAAGCCCTAACTTTCTTTAGTTTATAACTTTGTCTTCTTCACTTGTCACCTCATATCCTTCGGTTGTTCCACATACACTTCCTCTACTATCTCTCTATGTAAGAATGTACTTTTGACATCAAGTTGATAAACTTTCTATCTTCGACTATCTACAATGGGAAAAGTTAGTCAAATGGTATCCCATCTTGCTTCAAATGGTATCCCATCTTGCTACAAGTGCAAATACCTTAGTGTAATCAAATCTAGCTTGTTAAGCATACCCTTTTGCTACAAGAGGAACCTTATATTTGTCTACTTCTCCTTTTTCGTTTATCTTGGTCTTAAATACCCACTTAACACGAATCTTCTTTGCTTTTGTTGGGAAATATGTTAATATATACATTCTCACCTTGATATCCTTTCACTTAGACCACTAGCAAATTAGTTGAAGGCTATTGTTACTTTCATTATTTAATCTGGAGTGTATTTGTCGCTGTGTCCTAGTAGCATAACCTGTAGTAAAAAAAATATTTAACTAAAATAAAAGATCATTTCTTAAATGGACCCTTTCGTAGACAAATTAAAAATGGTTTTTCAACCTCAATCCAACATGAAAAAACTTAAAACAAAATAACATTTTGATAAATAAAATGAATGAGTCTAGATGGGATATTTGGTTACTGGTTCTGATCATAGTTTCAGTGGCTGTTTAGTCAATACATACATAAGAAAAAGATATTCCATATATAATGAAAGGGGTGATGATATTGCAAGTTACTATTAAGGTTTTAAGGTTAATCTACATACATATTTGTTATAAATTATTATAGCACTTATTATAGGATATAATTGAAAAATTAATTAATTAATTTAAATTTGTAAAATAGTAATAATTTGGAAAAGAAAAAATGGTAAGAATGATATTCTCTTTTAGGTACGAATGATAATGCTTACTTTGTCATGTTGGGTAAAGTGATCAATCCAAACATTTGAGGAGATAAATATGCTAATGCCATCTCCATTGGAGCCTTCGCGATCACCAACATGAGAGGCATTGATCATTACAAGGCCGACCTTGCTTGGTTACAATCGTGGATGCTAATGCCATGTATGATAACATGTTTAACATATTGTATTGTAATACAAGGCCTATTTCCAATCTCTACTTTGACACCTCTTCCATTAATGGGCTTGAAGCTAGTTATCATAAGCTCATTCTTGAGAGTAATAAACATATCATTGGCAAAAATGATCCAAAGTGGTTGTGTTTGGACCATACCATAACGAAGTGTGCCTACTTTTGGATATATAGAATCATCAGAGGAATCCGTGACTCTATATATTTCTCCATACTTACCTCCAATTGCATCTTTGCCAAAATCAATGGCACAATCAACTAAAGCTTGGCGATTTGATGTCTAGATGGATTCGGCATGCCAACAAGAATGTATCTTATTTAGGATTGTACTTTGTGATGTTGCACAATTAATATTAAGAAAAAAAATAAACAAAATTGAAACATTAAGAACCTAATTACCACAAAATCTCATCATGCTGAAAAAAAGAACTTAGCAAATGCAACAATGTTACTCGAAGAAAGAACTTAACAAATACAACAAACTCAAATTATGTTAACGTGGGAATATAATACAAGAAGAAGTATTGTATATATATACACATCTTTACCTAATATATCTAATAATTAGATAAATTAGGTAAAACACTTTAACTAATATTTCTTATGTTTTTTTTAATATAACTATTTTTTTTTAAACTTTAATAATATATTTATAATATAATTTTGGGATATATTAATTTAATGTTAATAATATATTTAAATTTAATATAATTTTAATAATAGAAAACTTTTCTTTTTATCATTTAATTGGATATATTTGTTCCAACTTTTCTTTTTATTTATTTCTAGATCCGGTAAGTCGAAGAGCACCTGAGATTGATTATATATAATAATAACATCACTACTAGTATGTACAAAGAAAAAACAAAAATCTTTAATATCTTAATAAAGATGTGAGACTGCTTTGAGAAATTTCATAAATTGTGAGGGGAGAGATTGAATCTGTTATGAATGCTAACTCCGTAGGTAGCGCTTCGGGGAGCTCTTAGTCAGTCTCCTTTGGAGGGAAGCAGAGCGATTGAACAAAGTCACCTTTACTTGAATGAATGAATAAGAATAACCATTCAATAATGGATTCTCTAAAAAAAAATATGATATGGTATTATATGATTTGTTGGCCTTTGTATTGAGGGAGAATTCTTGTTTCATTTTTTTTAGCACTTGTAGCCTTACTGTTTCGAACCTACAATACAATAGGGGGTTCATCAAGCAACATTTCAAATACTTGGAATTGGTAATGGATTTCAATTCAATCAATAAGGGTCATAATAGTGTTCCAAGTTTTGTGTATTTTTAAATTTAAATTAAAGTTAAAAATAAAAACATAAAAATAAAAGTTGAAGTTGTTTATTATTATTATTTTATTTAGCTTAAAAACACTGCAAGTAAATGGCTACTACAAATATATTAGATTTTAGATGCACATCGAGATAGACCCCTAGTATTAATTGGTTGCCTTTGCTCCATATCAGAAATCATGCACATAGATTATCTTTTTTTCTTTCTTTCTCGAAAGATTTAGATTTCTATTCACCTTTTCTTTTCTCTTTATTCAAAAAAGCCTTAACCTTTATTCTTTTTCCATTCCTTTCGTTCATTATCACCCTTCTTAGTGACTTGAGCTTGTGATGCTTGTTCTTTTTCTCTTGTACCAACTCTCTCAATGAGCCTTTGTTCATGTACCTTAAGAGAATTATGCAATTCCTCTATCTTCAAGCTATCAAGATCCTTCATTTTCTCAATTGCAACAACACTATGATGGAAATGAGAAAACAAGGTTCTAAAGTTTTTTTCAATAATTTTTCGATTAGAAATTGTTTCTCCACAAGCTTTCATTTCATTCACCAATATTTGTATTTTAATAAAATACTTCTCAATGGATTCTTGTTCAAACATTGCCATCAATTCATACACCTTCGAAGGGACTACAACCTTACTTTTTTGGTTTTGTAAGCTTTCACGTAAGCCTTCTTCAAGATCTCCCATGCTTCGTTTGAAGTTTGTCTTTGAAATTTTCTCAAACATTCCCAATTCTACACATTGATGGAGAAGATGCATTCCTTTGTAATCTTTCTTTTTTATTGTTGAAATATCTTTCTCTACTGCTGAAATTCCTTCCTCTCAATCTTAAGAATTTCTTGGTAACCAAAAATGACTTCCATCCTTACGACCCATTAAATTTCCAATTACAAAAATTATGATAGCACTTACAAGTTTCTTGATCCTTTGCTATTGATACTAGTTTGTTGGAGTTTGAGTTTATAAACTCGTATTGTTTTTCTCACTTATATAAATGCACTCAAAATTCTTAAATGGAGAAGAAGATAATGAATGAAAGTTTTTTTAATGTTTGATACAAATAAATATATATATATATATATTCCAAAAGTATTATAACAAATTTATTTAAAAAAAAATTATTTTCAGTAGAAAACAAAATAATTTGTTCTTAAATATACTTTTTCATAAATTACTTCTCTTTTTGGTTCATTATTCTTAATTCCATTCTTTCAAACACCAACTTTTTTCATTATCATATTATAACTCCCTTCATTTTCTTACACCAAATTCATTTAGAAAGCATGTGCTTAATACAAATTATAGGCTTCATCTTTACTGTACACAAGTTGACCAATGAAAATATCTATAAAGTCATCAATTTCAAGTGATTGACATTCATTATGTTTCATATTTATTCTATACAAACAATATAATTTTTAAAAATTGACTTCACCCTCGTATATACATATGATAAATTTTCTAAGAATATATATATAAATCTAAAATTACAAAGCATAAAGAGAGGTGGGTGAGGGAAAGATTATTGGGGTTGGAAAGTGAGTAAGTGAAGAGAGGTAATAGAGTTGTTACGGATTAGTTGAGTTAACAGGTGGAGGGAACTGGGGTTTGGGAGGTTAAAGAGATCTCCTTGGAAGAAAATAGTAATTGATTATGTTGGAGGGAGATAGGGGAATGGAGAAATCAGTTGTAACGAGTCTTAAGATGAAAAGTCATTAACAGGTGACACAATCTAGATTCAATAACCTTGCTAATAATTAGGATTTTACATAACGACATGTTAACAATCAAGACTCCTCAAACTAATGTAGAAGGGATCATAATCTATTAACAGATTGTTAATCTAGACTCAACAACCTATGTTCAATATATTAACAAGTAGCTCAATCTATCATAATCTATTAATAGGTGACCTAATTTAGACTCAACAACCTACTAACTAGGATTCAATATATTAACATGTGGTTCAATCTAAACCGAACAATTTTATTAATTTATCTCTTATATCATATAAAAAATTATTACAAACATATTCACATTCAAAACCGGTTCCAAATGTAAAATTTATTACTCACTTATATACATAATTAATATGAAATATCCCAACAAATACCATTAAGTCGTATTGGCGAAGTTTAAATAGTTCTTAGTGGTTTCCAAGAAAGAAGGACCAAATCAAAATTCCGACACCCTCCCTAAAGGTTCCAATCAGAGAACTGGAGGTTTCTATGCATCCACTTGAATCAATTGAGAGCATCACCATGCATGTATAGTTACGAAAATGAAAGCACCAAGTTTGAAAGTAGCTGCTGTGCTACAAAAATGAAAGGCATAATGACAGAAACATAATATAAGGAGATAAATAAACAGTAAGAAACTTTCTCATTGCCCCAATTTACTGCTTAGGACTGGAATTTAGGGAAACATAAAAGACAGGGCTTAAAAGCCCAATAACCAGAAGTTGGAGGGCTATATCCCACAAACTGGACTTCAATCACTCTGAAGTTCTTAATCCACGGTTTCTTTTGACTCTTGAATGAGTTGGCCCACTATGAGGAATCTGGGTCGTACACGAGGTTTCTTTTGGACATCGAATGTGTTGGCCCACTATTAGGAATCGAAGTTAAATATATCCACTAAAAAAATAATTAATGTTACTCTATTGTGGCTATCCAATTAAGAATACATAGAATTGTGACTTCCAAACACTACAATTTGAATGTAATGGTTCGTACAACATTTTTCCTTTTCTTACAGTGATTTTTAAGAGAATTGCTATCAACAGTTCCAAGACCAGATAATCTAATGCCATAAGAAGCAAGACGGTTAATATCCCTTGGAATCGGAGACTGCCAAAGACCATCCCACCAAGCAGAAGGGAGAACGGGTGTGAAGGCACATTGATTTGCCTGTCTGCGACAACTCAATGAACCTGCATATCTGTTCCACACATGGCCCCAACCACCCTGATTCTTTAGGCCATCACTTAACAAATTACTCTGGAAACTGCTAAAGAATACAAACCTTGAACCAGACTTGTTCCCTGAAGAGTAAACAATTTTCATGTTTTAGCTACATGTTTAATGAAAATTTGTGCTAACATGTAGGGCCAGTCAAAGGTAAAGGCTCCTAAAGCTCAAGTTTTAGACTAATAAACAAAAATTATTCGCGGTTAGTTTTCATAAAAACACATAATAACTCTCGTTTAAGGTAAAAAAAGTCTCTTTCAAAGTTTGTTCAGTTATCATTGGATTGATCCTGCTGCAACCATGTTACAAGAATAACTAGAGTGAATAGCTAGAAATACCCAGATTGTATGCAGCTGCCAGTGCAGCAATTAATTGAGCATATGTAGTCCCGACACGCCGGTGAGCTCCAGAAATGACAGCATATTTTGCGCGGGAAGCAAGAAAAAAATCGACAAAAGCAACCCATCTAGGCGCAGAACCCCAATCCTTCCTTCTAGAATCTGAAATCCGCAGACCTTTAGACATACTTCCTCTGAATTGGTCATAATCAAAATGAAGAACCTGGGGGCAAGTATATATGGCAAGAATCAAAGATATACAAATTTTACAGCATTTATAAGTTAGTTGGATCGTGCACCACCGTAAATTAAACAACAGATTTGATAATGAAGCAATAAAGCATTTAACAAAGAAGATTGGCAATATTGAGAATAGCATGTAGCCAGTTCTTAATATAAGGCAATAATTTTGTTGTTAACAAGTAATAATATTTTTCTTTTTTGTATTAAGTATTAACAGTAGTATATGTTTACATCTACACATTAATACAAGTATTTGCATGCAGTTTAGCAATCAGGACTAGAATAATTACCTCTGCAAATTCACTTATGTTAGACATCGACATGATACTTTTAACAATAGCAGGTGTATCTGATACCAAAACCACCTTTGGTCTTGATGGCATTAGATGTTGACTTCGTATGGCTTTTGCCAGGCACTGCAACACTGCTTGCACAGCTCTTCCAGACCTGAAAAAGAGATGCCAACAACTTCTCAGAATGACATGTCTTCGAACATGGAGATGTATTATCTAGTTATGAAAAGGATATGCGAGAAACAGGATGTGGCAGGAGAGAGAATGATAATGCATGAGAAGGTGATGAAAGAGGTAGAAGAAAGAGGGAACAAACAATACAAAACCGTGAATAGAAATAACGTAAAACATATATATTAATAAGAGTGTATCACAGAAACAATTACATGGGCTATATATAGCTAAAAGGAAAAGAGAAAAGAAACATTAAAAGCAAAATGATAGTTTTAACAAACATTGTGCTAAGTGTGCAATGACCCCCTCATCTTTGACAACCATTTGTATGGTTTCTAGCATTCTGTTGAGATCCCCTCAAGTTAAAGTAAAGATTGAACATTCTCAACTTGGAACACAAATTGTTAAAGATGGAAGGCACCAATGATTTAGTTAGTATATCTGCTAATTGCATAGCCGAAGACATGGATAAGTGTTTGATTATGCCAGAGTTGATCTCCTCTCAAATGATGTGGTAGGCAATTTTTATGTGTTTAATTCACTCATGGTGGACCTGATTAGAAGTAATAGAGTAATGTTGGTTGCTTGTGTTTAACCTTTAGGGTGTGTTTGGATTGGAGAAGGGATTTGAGGGAGTGGAAAAGGAAAGAAATGAAGAGAAAGAGAAAGTAAAGTTGTTTGGATTGAGAGAAAGAGAGAAGAAAGGGGTAGAAAGTGAAATAGTATTATTTATTATTATTATATTAATTTTTATTATTATAATAATATATAAAATATATTAATATTTTAATATATTTTATCGATCCACGTAAATTCTTCTCCTTTCTTCGCATTGAAGCGAAGAAAGATCAGACATGTAATTTTTTTTTGAAATTCGTGTTTTTTACCTTGATTGCTGTGCTTTCTTTGCCAATCCCCGCTCGCAGTGTTTCCGTCCGCAGAAACAAACAGGGCGTTAAATCGTAACGTAAGTAGGTGAGCCATTGAAGTTCATAGGTGGTAGAAGCTAAGGTCATGTATTATGCTTCAGAAGAGCTTCTAGAAACAGTAGGTTGTTTCTTGCAACGCCCTGACACAGGCGAGTTACCGAGATAAATAATATAACCTGTGATAGATTTTATGGTTGGGAACTTGCTGATGAGCAATGTGAGGAGCAAACACGAACTGACTAAGATGATGAACTACTTGGGTTATATTAGGTCTTGTATTAGTTAAATATATGAGCCTTCCAATGAGTCATTTATAGTAGGAGGGGTCAGGTAAGAGCTCGCCACTAGTTGAAGATAACTTCACAGAATGATTCATAGGTGTAGTCACAAGTGCACAAGCTATCATCCCTGAATTTTTGAGTAAATACAAAACTTATTTTCCTAGCAAGATGAATTCTAGTACTATTGCTTGCCACTTCCAACCCAAGGAAGTAGATTAAATCGTCTATATTTTTTATCTTCAAACATTTGTTGAGAAGGTCGATCACTCTTGATATCTCATCAATGTTATCTCCAGCCAAAATAATGTCATCGACATAGACAAGAATCATGGTATTTGTGCTATTTGTTGAACTTAAAAATAAAGAATGATCTGCACTAGAATGATGGTAACCATGCAAAAGGAGAAAAGTTAAAAGTTTTTCATACCATTGTCTGCTAGCTTACTAAAGACCATAAAGAGATTTGTTCAACTTACATACTTGGTTAGGTGAAGATCTGTGCATTCCAAGAGGCATATGCATGTACACTTCTTCATGCAACTCTCCATGGAGAAATGCATTATGACATCGAGTTGCTTAAGGTGCCAATTATTCATAGATGCAATAGAGAGTAACATATGGACAATAATAAGTTTAGCTACTGGTGAGAATGTATCAAGGAAGTCCAATCCTTCTAGCTAAGTGTAGCCCTTGGCAACCAAACGAGTTTTATATTTGTCCATTATGCCATCAACTTTTTTGTTTTTTTTTATACACATTTACAACCAATTGTTGTCTTACCTTGACGTAAGGTGGTGATGATCTAAGCATTATTGTTTTTCAGAGCTATGATTTCCTTATCCATGGCTTTTTGCTAGTGAGCAGATTCAAAGGCTTCCTCATAGGTTTCTGTTTTGATGTTGGTATCAATAGCACAGACAACATTTCTGAAAGATGAGGATAATCTATCTAGTTCCATAAAGTTTTCAATTGGATATTTGATACCTGTCTTATTCTTCTGATTTGCAGAACTAAGATTAAATATGATAGTCTTGAAGGTAAGTGAGAAGTTGTCTAACATGAGTGGTTCTTCTAAGAAGTATAATACTAGACTCACTGCCTTCTATTTACAAGGGAATCTCTATCCGCAACAGTGTTAGCAATAGTGTTAGTGTTATCATCCACAATAGTAAGGAAATATCTATCACCATGCATAGAAATATCATAACAGGGACCCAAAATGTCCATGTGAATAAGATCAAAAGGTTCACTAGCATAAGAATGACAAATAGGGAAAGGTAACTTTTTCTATTTTGCCAAATGACAAGTATTACAAAGAAGGTCTTTGCTGCTATATATGTAAGGAAATTGATGTTTCATAACATCAACTCTCAATAGAAAGATGCCCCAGCATGCCAAAGATCAAAGTTTTGATTAGCAGAGTGTGTGACAACAATATTCATACAGCAAGATTGATTGGCCTTCACATTAACAGTATATAGGCCATCTTTAGAGTCAACTATACCAATCCTCTCAAGTTTTGGAATCTTGAATGAGACAAGATTGAGAGGAAAATATAAGCTTGTAATTGTGAGAAGACAACAATTTGGTTATCGACAGCAGATTATATAAAAATGATGGTATAAATAAAACATCAATTAAACTATCATTAATCCTCACATTCCCCATGTGAGTAGCATAGACAATTTCCATTAGGTAAATTGACAGCAATAGGCTTAATAGATTTGTATGAAACGAAATTTGTTAAAAAGGCATATACATGATCTGTGTTACCCGAATCAATAGTCCAATGATTTTGTTTTTGAAAATTTGCAAGATTCATGATAAAATGTCTGTTACCTTTTTTGCCTTGGGATGTAGATTTATGCAATGTGACTAAACCAATCCGGTTCACTTGAGCAGAACTAGTGCTGGTATCATTATTAGATTGATAAATTAAAGACATGAGTTCTTGATACTGCTGCTGAGATAGGCACATATCTTGAACAATATTGGAATTGTGTTGAACAGAATCATTGTTATTATCATTGGCAGCATCAACATTCACAGAATTACTTTCCCATTAATGAACTTGTGACCAGGAGGGAAACTATGCTTTCTATAACAAATGTTAATAGTGTGGCCACTCCTACCACAGTAAGTACAAATCTTCTTAATCTTGAAATTCTTCCTATCTTGAGAAGAGGGAAACCCATGCTTTCTGTAGCAAACAACTTTAGTATGCCCAATACAGCCGCAATGCTTACAAGAATTGGAACTACTATTAGTGGCTACATTGATCTTGGTATCAAATTGCTGGATAGTTAAACTGTTTCCAAGCAATTTCCTTTCTTGTTGAGACACATATGAGAATATTTTTATATGGGTGGTATAGGATCCATAAGGAAGATATGAGACCTAACATAAGGAGTGTGCAACAGAGCTCTTCCAAAGAAGAGCTCTGATACCATACCTGAATGGCATGTCTTCAGGCATGGAGATGTATCTAGTTATGAAGAGGATATGCGAGAAGGTGATTAAAGAGGTAGAAGAAAGAGGGAATAGATAACACAAAATAATGAATAGAGATGACGTAAAACTTATGTATTAAAGAGAGTGTATTATAGAAACAATTACATGGGTATATATAGCTAAAAGCAAAAGAGAAAAGCAAAAATGATAGTTTTGATCAACATTGCGCTAAGCATGTGCTCAACACTTTTTCTCTGACAACCATTTCTATGGTTTCTAGCATTATGTTGAAACAACTGAATTAGTCATTTAAGCCCATATCTAATATGAAGGTTGACAAATGCTACACATAATAAAGAAAATGTTTTTATGCTACACGCATCATTTTTTTTCTTACATACTACATGGATATTTAACATCAACAATGAGCATAAAAGAAATGCTAGCAAGTACCAACACAATGCATGCTCTTCTGTATTAATTTATTCACAAAATTTTGAGGGTCTCACATTTTATTTAATGAACATCTCTTGCGATTTTTTTATTTGTAATAAATTTTATCAAATGGCTAGGCTTTCCTTTGTTTACTTTCTGCTTCATTATAGTATTGTATACTATTATCCTATACCACTGCAGAGGCTAAATTATTTGACATCTCTGGAGTAAAATATTTACCTAGTTAGGGCTTACAGAACTGGATGAATGCCAAATAAATAGAGGACAGAAGAATGAAATGAAAATCGATAACATGATACTGAATTGAATTGGCAATATAATATTCTTGGGTTCCTCAAAGCGTTCTGTCTAGGATATTTTAATTTAACTTTCCAAAAGTAGTAAAAAGTAAAACTATTTTAAGATTGATATCAGAAATTTATTCAATTACTTCGTCAATCAAGCATGATGATTCCCACTCCATGAAAATAACGCATACTTCCAATACCTATTCATAAGCATCCGCATATGCAATGAAATGTCAGGATTCTCCCCACCACCAATAACCCAATTTACAGCTGCTTCAACATCTTCTGAAGGAGATATGAGAACCCTCATGAGCTCCCCAAAAACATTCGGTCGTAAACCTAGAACTTGTGGGTCACCAAACAAATTGAGAGCAGCAGACCTCATCTGAGGGTGTATATTCTTGAAGAAAAACTGTGCCGCCACAGAATCAGTAGTGCCTTGAAACCTAAAACATTAAAGTTGATTCTCATTTTTTATGCTTGTGAGACTAATGATTTAACAAAACTATTTTCACCTTACCATATGATAGGTTGCTTCCATTTCTTCCAGTTGCTACAGAGGACATTTGTTTCTACTGGTTTACTAAAATCATCAATTCTCATAATCAGTCGCCTCCCATATTTGCTTTCACAACCTTTGTGTCTCCACAAATGCTTGATTTCTTTCACCGTAAAAGTAAAGTTGGAATAAGAAATGTAGTCTCCAAAAGGATATTTTCCTCTGAAATATAACAAGATATCAATCAGAGAATGAAAGACAGGACCATGTTTTATGACAATATTTGTAACGGTGTGGTCTAGCAAGTTGGGATTCAAATAGACTGCTTTTAAATATTGCTTTAAATGGATAGTTTTTTTTTTTCTTTTTTTAAATAAAGCTCATTATTTTTTCTCATTTCGAGATTTCTTCACATCTTTCATGTTGTAGCATGTGGAATATTTTCATCATGTTATCTTGTTCAGCCAACCAACCAACTTTCTCTGTCCTGACAATTTTAACAACAATTATCTGTAATTGATCCAAATATGCTATCTCTTGCAAGAGCAGAGCAGTTTCACAAATACATCAATGGCATTAGTTTTCAAATATGAGAGGCCATAAACTATCTAAGTTGTCTCCAAAAGTGCTTGAAAATAGGTTGGTATATGCAAACAAGTTATAACTTAGCACACAAAAAAAAAGTCTAACCCAAAAGACTAGTCTATTAAATAAGAGTATTATGACTTAAGTACCACGTATTTAGGACTGAACAGCACAGTCAAAAAAATTCTGGCACAATTTATGTTTTAAAGCTACCAGCTACCACAGACATTCGCATAAGAGCTAATAAACACGGATACTCAAGAATTTCAGTTGACCGAAAGAATGTAGAAGTTTTTAAAGTGAAAAAGAGACTAAGAAAGGCTTGAGAAAGAACTAATATGCCTGGTTTGGCCGATGATCAAGGAGCGGTTCAACATTACACTAAGTGCTGCGGCAGTTAAGACCTTGTACATTTCGTTCCCAAAACCAGCCTCACCTGTCTTCCCAAGAACAAAGCCATGTCTACAGAACTGCTCTGGGGGCCAATCCCTGACTATTGAAGCACCTGAAACAAAATAGAAAAACCATCTTCAAATCTAACACGATAAAACCTTCCTCCACAGAAGTTCAGGGGTGTATGTATATTAAATAGTTTCATCTAACTAATTACACTCAGAGAAGCACAACTAAATATTTTCAGAAGATTAGAAGTCGCAGTAAATGTAGAGAAAGAATCTTCGCTGTAAAATAAACGTATATAAATCATAGTTAGCATACTACAAACAAGCACATAACTTATATTCTAATACGATCAAATTATAATATATATACGATTAAATTATAATATATAAATGGATATAAATTTTATTTTATAAATCGAGATTGAATCAAATCTGAACTCACTTTCTAAGTACTGTAAATTATTTTGTCTCAAAATAGTATTGTTGCTCAATCCCTAGATGTCAATGCTCCAAATAAAATAACATCTCTCAAAATAATTTCTTATGTTTACATGGAGAAAGCAGCTATCAAACTTCACATATGTGCTAAAAAAAGCCACTAGTTGTCTTACATTGCATTGCATGCTTTCTCATACACAATTTCCTCTGTAGTAGTACGTAGATCCTATTCCAATTGAGAATATCCAAAACAAGTCGTGTCTAACTTCCCTACAGAGAATTTTACCATACAAGAGACACAAAAGACTCGAATTGAGCCATTATTTTAAGGAAAATCATGCACGCACCATTTTTGTGCTCAAATTTGACACCTCATACCAAAACCAAATAAATATTATTATTATTATTATTTAACTTAATCCTATGCAGCAGCTGCACGTCCAGCGCTAAATTATATAAAGTTTTTAATGTAATAAATAAGTATATTTTGTAATTCTATTGGAATAAAATCCTTTCTAACATTTTATTTTTTAAATCCTCGCAAAATACTGAATTGAATTGAAAAATCATAGTAAGTAATAATAATAATAATAGTAATAATAATATTATTATTGTACGTCTTGAATAAATACTCTTTTATTTCTATTAACTTCTTTTATTTTAAGTTATTATTTTAAAGTTTAAAATATTTGACTCTAATTTCTTAGATCATCATTCTCATACCAAGCTGGTGCGTATTGTTGTCATACTAACTTGGTCAACTAAACGACACATAACAAACATAGCTATTATTATTACATAAGCAAAGTTAATCCAGTTGTTGTTGATGATGATGATTAAAAGAGACAGAAGATTACATTGGCCATTACATTAATTCAAAATTAAAAGAAAACACGTAAATGTAATAATATTAACATATGTATCCAGGGATTAAAATATTAGTTCCAGTTAAATTTAAAAGCTTACTCAATATATTATAGGAACTTGTTTAAGTTTTTTTAGTTTGAGAGAGTAAAGTGACTACGGCATTAAAATAGCAATAACTTAACAGAGCAGAAAGCGAAGGTGGTAGGAAGAAAGCGGAAAGTACCATTGGCAACAAAATAATTCTCGATGATCTTTCTCACTCTCAGAGACTCCTTCCCTACTCCTCTTCCGAACTCCTCCCCCATTTCCTCCACCGTCTTGCATGTCTTCTCTCCCACGCGCTGAAACGCCACCACGCTCGCTCCACCGTCGGAAGAAGAACCGTTGGACACCGACGCTCTCGCGAAAGGCACGGCAGTACGTGGGGCATTTTCCAAGGGCCTGAACGCGAGCAGCAACAGTCCCAAACCAGTCACCAATGCACAGAAAAGGACGAATGGTTTCGGCGCCACACGGCTCCTCTTTCCTCCACTGTGTCTCATTTTCTCTTTCTTTCTCTGACCTCACACTCAAAGCTCTTTTTCTGCTGAAAACAAATCAAACGTGGCCTTTCGTTTGCAGATATAAGCACGGTTTTCGAGAATCAGTTGGGTCGGGTGTGGACCCGAACCTTTTCGTTGTTCCCATAGGATTCATTTATGAGGCGCGAAACTAAGGTACACCCTCTTGACTAATATTTTTCTGAAATATAATTTTAAAAAAATACCGAAATTTATAATTATTTCATTTGATATGTTGAATTAAAAAAATTATTTTAAATAATTATTATATTATATTTTAAAAAAGAACTATTATAATTATTTTGTAATTATATTATAATTAAAATAATTAATATTATAAATAACATAATTATATGAAAAAGAAATAATATAACTTAAAAATTGAAATGTGTGGCTGCTGGGATTCGAGCCCAGGTCTCCACGGCCACAACGTGGAATTCTTACCACTAAACTACAGCCACTTTGTTGTTCAAACTTTGATACAACTATTTTATCTTCTTAAACTTTATGAAACATAGAGTACTGAAAAGCGAATCGAATTATAATAAAATTTAGATAGTAACGTTTATCATTCATTAATCATGGTTCTTCTGGATAGTATTCTGAGTTTTGAAAAAACTGAAAATGTAAAAGGTCCTAAACCATTGAATAAATGGACAAAATTATCTTTTGGGCAGTAGAGATTGCCCATTTTTAAGTTGAAATATGTTACAAGGAGAACTAGAAGTAACCTTTTGCCATCTTTCCAAATTCCAATTCTTTCATTTTACCAATTGAGCTTAATATATTATCTTAGTTATTTACAAATAAAATAAAATATGTAGTGTAGGGTTTCTTTGGATCCATAATTTAATATGCACTTCGTTGGACCCAAAGATGCTAAGTACAATATGGATGTTTCTAGCCCATAACATGGTGAATTTGTGAAATTGATTGAATTATCAAGTTAAATTGATTGAATTTGTGAAAAAAATCTGATATTAATTAAAGTTAAAATTGAGTTAAATAAATTGAATTTGTTGAAAAAAATCTTATATTACTACAAAAATAAGTTTAATTATCCATAAAATATTTTTTACGGATTTTTTTGTTAAAAAAAATTAATTACTCATTAAATATTTCTCACGGATTTATTTTTATGAAATTTTTTATAAATTTATTTGTGAGAAATTTTTTATAAATTTTTTTATGAAAAAATTCCTATGAATTTATTTGTGAGAAATTTTTCATGATTTTGTTTGTGACAAATTTTTCATAAATTTTTTGTAGAAAATTTCCTACTAACTTTTTATCCACAAATTTTTCACCACTACAAATTTGTAGGTAAAAGGCTAATAGGAAATTTTTTACAAAAAATCTATGGAAAATTTCCTACAAACAAATCTATGAAAAATTTCCCACAAACAAATCTATGGAAAAATTTTTCATAAACAAATTTATAAAAAATTTCTCATAAATAAATTTATAAAAAAATTTTCATAAAAATAAATACGTAAAAAATATTCAATAGGTAATTAATTTTTTTTTTCAAAAAAAAATCCATAAAAAATATTTCATGGATAATTAACTTTATTTTTATAATATATTAATTAAAAATTAAATTAAATTATAATATATAGTAAGAGATAAATTTTATATTTTGAATCGATTCTGAATTAGATATTTATTAAAAAATGACAAATTAAAATTAAATTAAACTTAATTAAATTATTATTTAGTCCAATCGAAATTATAAAGAACACTCTAAGTTTGATAACACCCCATATAACCACAATGATAGCTGTGAGTGATCTGCCTTTTTTTTTTTTTCTAAATATTTTTTTACTATTTAGTTATTTTCAGATTTAAAAAGAAAATAAAAAAAGTGCAATAAGGTTTTCTGAAATTTACTTCTAAAACTCAAGAAATAAATATGGACTTACAATATATAAAAAATATTATTTTGATAATTAAATATAAAAAATACACCCAATTAATAACTTATTTTATAAATATATATTATTAAAATGAGTTATCAACTGAACATATTTTTCGTGCCCATTATCAAAATAACATCTCTCATATATAAACCCACCGATTTTACATGTAAATCATGAAATAAAATCATATGCATGAACCAAGCCCTAATAACCTTACCGAACTCTTTACATCACGTTGAATCATGTAAAGAAAATTTTATAATACAATCACACACATGTAAATTTGATCAGAATGAAAGTCTTATACACATAGAGCTAACAAAACTTAGAATTTGATGTTTTTTCAGTTTAGTTAATTTTCTTATTATATTTACGTTGGAAATACATGCATGATGTAAGAATCAAATAAAACATCGTTTTATTTCACATCAATTACTACTTTTTAGTACATTATTTAAGAGAAGAAAATAATATCTCACAGCATAGAAAAAATCTCATTCTAAAAGGATGGATAAGTATGAACATGCGATTTGTAATGTACGAGTTTCTATATTATTTTACTCTATCTACCTCCCAATGTACAAAGATTTCAAGCATTTATTTCTGTACATAAATAATATATATATATATATATATATATTATAAAATATAAATTAGGGGTGTTCAGAATCGAACCGATCCAAAATAAAAACCAAAAACCGATCCAAAAAACTGCAAACCGATTAAAACCGCAAGTTTTTGGATTTTTTTTTTCAGAACCGCGCGGTTCGGTTCGGTTTGCAGTTTGGTATTTCAAAACCGAACCGAACCGAACCAAACCGCAATTATTAAATAATATTATATTTATTTTTAATTTTATTTTGCAAAGAAAACCTACTTTTGTCTATTTCAACTTTCATTTTGTTAGACGCATCTTAAGATTCCTTACTTGAAATTTCCTTACTTTGATTTTATTATCTCATCATTAACTCTTATTCAAATCTATCTTCACCACATCATTTCACCCTCTATCTAATCATTCTTTTTATCCCAAACGGTAAGTTTTTTTTTTTTTATTTCATTCACTCATTAATATGTTTCCTTTCTTATTTTTTCCTATTTCATTTTTCATATTTTGATTTTAATTCCACATTAATTTGTCTTATGATTCATCTTCAATTTTCATTGAATAAATGTTCTATTATTTCCCTGTTTCATTTTAGGGTTTAGGATCTAGGGTTCTCTATTCCAGTTCAGGGTTTAGGGTTCTCGATTCCAGTTCAGGGTTTAGGGTTCTTATGTCAATTAATTTCGTTTTTATTAGGGTTATTATTTTTTTAGTAATATTTATCTATTGCAGCTTATATTTTGTTAAACGCATCTTAATGTTCATTTACTTGAAAAACTTCATTATTGTGATTTTGTTTTGTTCTAACCCAATTGAGCACTTGGTTGTAGGTCAAGTTCAAGATTTCAAAGACTAAAAATAATCAATTATTAATAAAAAAATTAAATTAAAAATTAAAAAAAAAAACCTCAAAAATCGATCCAAACCAAACCGCTAAAATTGGTTTGGATTGGTTTGGATTTTTTTTTATTTCAAATCGAACCAAACCAAACCGCAAATAATTTTTATATTTAGTTCGGATATATTTTAACGAAAAATCGAACAAAACCGCACTGCGAACACCCTTAATATAAATTTTATTTTATAAATTAATTATGCAATTAAATTTAAAATTTACTTTTATAAATATTAAAGCTTATGAAAATAATAGAGTTATTGAATTTATCGAGTCAGTTGTTATCGAATAACTATTGAATCATTTATATATATTTAGTCTTATATTTAAATTGAAGTCTAAAAGTAAAAAGGTGTTAAAAATTATTAAAAAAATTTCACATTAACTAAAAATGAAATTGAATTATAATATATAAGTGAAGTATAAACTTTACTTCTTAAATTAATTTAGGTAAAGTTCTATAATCACTTTTTCCATTCTATCATAACTTTGATTTATATTTTGTGAAATTTTTTTATAAAATAATATAGAAAATGAATATTTTTAACAGTGTTGAAGAATAATTTTTAGGAGAATTTTTGAGTGGTGACTTTATTGCACCAGCAATTTATTCCTGTCAGTGACCATGTGGTGAAGAAGAAACACAGCACACCTCACAGCTCCCCCACCAGCATGTGGTTTTATTGCACCATGCATTGGTCAACTAGCCTAAGCTGGATGGACACACCATGAATTAATAGGTGTTGTTGGGACCCAAAACGTACCATGAACACAGAAAGTGACACACTAACTTGTGGTGAGGGGATTTAAGGCATATGTCAAAGCAAATGTGGTAATCAATTGTCCTCAAACTAAAAGAACAAAAAAGTGGCAAAAACGAATCGAAAGAAAATGTAAGAGCATCTTAATACATGGTATAATCATGTCTTAAAGCTACTTTAGACTCAATCAGAGTCCCAGGTGCCACCCTTTTCACACTCTCTATCTCACTCATCTTATAGCAGTAGTGAAGTAATGGTGTGCACAGCTATTACTAGTCCAAATGATCGAATCATCACCTGAAGCCACCAATAATAGAATACACCCAAAGTCAGCAACCTACCAAACTATGATGAATGGGGATCAAAAGTTAATGCCACCACTATAATACTTATAGTTTTGATAATAGCTAACACATTTATCATGTGCTTCCTTGATCATAAAGAACAATAATGAGCAACATATGCAGAAAACAACACTTCTATAATATAGTCCAGCTTCTATAATCATGTTAGAGATCTGTAGATTCACAAATGCAGAAGTATTATAAATTTATCAATCTATTATAAATAGAGTGAGAAAAGCAATACTTATAATATATGTGTTTCATTATTTTGTTCTTGTTTGAAAACAAGGTCTCAATTTGTAATCGAAGTAGCAGTTTTATCATGATTTTCAATGTCTGAGAAATTTAAGAATAAATATTACTGATAGAGCTGCAAGTGCGACCTTAAATACTCGAAACATATTTTTACTCTAAAAGTAACAATTTGTTCTTTTTTTTATTCGGTGGATTAAAATTTGTTATTGTATATAAAAATTTTGATATATTTTTCAAACTTTAATACTTAATATTGTGGCCACAGTATAGTTGCAGATTATTAGTTTTCAAAGCCTTGTTTGATAGAATCTATGTAAATTCTACTAACAGATATAGGTTCTATTTTTTCTGTCATTTATTGTTTAGACGGACAGATGAATTTGATCAAATTAGGTCATACGAAAAGAATGTGTTAGAAAATGTGAGAGAGAAGAACCTGTCCTTCATGGCCACTAGAGGTGGGAAGAGGGTGTGTAGTAGCAGAGTCAACTTCATCAGTGGGAAGAGGCACTGCAGGGTTGCTGCTGATAATGGGCATGCTGCTATGTGGTACCAATGGATCTGTTGTCACACTTGATGAAGGTGAAGGACCAGGTGAACCCTCTTGTACAGTGTTAAAATGCCATGGAAAGAAAGGAGATGGTGACACTGCACCAGAAAATGGAGCTGGATCAGCCAGTGGTGAAAGTTGAGGAGGCATTGCAGAAGCTTGTGGTGTGCCTGCTACTACTGCTGAAGTGACCTCAATGGCTAGCTTCTGAGAAGCTTGGCATGCTTTGGGAGACCCATCATTGAAGCTAAAGTAGAAGAAACCAGGGCGTGATGGATGCCACTGACAACATTTACATGCAATTCGTAGACACAAAAATGTTCAGTTTTTCATGAATAAAAGTTAAATCCTCTTTGAATATTTTTTCTGATTAATGTTAAACATTTTTATGTTTTTGAGATATTAGATATATGTGTAAAAAAGAAGGTTTTAGTACTATTTAGCTTTTTATATATTATTTTCTTTGTAAAGCTTATCAGAACATAAGATTAGGTCATCTTACATGTCGTTACTGAGTTTTTTGGTGGAAAGTCTCTAATTTTGCATCTTGACAATTATCATGATGTAAACTTGATTAGAGAATAGTATAAAAATATTTAAGTAGCGACATACATTTGAGTTTATTTAATAAAATATGATAAATGGATATAACACTATTCATAATTTTTAACCTTGTTTCTGCAAAATCAATGGTTTTGAAGGCACTTTCAAAGCAAGCAGAAAGTTTTGAAGGGTCTTACAGTGTAGGAGGCAGTGTTGGGGTTGGTGAGAAGAGTGGCTTGTGTGAAATTGCAGAGGTCAAAGGCATTCTGGTTCTTGAAAATGTAGATGTTGTAGTGTTGCTTGTGATTGAAAACTGAGACATAGAGTAATGTTAGTTGCTAGTGTTAAAAAATGATAAACGCAAAGATTCCATCTTTTTTTTCTGGGGATTATTAGTAGCAGTACTCACTGATAGAATCTCCAATGTGAACGGTGGGGTTCTTCCACTCTGAAGACTCATCAACTGTAATGGTGGTGCAATGAGAAAAGTGGAATAGTAAAGGTAGAAGAGTTGAGAAGAAAATGGGAAAGGACATTATCATTAATTTGCTTTGCTTTTGAAGAGGCTTTGTGGCTTTTATGTTATATATATATCTCTCTTGTGGTCCTGTTTTCTGCATCAGTCCTTGCCTAGATTAAGAAATTTGAAAAAATAAAAAGGATTTATGAAAAGGATGATAATACATATATATATATATTTTAAACATTTAAATAATATCTATAGTTTCACTTTTATTTTTCTATTATATTATGTATAATATCTATATTTTCTCATTTTAAATATAATTTAAGTGTTATTTACATTTTGAGGTGTTCATATATATATATATATATATATATATATATATATATATAGTATAAAAATTGTTTGGCTGGTGAAACTGTGAAGGCAAGTTAGTGGGGAAGCCGACTATTAAATTATCAGAAGAAAATATTTGGTCAAAACCAACTCTATTAAAAACTTCAGAGGAAAATATTGAATGACTTAATAAAAAAAAATATAGAAAAAGAAAGAGAGGAAGAGAGAGAGGGATGATATAGAAAAGTTAGATATTTATTTTTTATTTTTACTATTTATTTTTATTAAATTTTACAAAATAAATAATAAGATTAAGAATAAATTTATCTATATATATAAAAAAGAAATCTACTTATTTCAAGAATAAAAATTAAAATTTTATTCTTGATATTCCTAGTTTTATTTATAGTAATTCAAAATTTAATATTATAATTCACTTAATTATTATATTATAAAAAATCAATAATTAAATAAAAATAAATATATTAATATTTAATTTTTTAAATAATTAGATCTCTTTTTATATATATAAATACAAATATAAGTTGTAAAGTTTTAACTAATTTAAATCCTAATTTTTCTTAGGTAAACAGCACGATATTTATGTAATTACAAAAACATATAGTATATAATAACATAAACTTTTTTTTTGAGTTAGTTATTATCTTCATTTTTTAATATAATATTATAGTTTATTTTAGATTTATTATTTCATCCATTATAGACTATTATATATAGGATATTTTTTAATATTCATTCCACCATGTTGAATGTTTCTATATCCTATAAACCACAACATAACAATTGCTAAATATTTGATCTTTTTTCAGACCTTAAAAGAGAATTTGAAAGCACGCTTTTGTTTTATTTAATAATGAAATTATTTATTATTGAATTAATTGAAAAGGAGTATCCATTGACAACAATTTACAAACGGAGAATAAACTAACAAAATACAGTAATTATATTTTTAACATACCTTTTCTAGTAATTTTCATTTTTAATATAGAAATTAAAAATTTATTAAGTTTTTTTATAATATATTTCTTTTAGGAAAAATATATTTTTAGTTCTTGTAATTTTTTTTTTAAAATTTATCTCTGATCCTTGCACCTTAATAAAATTGATAAATTTGATTAAATATAATTTTAAAATTTTTTTAAATCAAAATTTAATATTTAATAATTTTTTTATTATTATAAAATTGATAAAATGATTAAATTTATATAATTTTTAAAGTTTAAGGATTGATAATTAATTTTTAAAATTAAAGATTAATACTAAATTTAACTAAAAGTATAATGACTTTAAGTATATTTAACTTTTTCTTTTAACCAATTTTGTTAAGTAGGTTATTAACCATTTATGTAAGTTATTAACCATGAGTATTTTAACATGAATAATTAAAATGACTTAATAATTATTTATTAGACAAATTTTATGTTTAGTAAAAATTTTTTTTTTAATACTTTAACTAAAATTTGGCCTGTTTGTTTATGAGAAAAGGTGAAAGACTTCGATTACACATTCTCTTCATCGACAAAGCATGTGTTTGGTTCTTTCGAGGGAAAGACCTATGAAATTGATTTATGTTGATTTCGTAAATATAAAGAGGTATAAAAGATAAATATAAAAATATTATTACAATTTTTTCTTTTGAAATAATTTACGAAGACACAAACATAATCAATTATTGTTACTTTTCCTTTTTTTTTTTTTTCAATACATTTGAGTATTTAATAAGTTTTCTTAAAATATTATTATTTTTATAATTTTTTTCTTTATATTATTATAATTATAAATAATTGAAAAAAAAATTAAAAAAAAAATATTAATACTAAAAAAATTATTTTACTTTGTATTTTTTTTAATTTAAATAATTTTATTTTTTATTTTATTTTTTATTCTCTTAAATCTTAACAAAAATTATAAATATATTTACGATTTGGTTTTCTAATCTTTATATTAATCATGATTTAATAAAGATTTTTAGTGATTATTTAGGTACTCTCATTTAATAAAGATTTTTAACGACTATTTAGATACTCTTATCAATTTTTGTGTGTTAATATTGTAAGGATTTATAGAATTTATTTTAATTGAAAAGGAGAAGTTTTAAATTAATAAAAAAAATTGAAGTGGTTCAATTAAATTTTGGAAAGATGAAAGGAAACTTTGAACTTCATTATAAAAAATTTTATCATTTCTTTAAAATCTCTTTTTTTTTGAGTTTGTTGTTTTTTTTTTAAGATTTCTCACTTGTTTTTCATCCTTTCTAAGACGTAAGCCCCTCATTAGAAAGCTCTTGAAGAGGGGAACATTTTCCACCGATTAGAATCTTGATTTTGATAAGTTTTGTACTCTAAATCTCCATTAAAGGTAGGGTTTGAGGTTGTTATAGGGTTTCTTCTTCTTTGCATTTTGGGTCGGCTTGGGTCTAGTAATTATGTGTATAAGCTTGTGGTTTTGGTACTAGAAGAGCTAGTTGAAACATCTAAAGTCATAGATTTGTGTTGTAATGGAAGAACTTCATGGCTGGACTTAGAACAAGATAAGAGAAACTAGATATTTAACCTATTTTGTGAGACTTGTGATTAAATATTTGTAATACGTGTAGTATGTTGTATCTGAATGTGCCTAAAATGTTTGATTTTGGTGTTAGACTTGTGTTTCGCAATTCTATAGAACCCTTGTTCTACATAATTCGTTAAGCGCAGGGTTCATGTGCTGAACGAATTTGTATCAAAGGCTCTTAGGTTCAGATTCGTTGAGCGGAGGACCTCTACGCTGAGCAGATCATCTACTGAGCCGCAAGGACCTACGTTGAGCGAATCCAACCCAAGTGCAGGGATGTTGTTTGGAAAATGCGTTAAGCAAAATTCAGCTGTGTTGAGCGAAATGAATTTCCGTTGAGCGGATTATCCCTACAACAAATTACCTTATTTTGATTGACTTGAAATGTAAGAAAATGGTATGTATTCATGTGAACCTTGGAGAATTATGTATAATGGACTTGGATGGCATGAGTTATGTGCTACTCCTAGTGAAATGTATGCTTATGTATGGAATTGGTGTATGGAATGAACTGTTGAATGATCATTATAATGTTGTAATTGTGGGTGCTGAAAATGCTTGTTTGGTTGTTCAGACATGCTTGAGTTACAGAACAAGTTAGGTTGGATGTAGTAATGACATGTGGATTACTCTACTACTTGATCTATTTTTTAGTGTATAAAATTGGAGTGGAATTTTGGAATTGTGTATGATGTTATAAATGTCATGAGGCTTGTGGGAATCCTATTGAGAGGATGTTTGAAATTGAGTATTTGAAACGATGACAAGATCTTTAGTAATTTAGTGTGGATAGAATTAGGGATATGTCATGGGGTATCTAGACTTTAATGTTCATCTAAATCACGTAGACTAAGATGACATATGGTGAAAGTCAATGGAGGTCTTGCTAGTTGCCCTCTTGGAGAGGCAATTGGTCAAGGTTACCCTAATGTGGTGTTAGTTATGAGTAGCGTGAAGATAATCCTGACGTGAAAAAGACTTAGTAAGTCGGTTGTAATGAAGACCCGAGATCCTATCAAACGCATTAAGTGTTAGCCCTTCGATATCCGGAATCCATCTAGTCTTTTGGAAGATGTCGGTTTATTTGTTATTTGATTTAAATGTGTAAAACCTTAGGTAAACCTTTACACTTATGATGTGATTATGAAATATTTGGAAATTCTGTTAGAAGCACTACTAGAAAAAAAACATTTTACATCGTTAAATTTACATAGGTTATTAGGTAAACCGATGTAAATATGAAAACGGTGGCATTTTTGTAAATAAAAGAAAAATTGATCGCATATTTACATCGGTTCTCAGGCCGCGGTGATCACTGGTGCTCTCTCGTGCTTGTGCTCTGTTGTGCTCATGCTCTCTCTCCATCAGTCGCTCTCTCTCGTGCTGTGTCTCAGATAACACTGCTCTTCCTCCAATTATCGTTATTTTCGTTTACCCCAAACTAACGTCTCTCGCTGCTGCATCGGTGCGTGCCCAATTGCATTCTCGCATTTTCGTAAAACAATGAAATAAGGCTGGTGAATGGATAAAAACACATGTAGCTAGTTATCCTAATTCGTTGCTATTCTATTTCCGCTTTGTGTCTGAATTTATTTGAGGCATTTTAGGGTTACTGTTTCCTTACTCTTTATTGTTCCTTTTCATGGAGGTGATTGTTGTTCTGATGTGGTTTGTTGTTGTCATTTAAGGTCTTATGAATTTTATATGATTCTCGCTTCTGTTGCTGGCTAGTATATTATATGTATATGGTGTTTTTTTTTGCAATGGTTTTAGGTCCCAAACTTTTTAGGTTTTCATATGCCAATTGCTGGAATATCTGTGTGAACTAGCTGTGTGAACTACCTGTTGCTTTTGAGTTGCTCTCCAAGCTGTTTGAGAAAATGGTTTTCTAACAAGCCTACTATATTGACAAAGCCACACTCAGTTTAGATTTAGAGCATATCTTTAAGCTCTTCAATCTAATTTTAAGAAGCAAGTTTATGTGTTTTTTTTTTCTTTTGTACAATGCTGTCAAACCCTTTGTTAATTTGTTTTTTTTTTTTTGCTACTGCAGTAGGAAGGTAGATTATAGTTTACCTATAATTGATTTTGTAGCATAGTTTTGCTATTGCAGGGTAAATGCTTATAACATTTCTTTTTTCAAGTTTTATGCTTGTTTTTGTTTGGAATTGGTTTTTCTGGATTGATTCATACAACAAAATTAATATTTAGATTTATCTTTATTGGTTAATCTAGGGAAAGATTGAAATCTAGAAATTGTGGACATTGTACTTCCAATTTCAGCCATTAAATTCAGGTAAAATATGTTCCAATTTCTCATGCTAATTATGTTTTGATGACATTACTGAAATGACAAACTTCTCAAATATAAAGTTGTATGTGTGATCATTGTAAATATGTTTCTATATATTGTAAATATGAGCTTATATTGTAAATGTGTCATCATGTATCTTTATTATGCACACTACACTGATTTTTGTTATATTTGTATTTTAATCCCTTCTATTAATCTTTCTAATCATGGACTTGTACACAATATTTTTTTTTCCCAGTTAAGTTCTTTTTTAGAACTAAACCAATAGCTATACTTTCTATTAGTATTGTTTCCTACTGTAAAACTAGCTTAACTACGTTGTGTAGGAGTGACTATTATGCTAGAATTTCTTTTAACTTCAAAGAACAAATTCTTAAGTTTACTCTCCAATAGCAAATGTGACCCATGAGTACTTTACTCATGGATCAATTAATTATAATTTTTAGTTTGGTCAAACCTTATACCCCATTTCATAGTCCTTGTGTATAACAGAAGAGTATATATGGAGCGTAGTTGGATGCTAGCAAGACGGTACACTGATGAGTATCAAAATGGAGTTGAACAGTTTTTGGATTTTGCTCAACGAAATCAAGCGGATTTGAATGGAAAGTTTTATAATCCTTGTGTTAACTGTTTAAATGGGAGGCGACATGGAATTGATGAAATACGGGACCATCTGATATGTGATGAGTTTCTAACGAGTTATACAACATGGATATGGCATGGTGAACATAAAGAAAGTTGAACTGTGTGTCATACTATGTCTCAAACTGATCAAGCTGATGTAAAAATGGATGATGAAATAGAGGACATGATTCGTGACGTGGGGCAATAGTCTTTTCAACAAACACATTCACATGTGTATGATGCTTTAAAAAGTGATGCAGAGACACCGTTATTTCCTGGTTGTAGGGTCTTCACACGTTTATCAGCAGTGTTGAGATTGATGAATTTAAAAGCAAAAAATGGTTGGAGTGATACAAGTTTCACAGAGTTGCTCGAATTGTTAAAGCAAATGCTTCCAAAAGACAACACATTGTCGGACCGTCACTATGAGGCGAAGAAGGTTTTGTGTCCCATGGGTTCACAGTACCAAAAAATACATGCTTGCTCTAATGATTGTATATTATACAAAAAAGAGTTTGAATCATTACACAAGTGTCTTCGTTGTGGGCTATCACGCTATAAAGTGAAAAATGGTAGCAATAGTAGTGATGAAGATGTTGTAGAGAAAGACTCCCCAACGAAGGTCTTATGGTATCTTCCAATCATTCCAAGGTTTAAGAGATTGTTTGCTAATGCAAATAATAGAAATTGTGATGGCATGCTTCGTCATCCGGCTGATTCTCCACAATGGAAAAGAATTGATGATTTGTTTCCAGATTTTGGTAGTGAGGCAAGAAACCTAAGGCTTGGACTTGCTACAGATGGGATGAATCTTTTTGGTAACTTAAGCACCAACCATAGTTCATGGCCTGTTCTCCTTTCAATTTATAATTTGCCTCTTTGGTTATGCATGAAGAGAAAATATGTGATATTATGTATGATGATTGCGAGACCAAGACAACCTGGGAATGACATAGATGTTTATTTAAGTCCCTTGATTGAGGACTTGAGAATGTTATGGGAATAAGGTGTTGATGTGTTTGATGGGTTTCAGTAACAAAGTTTCAAGCTACGTGCAATATTGTTTTGTACTATTAATGATTTTCCAGCATATGGGAACTTGAGTGGATACAGTGTTAAAGGACATGAAGCATGTCCTATATGTGAAAAACAAACAAGCTACCTACAATTGAAGCATGGAAAGAAGACTGTTTACATTAGGCATCAAAAATTTCTCAAACCTAATCACCCATATCGGAGATTGAAAAAAACTTTTAATGGATGTCAAGAATATGAAATTGCACCGACACCATTAACTGGTGAACAAGTTTATGGTTTGGTGAAGGACATAAATGCTATGTTTGGAAAGACTCAAAAGAATTCTATTGAGAAAATGTTGTGGAAGAAGAGGTCAATATTTTTTAATCTTCCGTATTGGTGCCATTTAGATATTAGACATTGTATAGACGTTATACACGTGGAGAAAAATGTATGTAATAGTATAATAGGCACACTATTAAACATTAAAGGCAAGACAAAGGATGAATTAAGTTCCCGTCAAGATTTGTTAGAGATGGGTATACGTTCACAGTTACATCCAAGATCGGAAGGTAAGCGGACATATTTGCCTCCTGCATGTCATACTTTGTCAAAAAAGAGAAAATGAGTTTTTGTTAGTGTCTACGAGATGTGAAAGTTTCACAGGGATACTCTTCAAATGTTAAGAGTCTTGTATCATTGAATGATCTCAAATTGGTTGGCTTAAAGTCTCATGATTGTCACATCTTAATGCAACAACTCCTACCTATGGCTATATGGGGCATTTTGCCAAAGAATGTCCTGGGCATAATGTAGTTGTATGGTTTTGTTCTTTGCGTCGTAAGCCCAATGTACATATAAAAAATTTAATAAAAAGATAAACTTTCATTTCTAAAACTTGTATTAACTTTATGCTCAATCTCTATTATAAATTTTAATCATTTAACTTACATTCATGTATTTTCTTTAGTGTTATGTCTGTATATACTTCTACAGCACAACTAAAGAACTTAGATTGGATTTATCCTATGGTAAGTAATTTGTAAACTCAATATGTATGTATAGAAAAATCTTTTTGGTAGCTTGATTATTAAAGTACTTACTCTACTGAATTTGGTATTCACTTTTAGAGTAATCAACAAAAAGGAGGGTACGAATGTGGGTACTATGTGACGAACTGGATGTTAGACATTATTGAAGGGGAAATAACAAAAGATTGGATAGAGGTAATATACAAACATTCTTGTAATTTCTTTTAATTATTATATTGTAACTAATATATGATGTTCGTTATAGTTTTTTGACGATGGTGCATCGTTGCTGCCAACCAAATTGGAGGATATTCGCATTAAATGAACAATAATTTTTTTAGAAAAATTTAGACGTAGATCCGATAGATAGGATGATTTCTTAATTTATGACTTTCTTTGTAGTAGTTACTAGTTCATTTCATGTATTCAAATTAAATTACATGTGTTCGGTTCTACATTTTTTATTAATTACTTGTGTTATTTATTGGGTTCTACTAGTTCATTTTATCTGTTTTATAGTTTAAATGTATACTACTGGCTGGAAAACATATGTTATAGCAGGTTAATTGTTGAAAATAGATGGTTGGAAAATGTAGTGTATGGCTGAAAAATATATGGCTAGAAAATGTTGTTTATTGCTGGAAAATGATATAGGTTAGTGGATTGTTATTGGCTGGAAAATGTAGCTATATGGATTGTTATTGTTATTTGGAATCACTGGATAGATATTGGTTAGAAAAAAGATTGTTATTGTTGGCTGGAAATGTTACAGGTTCAGGTTGCAGAAAATGTATGGAGAACTAGATGTTTCAAATGGCTGTGGCAACGCTGGCAGCCAATTTACATCGGTTGTTTAAATAACTGATGTAAATTTGCTTAATATTTACATCGGTTGTTTGATATAAATAAGCAAATTTACATCGGTTGTGATGTAAATTTGCTTCTAGATTTACATCGGTTGTTTCAGAACCTGTAATATCCCAATTTTTGAGAAAAAAAAATGTATAATAAATATATATATATATTTGTAACTCAATTATTTAGTTAAATAATTATAATTGGGTTTACAAGATAAAATAAAATATTTTCTGAAATAAAATATTGGATTAGTGATTATAAATAGATATTGTGAAATTATTAATATTTTATCAGATATTATGATATTATCAGATTATTAGTATTTTAAAATATATAAAATTATTATAAAAGATATATCGGGAGATTATTAATATATTAAATATATTGTGAGATTATTGATATTTTAAAAAGATAATTTTGTTAATATTTGGAAAGATATTATTAATTGAATCTATTCTTCAAAAGCCCGACTCTACATATATAAATAGGCGTTAAACTCATTCTATTCTTCATTCCAAAATTTTCCTAACGTTTGGGAAAAACCTTAGAGGAGGCGACCGGAGGCGACACGTGAGGAGTTGGGTACGTAACATCTGAAGACGTGTGTTGCGATGTGTTTGCAAGTTATTTGTGTGTTTTGAGAAGTCTAAGCTTTGGCCTAGCAGGGTAAAATCCAAGTTATACTTGGTCATTTGTGAAGTCTAAGTAGAGGCTTAACAACGTGAAAATCCAAGTTATTCTTGGTCATTTGTGAAGTCTAAGCAGAGGCTTAGTAGCGTTAAAATCCAAGTTATGCTTGGTCATTTGAGATGTGTTATGCATTTGTGTGATCATATTTCATTCATTCATTCATACTTTTGTTGGGGTAGATGCGATCTATGAAGGAGGGACTTTATGGTCTTCTACCTTGACCTTGGGGATTTTAGAGCAGGGGACCTCTCATTTGAGAGTTGAAATGAGGGGCGACCACAGCCACGCTATACTATCCTGATTGGCTCCTGTTAGATTCGTTCTGGTGAGAGTGGATTGATAGGGTCCTTAGATCCAGTCCATGTCCTCCTAAACTACTCATTTGCGTTTGCGTTGCGATGGTACCACATGCATTTAGAGATAAGAACATAAGAACATTAAAGCATTTGAGTTAATTGAGTTTGTGACTGAGTGTGTATGTGCGTGATGCGTTTTGTGTATGATGTGTGTGTTTAGTTCTACCTATTTTCTTATAAGTATTTATAACATATGTGAGATATATTCCTCACTCTTCTGTTTTGTTTTTGGTATTTTGTTTGGGTTGTATACTTTTATAAGTGAACATATCTTTGAGAAAGAACAAAGAAGAGTTGAATGATAAAGCTAAGTCTCCTAAGCCTTGATTTCGTAAGTGCTCTGATCAGGTGTGAAGTCGGGGAATAGAAAGATTATTTATTTTAAAGAAGTATATTTAAAGTTTATTATATTTTTGTTAGTAAGAACTTATAAAGGCTATGTCAACGCCTAGTAATATTTTATTTTAATTTTCTATATCTTGAAAGAGTTATTATTGTTATTGGATATACAGTGGTGGTGTGAGAGTGTATGTCTAGAAAAGTTCTGGCTAGGAAAGACTTGGTATTTAAGAGTGTCCATTAGTGACCCACCTCTCTTTCCTGGGAACATACTAGGTGTACTAATTCACGGTCTACCGCCGTTGTTCTAGTAGGCAATATGACCCAGTAAAAGTTTTATTTGAAATCTTATTTCCTTATTTTTATAATATTTTATTCATGAAGAGAATATATTGAAATTATTTTTCTTTCATTTTTCGAAAATTTTATATTTATTAATGAAAAACGTTTTGGGATAGAAGGGTGTTACAGAACCAATGTAAATATGAAGTAAATTTACATCGGTGGTTTAAATTTGCTTCATATTTACATTGGTTCTGAAACAATCGATGTAAATCTGGAAGCAAATTTACATTGGTTATTTAAACAATCGATGTAAATTTGTTGCCAGATTTGCATCGATTATTTTAGAACCGATGTAAATTTGTTTTTAAATTTACATCGGCCTTATTTACATCATTCCAGAACCGATGTAAATAACCTAAAATAACTGATGTAAATTATCAATTTCCTGGTAGTGAAATTTTTAAACTTTAAATATTTTATTTTAAATTCTACTAGTTTATTTTTTTTTTTTAATTTGTTGTGTATGATCGTATTCTTTTATATATCAACAAGTTACTGGATAAAAGAGAATTCTATTCTAAAAAATAATAATACATCATTTATGTTTTATGTATAAGAAATTAGTTATGTATAAGATATAGTCTAATAGTAAAAATTTTATTTAAATTGTGAAGTATAAAAATTTATAGGTTGGATAATTATAATTGAATTAGTAATTATACTTTCATTATATTCTACATTTAGAAAATACATTTAGATTTGGTACGTTACAAATATGGTAAAAGAATATGTTAGATTAAAATAAATAATTATCCATTTTTCAATAATTTTGGTATCATCAAAATTTAAAGAAATCCTTCAAAATGTGCTAACATGAAATCTCTCCAAACTAAGATTAAATTTTCTATAAAACTAACAAATAAAATAGAATTAGATAAGGAAAATAACTTATCTTTATTAATATTTCGCAAGGTGTGGTCGCTTGCAATTATGGTGATGTTGTTGTTTCATTGTAACATCTTGGATTCTTCTGGTTCTGATATGTAAGCAAAACAATAATAATCAACTCACAAGCTATTATGCACCACACAAAGAACAAGTTTCTCAATTACCATGTGATCACTTAATAGGTATTTATAGCTTAAAAGATGATGAGCCATAATTACATTAAATAATGAGCCATAATTAATTTTATACTTTCAATCTAGTTTTAATAATCCATAATTTAAATGTATACACTATAATATTGAAAAATACCTAATAAAACACCATTATTCATATTTAAATTTGTGCAAACTTTAATGTTGTTAATTAATGTAACGAGACTATATATATATATAATTAAATTTCATGTTTGATCTGAAATTAAGGAATTGATAGAGTAGGAAATAATTCTCTTAATAAAGGAATTTATTCTTTTAGATGTGTTATTTTGTGATAAATATCGTATAATACATTAATTCCATGTATTTATTATGTTGCTTTACGTAAATGTGTAGAATATCTAACTGTAAATGAATACCTTTTTTGTGTGGAGAGCAGGATTCAGGTAGAAGATTAAACGTTAAAGTTGAAACCCCTCTTGATAACATTGCTTCACAATCCAAATAATAATAAAGAAACATTTTATTTGTCCATTGAGATGTCATCACTTGTAGCAAGCAATATCAAACCTATGTATGTGTTTGATTGCAGTTATTCTCATATGTTATAATCTATAAAAAAAATTACAAAAAGATATGAGAATGTAGATGAAACACATTAGACATGTGAGTTGAATCATATGTTAGAAACTTTATTTATTTTTTATGTTTGTGTTTTTTTCCCTCAAAGATAATCTTTGAGCAATCCTCATGTGACTCTGTTGGGTATCTATTCAATGCATGGTTCTCTTGCTTGGCACTTATGTTTTACCTACTTTTTGTGTTCGGTATCATATTTTGTTATATTATTGTGTAAGTTAATTGTTATAATCGTGTATTTTATATTAGAATAGATCTGATAAGCATATGTAAGATTGTTATACCTTTGATAAAAGTTAGAAATCTTATATAATTGAGAGATAAGACCAAATTAATGTATATATAATGAATATCAATTTTATTTTATTGAACCGATTTTATAAGGATGAGTTAAATTTAAAATTCATTTATGTTAAGATATCAAAATTTATTCACCTCTATATATATATATATAAATATATGTTTGAGTTGAAATATCTTAATGTAAAAAGAAAATTAAAAATTCCATATTAATAAAAAGATAAAATAAAATTAGTGTATATATAGATACCTGGTTTTGTATAAACCTCCCATTTTTATATGAATACTCACTTTTTTTTGTAAAAATCTGGAAGACGAGGACAAATATGATATGAAGGAGGAAGATGAATGTTATGTGGGTGTTTAAAAAAAATAATAATAAAAAAATAAAAATAAATAGATGTGCATATATTATTATTCTATTTCTTCAATAAATCATGGGAATTAGTTATTGTATATTTTGGATGTATTAGGTCACTTACTCCTTGTTGTGGTTTACAAATATTATTTACAACTAAATAATAAAAAATAATAGAAAGAATGAGTGTAAAATAAGTTACTACTCTTCTATAGAGATCTTTAACGTTAAAGTGTGGAATAGTTTTTTTCTTTTTCATTTTAATAATAATATTATAAAATTTAGTTATAACTGTCTGTTTTCTTTTTCTTTTTCTTTGTTTTGTTAGTGGAAATAGAAGGAATAAAGAACAATTCACATGATTTTGATGCACACCTTTACTTTATATTTAATCATTCCTTACTCCTTCTTTTAAGCCATAATTTTCTAACTTTAATTATTAAAAAAAAAAAAATTGAAACAGAAGAAAGAGTATTCATATGATTACTTGTAAGTTTCAATTTTGAATAAACAAGAAACAGAACCTTCTTGAAGGTTACAACTTCTTCCATAAAATCATGAACTTGTCATCATAAATAGACTTATTTATTTTTAGAAAATATTCTTACAAAAATTTATATTCAAAACAAGAAAAATATGTAAAAATATAAAATAAATAGAGCCTATAAGAATATATTCTCAATTTTTATATTTATTAGTTAAAATATATTAAAATTATATAATTTCTGAACATCAAATTTTTTTGTCATTAATATATCAAATTTGATGATAAATTATATATAAAAAAAAAACTATTTTTAGTAAATCTTTCAAATACTGCTTTATTAATTGAGTACAGATTTATAAAAATCTATATATTGCAGGGCATAAGTTGAGTAAAGTTAAAAATTTATGTAACTAGAATAAAGCCAAATTAAAAGTTATAAAGTTAAAATAAAAGAAAAAACTTTGAGAAAAATAGGATATTTTTCAGCATTAAAGCTTGCAAATAACATGGAAAAGTAATCAAAATATTAGTCTCTCCCTACAAGAAAACTTAAATAACTATATTTTAAATAAATTTTAAACTTTAATGATTATAATCTGGCTTTATAATGTTTATCATCTCCAACCCAATTCTATAAATAATAATCTTTTTATGGATGTTTGATTCATAATATTTTTTTCATAGAGATCTGAGTGATTAAGGAACTGAGTTTTATTGTTCACAGAATTATTATTATTATTTTTAATTTTAAGATTGAATGTGTTCTAATGCAAGATCAACCAAATATGCTACCAAAATTAAGAGCTCCTAAAACCAACCCAGGTATGTTCTTATTACTTCAATTCTTTATATGTCAGATATTATTATTTTTCAAAAACATTCCTTTGTTTAATTATTTCTATATCTATGCAATGTAATGGAGAAAAATAAGAAAAAAATTTGCAAATTATAGGTAAGAATATTAAATGCTATAATCTAATTAGCAATTTATCGATTAAATTATTTTGTTTTTGTAATCAATCAGAAACATGAGTGAAGTTTTCAAAACTAAATAACTACACCACAATGTGAGAGGTTGAATGGAAAAGCTGGGCTCAATTATTTTGTTGGTGTATAAGCCAGTTTTTTTCTCTTCGAGAAATTTTCTTTGAATTAAAATAAAATACCTTTTTTTTTTTTTTCATATATTTAAATTATATTTCGTGATCTTGTGACATAAATTCCTCGTTCATCAATCATAATTAGTACAAATTTAAGAAAATGAGTTATTAAGAATCTATTTATTTACTCTATCATTTGAACACTTATTTACATGCTTAAAATTTATTGAAATTAGTTAAGGAAAAACTTACGTTACGTAAAACAAAGAAACTTATTGTAGAATTTATTTAAATTACGAAAATACCTTATGATTTAAATAGTTTAGTTCATTGATTTTATTATATTTTTTCTTTTTCAGATTCGAAGCAACCTAAAGATGCCCCAGAAAGTGCAAACTTTCATGATGAGTACTTTAAGTGTTTAAGGTCAAAATCCTATGTTGATTTGATGGAGAAAGTTCAATTTCTTACGAATCAACCTTCCATTTATTTCTATCAGAAGAAATTTTCAGAAACTCTCCTTGAACCAAGTCAAGAAACTGCACACTCAGCTATTGAAACAACAATCCTTTCAAAGATTCCAGAACTGAAGAATCTCATGCTTAATTACTTTGACATTAGTGCTGAGGTTTCATTCATCTGCAGCCATATTCTCAAAATCATCAGCCAAGTCCAAGGTAATTACCAGTTCGTTGAAAGAGCTCTAGGCATCATGGATGATGAAGATGACTCACAGGAAAATTTGAAGCAGATCCTTGTTGAGCTCAACTCTCTCTTCTTCTCAACTAACCCTGTTTCAATCCTCAAGAATTATGACTTCAACCTCATTAGTGGTAAGAACTTGGTAGTGTTGAATCATTTGGAATCAATGAGAGAAAAGGTGGTAAGGGAAGTTAAGCTAACAACATGTTTGAAGAAGACATTAGAATCTTGTGCTACTGCAGTGTGTGACTGTGTGACTATAACAACACATATTTTGACTTCACCAGTCATGGGGCCCAGAAATCTCAACTTTACATGTAAGAGTCTTGAGAGGGAGCTTCCAGAGTTAAGGTTTTCAAGAAGGTCTCTGCTTAAAATTGGTGATCAGCTTGACGTAGCAACCATGGCAAGTTATGTATTATACGAAGACTTTCATATAACTGGTGGACTTATAGATTGCCTTTACCCTAAGATGGAATACATGAAGGAAATGGTGCAATTCTATTTGAAGGAGAAGACTGATAAATCTTCTCTGCAAATAGTGGAAGAGCTTAAGCAAAGTTATGTTGGTGTTAGAGAAAAAGTGGAGGAACTCAAAGAGCATGCATGCTTTTGTCTGATGAGGGTTAATGAAGGAAGAGATTTGGTTGTTAAGGAAATGGCAAAAACTAGGGCATGAAGGCATTGGAATCTACATATATATATATATATATATATGTTATATATAAACTTATGAATATTGTATAAAGTGGTTAAGTTTTATTTTCTTTAGATTATTGTTATATTATTAAGGTGGGGTGAATCTGTGTATGTATATTTCAACCTATGTTATAACTTATTTGAGAAATGAAATGTATATAAAAATATTTATGTCAGTTATGAGGATTAACTTTATGTTAGAATACTTAATATTCTCTTAACCTTATTAATATAAGATTTTATTAATATATTTATAAAGGTTGATTATCTTCAAACTGTATAGAATTCAAACTGTATAGAATTTAAAATTAGGTTAAAAATAAATAATTACTAATAAATATAATTTATTTATAGTATAATTTTTGTTATATTTTATAAGATCTAATTTATTAGGGTTAAATTATTAGATATGATAAAATTGGATTATTTTGTAACAGTTAACAGTTAAATTAAAAGTTAGTTAAATTAACATTTTTATATAAGCAACCATTTTGACAGTTAGATGAATGGACATCAATTAAAATTCATCATAACTTGATTTTATAAGCTGTTTTTGGAATTAAAAAAAAAAATCCATACAGCTAGCACTAACTTGTTCTATAAGTAAAGTTGATTATAAAAAGAGTAAAAAACGAATAGTGAATATAAAATTGAATATTTTAATATTGGTTGCAATCTATTTTATTATTGTTCTCATTCTATTTATCTCTATATGAATATGAGAATAATATTTAATCAAAGTTTAATTATTTTTGGTTGAGTGGATTAATTTGAGATGAAATCTTACTAGTGAATTATATTTATTGAAAAAAAATTATACAAGAAATTAATTAAAAAGTATAATTTCACTAAAATATAAAAAATTTAAAATTTTAGAACTAAAAGAATATTAACTCTTAAAAAAAATTAATAATTTTTTTTTTTTGAAAATTACACTAATAGTCCTAAAGCAGTGAACACAAAGTGTTATTAACTTTTCCTAATTGAGACTCAGATTCTAACTTAATTTTGAAGGTTATGTGCTATTTATGGCTTTTTTATAATATTTTTTATAATTTATAATTTTTTTATTTTTTTTTTACATTTGGTATCTCTAGAAAATTATCTACAATGTTACGTGTTCTTTTTTATCACAATTTTATAAATTAAAATAAAAATAGTTTGCACCATGCACCACGGGACACTCGTGGTTATGAGTAGAACTTAGTATGAATTTAAAAAATATTTTTTCTTGTTTTAGAACTTTGTGAGAATCTTGCACTTATTTCGGAGAAGTTTTAAGATATTTCTCTTATTAAATCTTTTATGAGTATTTAACTGTACCTAATTATTAATGACTTGCTAGTTTACAGTAAAAAAATTAAATGCATAAAATTTGAAAAAGATGTAATACTTTATTTCGTTCATATATAAATATCGAACTATTTGAAATTTGATTTGTTGAATTTCTTAGTTCAAAAGTTAATTTAGTAAAGGATATACCTTTTTTTGAATTTACTCAGAAAAATGTTTTAATTAAAATATATATTTAAAACTTTTAAGTTAATTAGATGTTAAAAAATAAAATTAAAAAAATGTATTTTTCAAAATATTAAAATTATACAGAAAGTAGTTGATTTTAAATTAAAATCGAATATGATAAAAAATAATTATAACTCTTAATTATAGATTTTTTTTAAAATTTATCCAATTCAAAATATATATATATATATATATATATAACGAAATATTTTGTAAAGATAAAATTTAGTAATAGAAAAATATAAGTGATTTATTTAAATAAAGTTATTAGTTAAATTAAAAAATTAATAAATAAAAAATTGTAACTATTTAAAAATTTTTTATATAAAATTGTCATTTTAAAAAATTATATAATTTTTTTTCTTTTTAAAATTTTTATCTTATTTTTTATTATTTTTTAAATATGAGTCCATTATAATATAATTGGTAAGGTAAAGAGTAGAATATTTTCGATTGATTAGAATTTTATTTAGTGTAAGTTTATTTTTCTCTCATTTTTCTTGATTGCATAGTCGGGGGTTTGCATGTGATGCTTGAATGCATGCAAGCGTCTTCTAAAAAAAGATGAATTTCTTTTATTGGGTTTCCTATGAGAAGATTTAGGTTTTTTTGTGTGATTTGGAGATTTTGGATTTTTAAAAAGTTATTTTTACATATAAGGAAACCAATTGTTTTAAATATCATAATAGCATCTAAATTAAAATATCTAAATGTTGAAAATATGTATCATATCATAGATGTTGAAATTTGGAGGCAATATAATTTAAAAATTTATAACAAGTTTGGTGTAACAGAGATTGAGCGGGATTGAGCGGGAGAAAATAATTTTGAGAAGAGAGAAAAAAAGTTCGAACTCAAGAAAAGAAAGAAATTGAATATACTTTTATTGATTCAGAGAATGAAAAGATACTCCATAAAAAAAGTCTATGGTGACACTTATATACGCACACATCTGAATATTCTGACTAATAACAAACTAACTAACTAAAAATAAAAAAAATAAAAACGGAAGCTTAATTATTATTTGGTATTAGCCCCCCGCAAGCTAGAGAATATATATCAATCATTCCCAGCTTGGACAAAATAGCATGAAAACTGGTATGAGCAAGAGGTTTGGTAAGAAAGTCAGCCAACTGGTTTGAAGAAGAAACTGGCAGAAGCTTAATTAAACCTGAGAGGAGTTTTTCCCATACAATATGGCAGTCGATCTCAATATGTTTAGTCCGTTCATGGAAGGAATCATTATGAGCTATGTGTATTGTAGATTGGTTATCCTAGAAAAGATTGCAAGGAGTATCCGATAAACTGTGAAGATCTTTCAAAATGTGGTGAATCCACTGTATCTCGCAAACAGTGGAGGCTAAAGCTCCATATTCAGCCTCCGATGATGATTTGGATATAGTGGTTTGCTTTTTGGTCTTCCAAGATACTAGAGAAGAACCAAAGTAGATGTAGAATCCGGTTATAGATCGCCTAGAATCAATGCACCTTCCCCAATCTGAGTCACTGAATGCATGAAGCTTGAAGTCTGATTTCGACGGGAAGAATAACCCTTTTCCTGGTGAAGCTTTGATGTACCTGAGGATTCTATTAGCAGCTTGAAGATGTATATCAGTAGGTTTGTCCAGGAACTGACTTAGTTGCTAGACAGAATAGGATATATCTGGTCTGAGTAGAGGTTAAATACAAAAGTCTACCAATGAGTCTTCTGTAAGAAGAAATATCAGATAGAGGATTTCCAATGTCTTTGGACAACTGAATAGAGGGATCCATGGGAGTTTTTGCTGGCTTTGAGGCCAAAAGACCAGCATCAGATAAGAGTTCCAAAGAATACTTTCTTTGGTTTAATGAAATTCCCTTTGAAGATCTGGCAAATTCAAGTCCAAGGAAGAATTTAAGATCTTCAATGTCTTTGATGCGAAATTGTTTGTGTAAGAAATTTTCGACATGATTAATTTCAGCAAGGTCACTTCCCGTGAGAACGACATCATCAACATATACTAATAGAGCAATAAAACCGGTTGAAGTGTACTTAGTATAGAGTGTATGAGAGTGAACGAAATTCAGGGATTGGAGAGCCTTGTGAAGAGTCTTAAACCACTGTCTGCTTGCTTACTTCAGCCCATACAACAATTTTTTGAGAAGACAGACTTGATTTGGTTTTGGAGAAGAGAATCCTTGAGGAAGAGTCATATACACTTCTTCATCTAAATGTCCATGAAGAAATGCATTGTCAATGTCCAATTGGTGTAGGTGCCAGTGCTTGGCTGCTGCAAGTGAAAGGATTAGCCTAAGTGTAGTCATCTTTGCTACAGGTGAAAAAGTATCCAAGAAATCAATTCCTTCCACTTGTGTATACCCTTTTGCTACGAGCCGAACCTTATACTTATCAACAGTTCCATCTGGCTTGTGCTTGAGCTTGTAAACCCACTTGCATCCTATAGGGGTTTTTCCTTTTGATAGATCAACAAGAATCCACGTATCGTAGTGGACATGTGTGCAACAAAATTCTGATACTTAGGAGACAACCTGTTATAAGAAATTACGTAGGAAAGAGGATAAGTAACAGAGGACAATTGTTTTTCAGAGTCAGAAAGAAGCTTCACTGATGATGTAGATAAACTGCAGTGATAATCCTGCAAGTAGGTAGGAGCTCTCCTTGTTCTGGCGGACTGTCTCCCAGGCTGAGCTTGATTTAAGTTGTGATTAGGTGCTTCATTATGCTGAGAGATACGCTGGTCTGCATTCTGACTCTAGACATTAGATGTGGTCGTTCCATTTGGCTCGTTGATGACAGGAGTATAATCAATGTTGTACTCTTGTGAATTTCTAGATTGACTGATATTGTGGCTGTCCTGTTGACTAGAACTGTAGGGAAAAACATGTTCATGAAACACCACATTTCTGGAAATGAAGATCTCTCTATTCTTGAGATCAAAGAGGACAAATCCTTTCGTTCCTTGTTTGAAACCTATAAAAATTCATCTCCTTGCACGAGGGTCAAGTTTGGTTCTGTTGTTGGTGAGAGTAGAAGCAAAACATTGTGAACCAAAGACCCTTAACATGGAAAAATCGGGAGCAGCAGAATGCAAGACTTCATAGGGACTTTTATCCCTAAGAACAGGTGTAGGAATCCTGTTGATAAGGTAAGCTGAGTGCCCAACTGCATATGACCCGAAGCACTTAGGCAGATTGGCTTGGAAGAGAAGAGCCCTTGTTACATTGAGAAGGTGTTGGTGCTTCCTTTCAACTATAGCATTTTGTTGAGGTGTCTCAACACATGAGGTTTGATGAATAATTCCTTTAGCAGCATAGAATTATTCCATATTAAATTCAGGACCATTATCAGTTCTAATTACCTTGATTTTGGTATTAAACTGGTTTTCTACTAAAGCAAAGAAATTTTGAGTTAAACTTCTAGCTTCATATTTACCTTTTAACAGATAAACCCATGTGTACCTTGAAAAATCATCAACAACAGTAACAAAATAAACATGACCATGAATAGAACTAGTAGAGAGAGGCCCCCAAATGTCCACATGAATCAAATCAAAATTTTTATTAGATTTAGTTTCACTCAGGGTATATGGCAATTTCCTTTGTTTAGCAATATGACATATATCACAAACAATGTGTCTATCATTATTGATGAAAGGAAATTGTTTTTGCAAAACATTCAATCTATCCAAAGAAAGATGGCCTAACCTATAGTGCCATAGATTTTTATTAGCAGCAACAAAATTACAATTATCAGTATCTGTATGAAGCATGTAAACATAAGAATGAGTGTCAGTAGGATCCTTCAACACGTAAAGCCCATCTCTAATCTCAGCAGTACCAATCATCTTGCAGGTACTGGAACTCTGAATCCAACAACAAGAACCAGAGAAGATCAGTTTACAATTTAAAACAGTAGTCAATCTGGATATAGAAATAATATTGTATTAGAAATTAGGTAAATAGAGAAAGGGAGAAGAATATATGGTTCCAGAAACGCTAGACACAACAGAATTTCCATTCGGAAGATTCACACGCACAGGTTTAATATACTTGTAAGAAGTAAAAAAAAACAAAGAAAAACATATGTGATTAGTAGCACCCGTATCTAAAATCCTCTTATCTTTAAATACTTTACCATTATGAGTAGGAATGGTGTTATGTTGTTGTACTGAGGACTGATTCACTTGCACATTACTTTACTGTTATGTTCAATCAGGTTCTCGTTGGGATTTTGTGGAAGCAAAGTTAGCAAGTTTCGGTATTGCTCAACTGTGAACCCGAAAGTCTGTTCCTGGGCACCGTTGCCTGTCTCTTCAATGTTTGCCAAATTGTCAGAAACCGCCACATTAGCTGTCCGATTTGCGTATTTGAGGTTCTTGAATTTGAACCCTGGGGGAAACCCATGTTTCCTATAGCAAACATCTACAGTGTGTCCCATTTTTCCACAGTGCGAACATATTTTTCCAGTCTATTGCTGAAATGTCTGATGATTATTGCCTTTGTAATTATTGTATTTCCTCGGTTCTTGGTTAGAGCTTTCACAGATGTTGACAAGAACCTTAGAATTTTCAGAATGCTCGACATGGAACTGCCTTTCTTGTTGAGCGATGAGGGAATATACCTTGTTGATAGTAGGAAGGGAATCGATAAGCATGATCTGAGATCTGACATTAGAATATTGTTCATTTAATCCTTTCAAGAACCTCACCATAGTATCAACATTCCTTTGATTCTTTAGCTTGGCCAGGGCACCACAAGTGCACCTCGCATTACAGGTGCAAACAAGTATTGGATTCAAAACATCAAGTTCGTCTAATAAAATCTTCATACCCATATAATACTTGGTTATAGACAAATCTCCTTGTTTGAAACTATAGATTTCTTCTTGCAACTCAGAAATTCTGAAAAGATTTGCATGAGACAACCTTTCTTTGAGTTCTGCCCAAACGTCTGAAGCCTTGTCTCCATATAACTGATCAAGCGATCTTAGAGCTCATAGACTGAATAAGCCATCGAAGAACATAGGTGTTGCATCGCTCCCAAAAAGGATGAATAGAGCTAGTTGCATCTGGTTCTGGAATTGTACCATCGATGAAGCCAACCTTGTTCTTGGTTAACAGACTCATCTTCATTGATCTGGACCAGGTGTGATAGTTCTCATCAGTAAGAAGATCCGGAACAAGAACCATTGTTGGATTTTCGTTCAGATGAATATAATATGAACATGCTGGATTCTGCATATCCTCCAAAGTGTATGTCACCATGATCAGAGATTGAACGGGAGAAAAGAATTCCTGAGAAGAGAGAGAGAGTTCGAACTCAAGAAAAGAAAGAAACTGAATATACTTTTATTGATTGAGAGAATGAAAAGATACTCCATGAAAAAGTCTATGGTGACACCTATATACGCACACATCCGAATGTTCTGACTAATAACAAACTAACTAACTAAAAAAAGAAATGAAAACAGAAGCTTAATTATTATTTGGTATTAATTTATAAGATGTTTTTGAGTTGTGATGATAGACATTGAAATTATATTCATGATTATAGTTACTAGTTGATGATGTATATTAATTATTATTAATTTTGTTGTAATTGATATTGTGGTAGAGTAATGAATTATGGTTTTGATCATGATGGAGTTATGTTGATGAGTATGTTTCTGGTTTAGGAGTTTAGTTGAATTTTAGATTAGAATAATGTGTATCATTTGGTATTCAATGGTTTACAATATATATTTTTACAAAATTAGACATAATATGGTTACACAGGTTTTAATTAAAGTCATTTAATAAAGTTACGAGTTGAATTTGAATTAAAAAACTTGGTGGTTAACTTAAACAATCATTTTGCAGAATTCTTATTTTGTAAGCTTAAACACCCATTTGAATGATTAATCTACCAGCTAATGGTCAAAAAATACACCATCTTTTAGAGTGAGGAAACTTTTAGGGAAGAGAGAATTGATCGATTTTAATATTGCTTAAGCAATTCACCATCGATTAAGCAAGAGAACTTTTAGTAGAAAGAGAATTAATGAAATTTTGTTTTTGCTCAAATGCTATTAAAGGCGCTCAAATGATGAGCACACCTTGCTCAAACAACTACTCATCGCCTAAAAGATGATAAAACATAAATAAATTGAGTTATTTTTATGGGAATATTACTAGTAATGAAATTATCGTTCAAGCAAAACTCTTTTTCATGAAAATGAGTTTGGATGATGAATATAAAGAATGTTTAGTATATATATATATATATATATATATATATATAATTTATGCTATTTTGATTGATCTCTTTTGAATTGAGAATGAGAATGTAATGTGAGCATAATAGATATTAAGGAAATATTTCTATTATGCGAAGTTTATTAGTGAGTGAATTAAATTAGGGGTTTGTTATTAGATATTCTAACTCCCTTGATTTACTGGACTCACACATAGAAAAATATTAGGTGGTGAGATTTGGTGGAGGTTCCTATTACTTAGTTTATGGTATAAAAAATTTACTATATCTATTGAGTTATAGAAATTTACCCTGCTACATGAGGTGGATAGTATTCATATTATGTACCTTTGTTGTGTATTAACTTAGAGAAGATAGTGTGATGGGTTCAAATGTCTCAAGTCAAAATTCAATGCATGTATATTTTAGAAGTTGTCAAGTGTCTTGATGTGGAATATCAATGTGTAGTGACAAGTTATATAGTTAATGAACTCTATAAACACTTGATGTGGTAATGTGATTGCTATGATAGATATGTTGAAATGTACAGTATAATGTGAAATATGGAGTGATATGATGTATGCATAAATATATCATTTTAATACTAATTTACCTAGTTTGTTGTTGTATTGTTATAATTATGATGATCATACCTTACATGGGATCAAATGATGTTGCTGGTGACAACTCTTAGAACTCATAGGTTGAGTAAAGATTGTGTTTGTACAAAGAGTACTTTTTATTATGGATTATGTAAATATTGATTACTCTTTAGTTTTAGTTATAGTAATAATGGGATGTTATGTGTTTAGAAAGCTCAACATTGTCTATCTCAAATCTTGAAATGTGACTTATATATCTATTGGACCATTTTTTTTTCATGTCAATTTGTTTTAATTTGAAATATAAAATGATATTATAGTCTATAGCTCTTTCTAGTTAAGTTTATTTTATTAGGTTCGCCTTATTCGATAAGCCTTTATGAAAGGATGCTACAAAAATCTTACATCACTTGTCTCAATTCTTAGAGTTCAACTATACAAAATTTGAATTGATCTTATTTTAAATTATTTAATTTCTCAACTTTTTTTGTTTAAATAAGATAATTCAATTTTATTAAATTTTATTTTTTTATTTGAATTGGATATTTCAATTATCACCAAATATAAAAATACTAAATATAAAAATTAGTACTACTAAATTCTATTTAGCCCAATTCACTAGACTTGACTCTCACTCTCATGGGTCAGGTTAATTCAAGACATGTTAGGTCAAGTCAAGTTAAATTGAGTTAGGTAAGATTAAGTTAGGTTGGGGTAGGTCAAACTTATTTGAGTTAGGTCAAGTTTATCCAGACCAAGCCTAGTTGGAAGGGATATACTAGACTATGGTAGTTTGAGTCAAGTTGAGCTAGGTTAAGTCTAATTTGTCCATGTTTGGATAGGTTTGATAAAGTCAAACTAGACTTATTTGAGTTACATTAAGCTTATTTAGGTCTAGGTCGAGGTAGGCAAGATTAAGCTTGGTCAAGAGAAGTCAAACTTATCTTAGTTGAGTCAAACTTTTATCCAAGACAAATCAAATCGAGGTAGAGTATATTAGAATGAGTTAGATTAAGTCAAGGGAGACAAAAAAAAAAAAAAGTGGGTCATTCTAGGTTAGACCAAGTCAGGCTAGTCTTGGTTGGTAAGGTTAGACTTATTTAAGTTAAGTCAAATTTATCCTTTTATCTTTTTTTCTTCATGTGAGAGTTAGAATAAATTCCCCTTTATCTACTTCTATCCATGTAAGGGAGAAAGAAAGACCTGTATTCAGCATTTTATAAGCTTGTAAGGCTTGTTGAAGTCCCTAAATAAAAAGAAAAAAAAGAAAAAAGGGGAGGCTATAAATAGGTCGTTTGCTATGCTATAAGGATTGCTCGCCTTTCTTTATATAAATTTGCTTTGTTATCCCTCACTACTTGGTATAGTTCTTTCATTAAGGAGTGAGTTTTAAGATTTACGTTAGGTCGATCTAGGTCAAGTTGAATTTTAGGATTTACGTTAGGTTGATCTAGTTAAAAGATCAAGTTGGCGAAATTGAATCAAACCATATTAGACTAAATCAAGTCATACTAAATTTATCCGTGCAAATTAAGATTACCTAAATATAAATAGATTAAACTGAACTAAATCATGATGAATCAAGACAAATTAAATCATAAGTCAAATTAAGTTTTGTTTAAATTTACTTGAATTTATGATTTTTTAAAATATAAAATAGAAAAAAAGAAGAAAAATATTTAAAAGAGAAAAGATATAAAAAAAAAAATAACATTCACATATCTCATTAAAAAGTTAAAATCAAATTAAAGGAAAGAATAAATAATATTTTAATAAAATTTATAAATAAATGATATTTAAAAAATTAAAATCAAATAAAAATAAAACCAAATAACTGCTTGTACTTGTTTTTGCTTACATATGACTTACGTATTTGCTGAGGTAAGATCTACATAATAATATTCTTATATTTATAAATAAGTTTATTATTCTTTTTATTTTCCAACTTTTTAAAATTTATTTAGATTTTTGTTTCAAAATCTAATTGAAATTTGTATCTATCTTATTTTAGAACATTTTTTTTGTTAATGAATTGTGTTTTTAAATATCACAAATTAAAAAAAAAAAAAGTTATCACATCAAATTCGCTGATCACATAATAAATTATTAGATTATTAACATAAAGGTAACCCAAAATTGTTAATGTAATAATTCAGAAATTATTATTAGAAAAAGTCTTAATTAGAGATTAAAATAAAAATCTAATTTTTTTTGAGATAGAAATATTAAATGTTTGCTTAAAATCAACAGATTATAGTACTTGCCCCCCACAAGCCATATAACCGACACCGAATTTAAACTTGAGCTGTAAATTACCCCCACATCACGGGTCCATGCTAATAAATTTTGATAGGAAAATAATTTTTTTATACTATTCTAAAATATAAGTTTAATATTACTTTTTAAATCATTTTATTAATTTAGATTATTTATTATTTTTTTCTGATGATTAATTTTTATTTAAAAATTTAACTGAAAATATTTAATATTTTTTCTCTTTTTAATAACTACTTTTTTCATTAATAAGATTTAAACAATTAAATATCGATTCAATTATTATGTTATAATTTTTTTAAAAGTTTTCAAAATGTTTAAAACAAATTATATAGGATTGAAAATTAACTCAAAATTAATAAATACTCACTAGAAAAATTATAATAAAAAAAATTCATCAAATATTATTCATATTCATATAATAATAATAATAATTATTATTATTATTATTACGATTATTATTTTAATTATATTTTTTTAATTATGTTTTTAGCCCAAAACATTTAAAATAATTTTAATTTTGATTTTTCAAATTAAAATATATTCATTTTAGTTCTTAAAATTGAGAAAATATGATTTTAATTTTTAAATATTAAATTTGAAAAATTAAAAATAATTTTATAATATTATTTTATTCTTTTAAAATTAATATTTAGAATTAAAATCATATTTTTAAATATATTAAAATAAATATTTTTAACTTAACGATTAAAATCCAAATTAACTTAAATTTAAGGATATATATAAATATAAAAATTTTATCATAGAAATTTAATTTCTCTTCCATACAAATAATAAAAAGAAAATTTAAAAAAAAAAAAAGTTATATATAGACGTACTAAAAGATCTGGGAGAAAAAAAATTAACGATAAAAGTAAATTAATTATAAAATAACATTATATTATTAAAAAATAAACTAATTGTAAATTAATATTTAAAATAACATAAATAGTATATATCAAATGTTAACCATTTTTTTTTCAATCAAAGTACTAATAAAAAAATATAATGAAGGATAAAATAATAAAACCATATTAAAAAATTGAAATAATATTACCGAACAATATTATCATCTTAAAGAAATAAAAATAATTGAACAATAATATGTTTTCAAATGAACAATAATATATACATGTTTTGTTGTGTAATTAAAATTTTTTAAATTTATATATGTAATTTTATTCTTAATTTATTGAGAATATAATAAATTTTGAAATTAACAATATCATAATTAAACTAATAAAAACTAAATTCATAATTCAATAAAAGAAAGAAAAAAAAAAAAAAACAAAGAGGCTTCTAGGGCGAATCAATGGCTCATGACAACCATTATATTTTACCGGTTATAAGAGGTGATTACCGGTTATTTTCTTTTTCCATTTGTCATAATTTTTATTTTTATTTTTACTTTTCTTTGTCGGTTAAATAAGACACTGTTGTCTTACAATCAAATAGATAAAAAAAATGTAAGAGTTGTGACAGCTGTCAAATTTTGAATAAGGATTAAAAACAAAAATTAGAAAAAAATAAGTATTAAAAAAACTTCCAAATATTTTTTAGATAATTTTTATATTTATTAGATAATATAAATGAAAAAAATAATAATAACATATCAAAGAACTGACAAAATAGTTTAAATAAACATAACATAAATAGAATGTGTTTATCAAATAAGGAATAATATTAAATATTCCTACTGAAAAATAATAATAAATTATGATAACAAATATTTTTTACCAAATTTTTTATTTTTTTATGACCAGATCTATCTTGAAAGTTTGATTATGTCACTTATTTAACCTTTAACCTAACCCAATAAAGAATATAAGGACAAAATTTTGTTAATTCTATTTTTTTTAATATATTAAAGTTAATATTATAACTAAATTGTAGTATGAAAATTTTAAAATTTAAAGTCAGGTATATTATTATAAATATAATATCATTTATATAAAATATCCTTTATTTAATAATTTTTTAATTAATATAAAATTATTAAAAATATTTACCTATTTGACTTACATATATACAAATAGTTTATTTATTTTAACTTAAAATATATTTATTACTTTAAAATATATCTTAATTATCTTAATTACAACTTTTTATTTCTATGCTAAACTGATTAAATAAGAGTTAAAAAGAATATTACAAAATTTAAGACTCTACATTTTTTTATATAATCTAAAAAAATAGAATTATATTGATTAAAATTTAAAACTTACTAAGGTTGTAAGGTTGTTTATTAAGTAAAATTAGAATAGTGAATGTAATAATTAATATTCAAATAATCATATTAATTAATAATTAAATAAATAAGTTACCATAAAATTTTTATAGATTAAAAGTGAAATTGTCCATTCTATTCTATTGTGATATTAATTCTCACTTTTTTTTTAGTAAAATTTGTATACATTATAGAATCTTATTCATAAAATAAAATAATATTTTATTTATATAAATTTATATTTTTTCCTTTAAGATTTTAACTTAATTTTACTTTCTTTTTTTTGTTAAGATTCAAATTCATCCCAGTGTTATTAAAGGAAAGAATAGTACTTTTAATAGATTAAATTTTATTTAAGGTGTTTTTCTCTCTTATTAGAGGCTGCATGTGGTGTTGGAGTGCATGTATATATATGTTTTTTTTATATCGAAAAAAATAAAATATATTCATAAAATTGGTACCAGAAATACCAAAAACAATTACAAGTACATAATTATAAAATATGTGTTGAAAATTCATCAATTAACAAGATAATTATCCCTCCTATTTTCAATGACTTAACTTATCAAACACAAGATAAAGGATTTATACACCATTGAACAAAAGTCCTAAAATTTTTGTTAACTCTATTGATAATCCATGACCAAGTTCTGACTTGAATTAAACCAAAAATCTCTTCAGTACTTACCTTTTCATTCTGAAATAGCACATCATTTCTATATAGCCAAATAGACCAAATCACTCCAACCCAGAATATATTCCATACACTCTTAAGATCTTTATTTCCCGTCATTCAACAATGTTGCAGTAAATGTCTTTTTAGATTACTTGCTCTGAGCATTTATTCCAAACCACAAATAATATTTATCTCAAACAACAATATATGTATTTTATTGATTCATTCTTGAGTATATTTGAATTTTTTATGTAACTAAAAGAATTTTTTATTTATGTAAAGCTATTTCCGTATATAAAAAAAACTACTTATTTAAAATATTATAATAATGTCATAAATTATAATAGTAGTACTTTAAATTATTAAATCTGAATATTGAAAATAGGATGTGGGTAAACATGTTAAATTTGCAAGAATCTTGGTTTAGTATAAATTATGAGTTTATTAGATTCTTGAATGATTGAATGATATATATGATGATGAGGTTGTTAATATTGTTATGATAGATATTGTTTGGAATTAAATTAAGTATTAATGAATGTTATGAGAAAATTTTATATTATGATTTCTAAAGACTTGGAATTAAATTAGTATTAATGAATCATATTCTTGTATTTGTTTCAAAGAACTATAAGTAAGTCAATAAAATCAAATGATGGGGAAGAGAAGGAATCATCATGAATTCAAATATTTACTAAAACAATGTACAACCTCAAATATAAAATAGAAAATATGAAATAAATTATTTATGAAGTGGAAAGACAATAAAAAAACAAATAAAGTAAAAAAAAGAAAAGCTTAAAATCATCCATTAGATGTGAAATATATACATCAACTCATGTTTTATGTTTTATTTTATGTTTTATGTGTATTAGACTTTTTGAAAAACTTTTTACATGTTGAAAAAACTTATCATATAATAACATTTATAATATTATAAATAAAATTATATAAAATATATTTATAACTGAATTATATATATATATATATAATATGTCACTTTAAACAGTATGTAATATATTCTTAAAACTTAGAAAAGGAAGTTAGAATATAACTTATCCTAATTCTTTCTAACTTCTATACGCCAATTATGAAGTTCATAAGCTTATATATTTGTTGATGAGTGTAACATACCCATTTTTACTATATTATACTACTTAGTTCATAATATCTAAATATTTAAGTGCTAAATATATTATATTTATAAAAGATGTCTCAAAAGAACTAAATAAAAGTCTCAAAATACATAAAATATACTACTAAAGTCCTATTACAACTTCCTACATCTACTGTCTCCCAGCAGAGAAGCCCTCTCTTGACCTGGCATCTGCTCCCGTGCAACACACACGATCATAGCAGTCAAGGAAAGACAACAGAACAAGCAGGGTACATAGTCAAAATAAATTACACAGATAAATTACTATTATCACAATAAAGTGTAAGGGCCTACCAAAGACTTTACACACATATTCACATTCACACATCACAGTCAAGACCGATACCTTCCGGAAGATTGTATGGATCTCGGACATCTAAGGCTAGCACCTGATGTATCAAACCATGGACCAAGGGTCTTATAACAACCGACTAACTGAGTTTGTTTCACCTTAGCGCCATCCTCTCACCACTCACAACATCAGGGTAGTCCCATCAAGCTGCCTCCTCTGAGTAACTGATGGGACCTCCATCGACCTCTCACCACATGTGGCCTTAGTCTACATGACCAGGACTCACATTGAGGTCTGGATATCTTATATGATATCCCTAGATCCATACACACTAATCTACCACATGCCACATGCCATTCATACTCATTATCATAGTTACTTTCCTCTAACATACACAATAATAAGCCCATTATCACTTCCATTAATCAAATTACAGTTCATGCATCATATACACTTGTCTAGGAACATCATACATACATGCATAGATCAAATTTCACATTTTCAACTTAAATAAAGCCAAACAAACAGGGAAGAATCCGCTCAGCGCAGTCTAGATCCGCTCAGCTGATTTTTTTTATTTTACAAATCCGCTCAGCACAGTAATGCGCTGAGCGCACCGCGCGCTGCGCTCCGTTCCTCCGTTCAGCGAATTTTTCGCCCGATGACCGCTGTAGAATTTCGCTCAGCGCAAGTTTCATGCGCTGAGCGCACTGTGCGCTAAGCGAAATTTTACAGTCATCCCTGTAACAAAATCCGCTCAGCGCAGGGACCCTGCGCTCAGCGGATTTTCTCAGGTCGAGCTCCGATTCAACATGCAATCGATTCCAAATTTCAGGCAAACACACAGAACAACATAAAGCAACACAATTTGCACAGGTTTGAAGCAAAAACACAGATTTCTCAACAAAAGAAAAAGTCAAAGTTCTAGCTTCCCTTACCTCAAATTCCTCAGTCCAATTTGCAAATTCCTCTATGAATTAAAGCCTAGAAGCTCCAATTGGTCCTATATGCGCATAAAATCACAAATTTAACCTATAAACTCCAAATCTTCTTCTCAGGCCAAGGGAGGAAAAATTAGGAAACTTATCCAAATTAGAATTCTGATCGGTCCAAGTGGTTCTATTCTCCTCAAGCTTCACAGTGGTGTATTAAGATCTTGAAAAGGATGGAAGGTTGGAAAATTTGTTAGAGAGAAGGTAGAGAGAGAGTTTAGAGAGAAGGTTTTCTAGAGAGATGGTGAACTTAAGATAATGAAGGTTGAAAGGTTAAATTTTCTATTTAAAGTTCTTTTTAAAACTTTACCAATCACTACTTAAGCTACTATCTTGCTAGAACTACTACACACTGAGTTCTTACAATGAGTGTATTTATTAGGATTGAGTATTTTGAAAGTTTTTTAAGTCTCATAAAACACTTCAAAATTTTATTGATTCACAATGAGAAGGTATTGTGATTGTACTCAGACGTTCAAGTTAGTAATACAATATAGGTAATGTTTAGTATTTAATTATTGATAGATAAAAATACTTGGTTAATATCGTCTATTTATAATATTATTTAGTAATAGATTACCTTAATGAATCCGAACTAATAGATTTAGTGGGTATTGTAGATCTTAACTAATAAATTAGTAATTAGTGAGTGTTGTGGATCTTAACCAACATATTAGTGAGTTATTAGGCTTAAAACCGTTAAGGTTGGCTTCTTGAGTCGCATTATATAATTTTATGACGAGACTGCATACCTTTAGGAGATGATCAAGATGTTCTCTATCATATGGTTCTTATATTTTAATTTAATTTCAATATAATAACAAATTCCATTTAGAAGTTGGTAGTACTATGTAATGGTTAATTTTGGGTTGTTTCCGAAAAAAAGATAACTAATAACTTGCATCCCTTTATTAGAAAATGGAATGGCAGAAATTGAACGTGGTTGATTAGATTTGTTTTCAATTGGGAGAATTATACGTGATTTGGTTTTGTGTACTCTATAAATACACATTAATGCATTAATATTTCATAATTTCATTTCATATAATAAAAACATAACAAAATTGTTATCATAAAACATAATAAAAAAAATGAAAAACATCTAGTTTAAAAAGAAATTCCAAATTAATTTTGTAGACAATATCTGGAGCTTTACTTATTGTTGAAAAAGTTAGTTGATGTTATATCATATAATTCTTCATTAATATTATCCTAATAAGATATTTGTTCTTCCTACAACGTTACTTTAGAATCAAATATTTCAAGTTGGTCTTCATATTCTCCTACCTCAATCTAGGAGTTTCTCGTTCCACAACGAGAAATGTACATGTTGATTATACTCTGACAATCAAGTGAGTATTGGGCTCAAATCATACCTTGACATTTATTACTTATTTATAGTCATGTATGATGGACCATGCATGATGGACCCTAGTTAGGGTTGTGGACCTTATTTAACATTAGCTTAATTACCTTGTTTTGGCTTAAACATTATCTTGCCTAATCGGTTAGATAGGGTTATGTTGTGCCATCTTATCGTATCAACTATTCATACACTAGCTCCCCAAGTCTCAAGTAACTCCTGAAGCCGGAAACCTATAAGTTAAGTGTGTGCTTGGCTTCAAGAAGAACCTAGATATTTGAAGGCAATGATGACACTTGTAGTCACTTTGTCTTTTGCATGAGAATCTTTTGGAAAATTGGATAGTTTTTTACATGTTGCCCAAGGAGACATCTCCTTTCTAGTAGTTGGTTTGCTTCTGGCTTGTGGCTCGAGGCATAGAGGTAATGATGATTGTAGCCGTTGGATGAGTAGGAGTTTAATAGGGGAAGTTGACGATGCTCCGGTAAATAGGAGGTTGGGGGTTTTGTATTGTTTATGCCTACTTTCATTTCATATCTTCTTCCTTTGAGAAAACTTTGTCCACTATATCTTCTTCTTCTTGTAATAGTTGTAATGCTGGTATTGTTTGACACTTGTGAATTCAATTACAATTATAAATTTGTTTATTTTATCATTCACATTGCATGATATATATTATTGTTCTTGTAAAATGACATGAGGTGTCTTTGAAAAAAAATTAAAGATACATATTATAGTATTAGTTAAAATTAAATTGAGTTTGATGATTTTTGCTACATGGAAAAAAACATGTTATTTAGTGACTTATAACCAGCATAATCTAATCATTTAATTTAAGAAAAATAACTTAATAATTTTAATGTATAATGTGAATTTAAAATCTAGTATTAAATCTTTAAGTTATTATAAACCAAGTGAGAGTATTAAATTATTTTAATTTAATTTAATAATAATTCATATAATTTATAAAATATATATCTAATATAATTATTATATTAAAGTATTAGAATTATTTTAAAAATATTAAAATTAATTTCTTTATTTTTCACTTATAAAGATATAATAGTTTTTTAATAAATAATTTAATTTAAATTATTTAAATAAAATATTTTAACATTAACTTAGGAGAAATTTGAGTGATTGTTTTTAAAAATACTCTTTTTAAAAAATAATGTTGCATATTTTCAAATATAAAATAAAAGAAAGATAATGTTGCATATTTTCAAAATAAAATAACACATTAAAATTTTTTTTACAGAAACATTTTCCATGTCATAAAAAAAAAATACTTTAATAAATATTTATGAATTTAGACAAGTATTCTAATTATTTTAACATTTCCTTTTTATATATTTTATTTTTAAATTATATATATAAATCTCTATAAAAAAATATTTATTATAAATTAAATTAATATTTATTATATTTAAGATTAGTTAAAATAACATAATAATTAAAAAAATAAGTTAAAATTTTATATTTTGCAATAAAAAGTAAAAATGGCTATATTAATTCTCAGTTTTTTTCACTAATAATTACAAAACTTAATTATTTAATTTAAGTTTTATAAAAGTTTTATTTTCTTTATTTTTAAAGGTAATATTTTAAGATAGTAATATTTGAGAAAATTAATATCAAATTAAATTTATATGATCCTATTATGTCATGTTTATGCAAAATGACACGGAAAATGAATTTTTGCATCTAACATTTTATTAAGTGGAATTAACTAGAAAATTAAGTTTGGAAGAATTTGTTTATGACAAACTTATAGTCATGTGGTTAAAAATGAATACTGTTAAAATAATTTTTTATTAGTTATTGTATATGTTTTCGTATTATTTTTAAATATTTATTATATTTATTAAAGTAAAAAATAATTGATTTTTCGTATATATCATGTTATAGATTTTAATTTTTTTATTATTAATATAAAAAACTAATAAGTTTTTAAATAACTTTATGTAATAAAAAAATTGTAGTAGAATTCTCTTGAGCATTGAATGCTTTTATTTTTTTAGTTGAGTATTATTTAATGTTTGTTGAAAAGTTGGAGTAATCCATTTGATTTGACAGAATAATAAAATTTTGGTTCTTTTCTTTTCCCTTAACTTCTGAGATATTTCTTTTGTTTTTCCTCCACCGATATAAAAAGTCACTTTCATAAAATGACAACTCTTTCTCGGATTCCATGGGATTTCGTAATCCAACTTCGGTGTTATGTGTCAGACACTAACTTCATTCTCTCAAACACCTCACATACCTTCTCAATCTTTCTTTTCTTTTCTAATTTTCCCATCTTCTGAGGCCCACTTGCCATGCTTATGAAGAGTTAAAAGGAGAAGCTGGTGCATGTGTTTATGAGGTTTAGGTTGAGGTTAAGGTTAGGAAGGTTTGGTTGCTGTTTTCTTTTTCTGTGGTAAATTTGGGTGTGTGCGATGCAAATTTAGTTTATTATGTATGCATGATGAGTTTGGTCTAATTTAAGTGTTATTGAGAATTTAAAATTGCAGATTCTGGGATGGTCAGTAATGGGATTGAATATTTGTCCAAACTCCAAAGGAGGTTTTGATTGCAAAGCAAAGAAAGATCTTGGTCAGATGGGAAATGACGAGTCAGTGACAGTTGATAACATATCCCAAACTGAGCTTGAATCAACTTCTTCTGAGAAGGAAGAGGATTGGAAGGAAAATTTGGAGCAGAATTCATCAGAGGTTAATTCTACACATGGAGTAGGTAAGTGCTCACTATAATTAGTTCCAAGGAAAATATTCTTTTATGACTCTTTTTAGGCAGTTGATGACTGTGAAATTGGCATTAGAATTGTTGTAAAGTAGCTTAATGAAAGTGTTTGCAGTCCATGTCAGCCTCTTTGTTTCGGCTGAACTAACTTTTTTTGCCTAAGTATGGTTCATAATCTCTTTATATATTTAAGGTAGATTCTGATGTCACAACAAAAAGTTTTCTGGCTTTTGTACTATTAAGGCATTTTACCCATATTGGACAGTTTATAGTGCATCTTTGCAGAGAGTAATTTGGCAGTAGCAGAGCTGTGATAATATTTGAGGATTTGTCTATGACAAGGGAAAAAAAATTAAGAGATGAGAATGGAGGAGAGTGTGAAAGTGTGGGAAACACAAGAAGAGAAACATAGATTGAGAAGTGAAGAAGGGGGAAAGGGTTTAAAAGGAGTTCTATAGGATTAATGCCAAGATTTAGAAATTGCTTTTTATAGATTGAAATCCCTTAGTCAAATGCTTTTATTCATTTATCATTGTTTTGTTCTGTCTAGGACTCTAAATTACTTTACTTGTGCAACATACCTATAAATTATTTGATTTTCACAAATTTAAATGTCACATTTTGAAGTTATTTTCATCCTCAGAAGCTTTATTACCTTTAAAGGAAATTTTGATTTTTGATATATCTTATTGTCTTTTACTGATACATGTGCTGACCTTCCTAGTGGAATAAGACTTGATTAATATTATGCTTTATTGGTTAGTTATATGTTATAGGCCTTGCACCTTTGAACTATTGTATCTTGCTTTCTCTAAAGATTAATTTGATGTTTTATTTTGTTGAAATTTGCTCTCACAGGTTTGGACCATTTCATCCTAGAGTGTGTTGGAACTGAGAGGAACTTGCTTGATGCTGCTGACAATGAGATTATGATTTCTAAATCAATGATGGATAAATGGGATTCTCCCAAGGGAGACCTAATAGTGGAAAAGCTGTCAGAGTGTGAGAAGGTAGATTCCTGTATATATATATTCTTTTTCTACATATTTGTGCATTTCATTCAAATTTTGATAAGTTATGCTCATATTATTGGTTGTATATATATTCTGTTTAATTTTGTTTCAAAGAAGCAAATCTGGACTATTGCTTTTTTTACATTGTATACATTTTAAAGATTCATGTTAAGATAATTATTAGAATCTTATGATTCACAATTGAATAGTAAGATTTGATATGTTTCAACTGCTGACTTGTATGGTATAAATGATTTTGATAAGTTAGTATACTAAAATGAATCACTTGAAATTAAAAAAAAAAAGAACTGAATATATTTCTGTGTTTTAAATACAAGTTCTAATTTTCTTTTATAGGTTGATTGGCTAATCCTATTAAAATAGGAAAACTAACATAAAAAGGAAATAGGTAACATATCAAAGATACAAGAGATATTTTTTTTTTTGTAGTAATATCAAAGATATTTACTACACAATCAATGCAATTTTTATCATTGATATAAATCACACATATTCTATGATTCATTATTTTTTTCTTTTACCAATTCTCATGAAAAAAATTGAAAAATCAGTAAGCTTAGTTAATAAAAAAGAATGGAAAGAGCTCTTATGAACTTATGCTCTTTGATTATTTATTACTTTATTTCTCACTCACTCATTTAACACATGCACTCTGCTTTGCTATGCTATTGTTTTCCATTATGCTAATAGAAACATTACATACTCTGATAAAACTATTGATTTTATATTGAGACTCTTATGGTTGAGTTGTTTTATCTATTTATATTTTATAATTATTACACTAAATATTATATCATATTATGATATATTTGAAGTTAGTTTTTATTGTTTCTTAATCTTATCTTTCATACAATTATGGTTCACAATACAAAAGTTAACTTAGTAACTTACTATTTGGATTTCAGTTTTACATTTTTTTTTATTGGGGAAGGTGGCTTAAGGTGTGTTTTGAGATAGTTGTAAAAATTAAATTATTTCAATAATATATTATATGTATAATCAATTATTGTTATAATTGATTGTAATTAGAATCAATATTTGTTTGGATAAGAAAAAAAATCAACTTTCAACTAAGAAAAAAAAATCTGTATCTGTTTTTTTTTTTTATAATTGGACCTTGAGTAGCTAGGCACTAATTTAAGGTTTGATGGTTTAACTGTGATTGAATCAGTATTAAAATAATAAATAATCAAGTAATACTTAAAAGATTAAAGAATCCTATAGTAAAAACTAAAATATTTTTTTCAGGTTCTTAAGATTTGAATTTAAAGTACATACAGAAGTTCAAATCAAATATATTTATAATACTTAAGTTGAAATTTCAGCTATATACATAATATTTGTGAATAATACTAATAGCAAGTTAATATTAATAAAAAACAAAATGACAAATATTTTAGATTTATTTTTTTAAGAAAGAAAATTAAAATGATTTTGCATCAAGCATTTTCCATTGACCTTTATAAACCAGCTTTTTACTGGATTTTGAATGAATATTTTGGTTTTTCAATGGTTTTCTGGTTCTTTGATTGGTTTTTCTTCGAGCTGATGTTGTGATTTATTTAAACTGTTCAGTTGACTTCTTATCCAGTCTGAGCCAATTTGATCTGGTAATATTATGTATGAAGAAGAAAGAAAAAGTATCTGTAAAAAAAATTTAGGACTCACGAGAATAATTAATTTTTCAGAAATTTTACTGAATTTCAGCTGATGTCCCGAAGATCTAGCTTATTTTACAAACAACTTATTTTTCATAAAAATAGCTGAAAAAAACATGCTCATAGTATCCAAATGTTTAAAATTTAGTAAAATATTATCTCTTTCTATTAATACTTCATAACTTCTCATCAGTAAATGTTCATTTTATTTTTCTTTCCTGTGCAAATCAAAGCATTATAAGTTTTGCAATGTATGAAAGCCTTTATGTTGCATGTCTTTGTAGCTTTCTTCTCGACATTTCTGTGTTTGTGATTTATGTAATAGAGTTGTCAATTTGTCCTGATTGGTGACAACATTTTATGTTGTTTCTCAGCAAAAGCTGCTTAACCTTGTGAAGATACAAAATGATGGGACTGTTGAAGTTGATCTAGAAAAAGATACCACTCTTGCATCAGAATTGTTGAAGTTTCAATCTTTTGAAGAGTCAACAATAAGTGCAACTGTTGTTTCAGAATCAAAAAAATCAACTCCCTTGTTACAAATTGTCATGCTTGTGGTTGGAACTAGAGGCGATGTACAACCTTTCCTGGCAATTGCAAAAAAACTCCAGGCATGTTTGAACATTTCCATCCAACTCTTGTGCACAAGAGAGCAGAGATGTTAAATAAATGTGATTTGTGTTCTTGCTTATTGTATTTAGAACAAATGTATATGAGATCTTGATAAACATTTGTTATGAGAGAGTTAATTCTTTTACCTAATCTAATATGCTGTGCTTCACGAATGTATTTTTGACTTTTATGTTTGAGATCATTATTTTCCCCATTCAGGGATAAAATCTGTAGATACTGTTACTGGTTATCCATAGGCTAGTTCAGGTTTGCTCCATTCTTTAGCATGATCAGGGTTACTTTTAATTTCTATTGTATGGACTCAAGAAATAAAAAATGTAAACATAAAATGAATAAAATTGTTGATGAGTAAGTTACCATAATATGAGCCTAAATGAGAACAATCTCCCCGGAATGATGCACTTTAACAGATGTTTTGTATATTTGTATTTATGATATGGTATGTTGGATACAATAGAATGTGACTGAAGTTATAACAAATATTTCTTACTTTTGGTGTTTTACCTAACTTCTGTTAGGATATAAGGATAATAAGAAGTTTATTAAGATATTTAGAATATTAATGGGTTAATTAGTTTGTTGGAGGGATTAGTTAGAATAAATAGACAAGAAAGATAGGAAAGAAGCAAATTTGTTATTATTATAAATTGAGCATTGATTATTTGAAAAAGGAGAAGTTCTTTGTTAAGGGAAACCTTGAGGAGAGATTTCTCTCCTATTTCTTGTTCTTTTCATTTTATTTAATAAAAATGTAATAAAAGATTGTTATTGCATAAGATGAAAAGAACAAGAAATAGGGCAGAAATCTCTCCTCCAAGGGTTTCTCCTTCACAAAGGATTTCTCCTTTCTCAAAGAGATCATGCTCAATTTACAATAACAACAAATCTACATCTTTCCTATCCTTCTTCCCTTATTTATATGTAACTAACCTCTTTGACAAACTAACTAACCGATTAATATTCTAACTATCTTAATAAATTTCTCCTTCTTCTTATATCCTAAGGACTTCACTGGTCCAAGTTGAGTATGGGCCTGTCCAAATTGATCAGCATGCCCTTCTAGTTTATGGAGAACAGTTTACCCACAAAATTCCCAGCAAACTTGTCCTTGGATTGCTAGGAAAGTTCAAGTATTTTATGCAATGTCTATAGTAGCTCCAAGGTTTAGGTTATCTCCTTCCTTTTCAGTGTTGGAGTGTTACTGTTTACAGCCCTCAAACAGGCTTCATCTTTTAATCTTATTCCTAATATATGTCTCCTCTACTACAAGCAATGCAAATATACAAGAACTATTTTTGTATATATAAACATTTAAGCAGCCTATCAGACTTGAGAGATCAATGACATTTGTTGAAATTATGTTCATTGATATTGACTTGATCTCATGTGATTTATTGTAGTATGATGATACGTTCTGCACAAGACCTAAAGCACTAGCCCTTATTTTGTACTATTCATAAATCTAACTAAAGAGGAAATAAATCATGAGATAAGGAAATATGTACCCATTCTAAGAAATAATGAGGAAATAGGAAAGCTAATCCTAAAGGATAAGTTATTCAATATCTAACTAAAGATATTGAATATTTTCATATATTCTCAACTGCTTTGAATTTCAACCTTTTTTACTGCCTCTTGATTGTTATCTTCCTCCCCAAGAGCTTTATTAACTTCTTTTTGACATCATGTACTCACATTCATTGGAGCTTTCCGTTTTAATTGCTTTGTTTTATGCAAGTCTTTGGTGGGTATGTTTAGTTATTAAAATTATAATACAGTGTTACTTATAGATCTAGACTTCTCTTTTCTCTGTATCTATCAATGAAATGTCAGTCGCTCTGTTGTTAATGCAACAAAAAGGCGTGGCATATTATCCAAGTGTTTAATTCAGTTATATTCCCCTAATTGCTGTCATGTCATTAGATTTTTGCTACTGATTTTATTTGAGAGTGCAAAATCATGATTTTCCAATTACTGTAAATGAATTTTATATCAAAGCCATTAACTTTCCAGAACTCTCACTTTTTTCAGGAATACGGTCATCGTGTTAGGCTGGCAACACATGCTGATTTTGACACATTTGTAAAGTCTGCTGGTGTTGATTTCTATCCGTTAGGTGGTGATCCTCGTGCTTTGGCAAGATGTAAGAGGTTCCTTTTCAATGCTGCCATTAATATCTAATAATTTTCATTTTCAATATATACTTTGCTCTCACCATGCCTAGACTTTCTCTTTTAGCTCCTTAATCCATATTTTTGGTTTTCCCCTGTTCAATTTGCTGGTTTAGAAAACACGCCACAATGTATTGGTATTGTTGGTGCATATGTGGAACTTCAGTTTTTTTTTTTTTTGGAATATACACCCTCAGTCTAGGACTACTAGGCTTAGTGCATGTATAATATGGTAGGTGACCCTATCAATGGATGTAGGATAACTTTTGATACCATTTTAGAATATGGGATTAACTAAAGTCTATAATACTGGCTTGTAAGGAGATGTCCCCCATTTTAGACTCTATCTCTAGTAGATGTCGAATTTGGTTTTTTCCCATTACATCTTAGTTAATTGTTTTGTAATTATTGAAGTCTTAAATAATCTTATCTCACAGTACTGTATAAAATACAATAAATCCTCTTTTTGAGTGAATTCATTAATGTCTAGATGTAAGACATTTTGAAATTATCAAAAGCATTCTTATTTATTTCTCCATCATTGTCCAATAGTTAAAGATTTGCTAATTACGATAGCCATATTTAGCAAGATAATGCTCACAGTGAGTAATTTGCTAGTTTTGACACTCTTTTAGTATTATTTCAGTCACACTATTTTGAGGCATACTGAATGAACTATTCATGTCCTCGTCCTGATTAGCTGCAAAAAGAAAAGATTATTTCAATAATATATTGTATCTATAATTGATTATTATTTTAATCAATTATATGAAAGAAGTTTTATGTCTGGATGTGAGGTCATAAGTGATTTAAGATAGTCTGTTTTGTTTGAATTGTCTGAGAGTCAGTTTCTCAAAGTAAACTTACTCTGAAGTTATATGTAGTAGTTGGTATTTATTTAACCAATTATTGGGGGAAAAATGGGATTTCAAAAGTTAGTTAGAAAATAATTTGGTCGCTTTTAATAATCTTAAGCTTCAAACTTATGCTTATGATGTACAAGTTATTCTAAAATCCATATCATTGTCAAGTGACATCTACCAAACGCATATCAACGTTACATCAAATTTGAGGAAATAAACTGATACTTTTTAAAAAAAAATTTAATTCTTTAGATTATATTTTATTAAATTTGAGAGATTAAAATAATTTTTTTAATGAGGGAAAAAGATATTATCTCAATTTCGAGGATTAAAAACATGATTAAACCTAAAATATTTTTCCTAAAGAAATTTTATCACTGCCAAATACTGTATCGGTCTTATTCTTATGCTTTTTTGTTTTTTCTGTTCTTTTGTATATCTTCATTGAATGTTAAATATAAACCAGCCATGAACCTTGGTTTGAGAGCTTAAGTTTTTGAGGATTGTTTGTCCTTGTGTATTAGAGCCTTTATGATAGGGTGGGCCTATGCATTGTTGGTGCTTTAAGCCCAAAGGGCTTTCATATGAGGGTTCATCTTAGATACAAATCAATCATAAGCCTTCACATGATAGTTTAAACTTTTAGGAGAGCTGGTCCTTGAATTATGCTAATCGAGTTATTTTTGTAATAGATATGGTGAGGAATAAAGGTATAATCCCATCTGGTCCAACTGAAATATCTATCCAAAGAAAGCAGCTGAAGGCTATTATTGATTCTCTTCTTCCAGCATGCATAGAACCTGATTTGGAAACTGGTGTTCCTTTTAGAGCTCAGGCTATTATAGCCAATCCTACTGCATGTGGTGAGTGGTTAGAACCCAGCAGATTATTGCATTGACTACTTCTTCATTTCATACCTTGATTGCTATTAATTTATCTTTTGATTAATTCCTTTACTTATGTATTTTACTCCAATTAATATTAGCATAAAATGGAGCCTTGTAGTCTTAAAAATGACTGTTAAGATTAAATTATGAAATTCAGGGACGTTCATTTTCAAAGTGTGAAGAATGATGCTATTGTTTTTCTCAAATTCATAAGTGATTGAATTGAACTATCATTTTCCCCCTAGAGAAGATTCTTTTCATTTTACAAGAGTATGCTTTTGTTTCATACCTCTCCTTTGTGAATTGACCTGTTGCAGGGATTTTTGAATAAAATAAGATATAATTAAGTTATGTTGTGACTTGCAGGACATACACACATTGCTGAAGCCCTTGGGGTGCCCCTTCACATCTTCTTCACAATGCCTTGGACGTGAGTTTAAATTGTTTATAACCTTTGAGCAAAAACTTTACATTGAATCACTTAAAATAGGGAAAAATTATAGGTTTGGTGAAAAGGTAGAAGCGTATTTCCTGATTTTTTTACTTGATATATTAAAATTTAAATTTAAAACAGTGCATATACTTTGTAAGAAATAAAAACAAGAATAATGGCATTTCAAAATTCAAGTAATGAAACCTGTTATCCAATTGTCAAGGAAAGTGCATTATCTTTAAAGGACTATAAAATGGATCCGCTTGAAAATGAAGCAACTTTACATTTGATACATAAAACAAAGAAGATAGAAGTGGATAAAGATGGCAATCCCTTTTATCTTTAATTGCAAATATTTGAGGTTCAGGTCATCATTAAAATACCAGTCACTAAGAATACAAATCTCTTAAGTGAACTTGCAATGTTGAAAGTTTAAATGGAAGGGACAGGATCATGGGAGCAAGAGGGATTGAACCTCTTAAGTTCATCTTTCTCTTTCTAAAACTGGTCCTAATTTTGTGACTAGTTGACAGTTTAATTTTGAGATAATATCATTGTAAAGTTATTTTACTCTATCATCATGTATTAAAAAATTATTAAAAAAGAAATAACTTTTCAAAGGTATATTGTTGGAGGTATCTAACAAAAAAAAAAAAAATTATGCAAAATTATATTTCTTTTTAATTATTTTTTTTCTTTTTTTTTTTGTTCTATATTACATTAAAGATTGAAAAAGAAAAAACACTTAGAAATTAACAATTGTGAAAATTCATATAATAACATATTATTTAACATTTTTTCCCTTAATTCATTGTTCTTAAACTTTTTCTTTAGAAAAAGCCTTTGTAAAAATACTAGCAAGTTGATCACTAAATTTGTAAAATTCTAATTTTTCATCAATAATTTTTTTAGTCATTTGGCTTCTTCATCGGCTCCCATATCCTGTTATTTTAAATTATATTAATTTCTACTTGCATGATTTTCTTCCAAGCTTCTTCTTTAATTGTCTTTTTAAATTTTTTTTTCCACAACACAGTAAGTGCACCTTCAATAAATATCACTCAAATTCCTTATTCTTTTCAAGAGTTAGAGCTTGAAATTGATGGGATGAGAAACTTGGTATGTTTGAGGTTAATTCCTCATTTTTAGATGTTGAAACTATTTTCTCTTCCATTTTTCCTTCTTGTTATTTTCAAAAGGCTTTCTCATCAAATGTCATATTGATTAATGATCACCTTCTTAGTCTTCAAGTTGTGAAGTTTATAGCCCTTTGACATGGAACTATAACCAATAAAGATACATCTCTTGCTTGATTCTTCATGCTTTGTTTTCCTTTTTTTTTTTTGGAATTTGAACATAGCTAATACATCCAAAATTTTTAAGGTAGTTTACTAAAGGTTTTCTTTCACTACATGCTCCAAATAATGTTATATTCTAAATGGATTTTGTTAGACATTTATTTAGCAAGTAGATTATTATATTAACAACTTTTGGCCAAAACTTTTTAGGTATTTTTTTTTCTCAAAATCATAGTTTTGTTCTTTCCCTCGAATATACCATTTTGTTAAGGTGTATAGCTAATAGTTAGTTGTATGTCTACTCCTTTATCTTCACATAAATTTTTGAATTTATTGAAGACATACTCCTTTCCCTTATCACTTCTCAAAATCTTTATGAATTTACCACTTTGTTCTCAACAAATGCTTTAAACTTATCAAATACATCAAATACTTCAATTTTTTTTTTTAATAAAATAAACCCATTTCATGCTAGTCAAGCATCAATAAATAAGATGAAGTACCTATTTTGAGCATGAGAAAAGATATTAATTGGACCATATATATCTGTGTACACCAATTCTAACACTTTTTTACATTTCTTACTCTTTATTTTGAGAATAGTTGGTAATGATATTTGTCAAGTGTAAGATAGATGGTAAGAGTCATTGAGTTGGATTTCCCTTGTTTGTTCCACAACAAAGGGCCATATATATATATATATATATACATAATAGACGAAGAGATGGACCCAAACTCGTGTGTTACAAACCTTAAAGACTACATCTAACACTTCCCCTCAAAATGGTACATATAAATCTACATCAGGCTTGTTACAAAGTAATCAATTTAGGTCCTCAATGATTTGGTGAAAACATCTATCAACTTATCATTAGAGTTAACAAGCTGAGTCTTAATCTGGATACAATCTTTTCTTGTATGAAGTGAAAATCGATCTTAATATGTTTAGTCCTTTTGTGAAAAATTGAGTTTGATGGAATATGAAGGGTAGCTTGATTGTCATACATGAGTTTCATTTCTGCAATCTCCCCAAATCTTAATTTTTTTTAATTATTTAAGCCAAATAAGCTCACCGGTAATAGAGGCCATGACTATATATTCTGCTTCTACACTAGATCTTGCCACTACATTTTCCTTCTTACTTTTTTAGGAGATTAAATTGTCATCAATGGAGTCACAATATTTGGAGTTGGTTGCCACTACATTTTCCTTCTTACTTTTTTAGGAGATTAAATTGTCATCAATGGAGTCACAATATTTGAAGTTGGATTCTTGTTAGAAAGAGAGTCTACCCAATCTGCATCTGATTACCCTACAACTCGAGTATGATTGTTGTGTCTATATAGTAAGCCTTTTCTAGGAAAAACTTTAATACATTTTAGAATATGAATGACCGCATTCCAATTTCTTGCACATTCTTGCACATGTAGAATTAAGAAATTGGTTTACCACACTGATTGTAAAGGAGATGTTAAGGCTATGAACCATGACATAATTTAATTTTTCAACCAATTGCATGTACTTAGGATTTGACCAGGTAGGAATTTGACATTAGGATTTATGAGTGTGTCAATGGACTTTGAATTTATTAGTCTAATTTTCTCTAAAATATCTAATTATTTCATCTAAGAAATATCAATTCTATTATTGGATTGTGCTACCTTAATCCCCTAAAAATATTTGAGATTTCTTTTTACAATTAAAGAACAAGTTTCCTTCACCATTTTCTACTTCAGCAAATTAATTGTGTTGTTGATTTCTAGTTTTATAATCCTTTTGAATATGCCCAAATCTTTTGTAATTATAACATTGTGGTTTGCCTTCATTCCAACAATTTTTTTCTTCATAATTGTTCTTCCTACAAATTTCGCATCATTTATTTGATCTCCCATTATTTTCTCTTCTACCATAGTAGTTTTTTCCTCTTCTTTGTGGTTTTTTTTCTCTTCCTCTACCTCTTTAAAATCTACCACCTTTAGAAGACTCACCAATACTTGTTGATTCTTCTTTTTGAGATGATACCATGAGTTTAGATTGAAACATGCTTTCAACTGACTTTTCAACAAAATATAACAATTTTTGCACACAGGATTTATGTGACTCCATCAGACCTTGAACAATTATGGTTGACAAGTCATTAGTTTCTTTTATGACAACCACCATAAGATCAAATTCTCTAGTCAAACCGATAAGAATTTTATCAACAATTCTTCGATCCTTGAATTCACCCATTTAGATAATTTATTGAAATATTCATTCAAATTTTCTTTTTTTTTTTTTTCTTTTTTCTCATTCTCAAAATCTCTTATGAAGTTTGTGTACTCACCTTTGAATGTCCTTCAAACTTTTGTTGAAGAATATCTCATGCTTGTTTTGTTATGAGACTCTTTTTTGAATCAGCCTAAGAATTCCAATATTTGTGATTTTTTTTTTTCTTTTCAATGTTGAATAGATATTCATATTTTGTTTATATGAACTCTGTGACATAAAAAGGCAAGTAAAGTTTTTATTTTCATAAGTCAAAAATCATAATTTTCTCTTTTAAATAAAGGAACTAGAAAATGCTGTAAATTGTGCTTTCAATTATTAGAGTATTGTTTGTGGACATCATTCTTCACTTAAATTTTATTGTAAGGATACGCAACTCTGATATCATTTTGTTAATTTTATTGTAAGAATATGCAACTCTGATATCATTTTGTTGGTGGTATCATGAAGTGATGTTGATATCTACCTCTCAAGAAACTAACTTACTATAAGATTGTACACAATTATACACAAAGTCTTAAAAAAGAAGTTAATTTAAAACTGAATTACTTTTTATTTTATCATTTTTTTTTTCTTTTTCTCTCTTTCTATTACATTCAATAACATTATAATTCAATAACATTATAATGACTAAAAAATAACTATTAATCACTTTTTAAAAATCTTTAATTAATATTCAATTTTCATTAAACACTGATAACACATTATTCATCATATTTATAATATGGTTTATTAAATCAGATGGCCTCGTAGTTTTTTTCTACTTTACCATTCATATCAACAAATAATTATTTTAACGTGATTGTGTTGAATAGAGCTTTCCACTTTTTACTTACCTTTTAAATCACCTGATTAAGAAAAATTATGTTTATTTGTATCTTAAGATAGAAATTCATAAAAACCATAGGATAAACCGAAGTTTAAAACATGGCTTGGAAAGTTAAGGTTATATTTTTTAAATCCTATTTTTATAGTTATTTCTAAATTCTTTGGGTTAGCTTTTTACATTTAATTTTTTCAATAGGCAGGCCAACATATGAGTTTTCACACCCTTTGGCACGTGTTCCTCAAAGTGCTGGTTATTGGGTATGTCCTTTGCTGAAATTATTTTCTGCTATGTGAATTCAATTAATTTTGTGAATAATTCACCTATAAACCCGTTCCAATATGTCCTTGTCTTATTCAGCTGTCATATATAATTGTGGATCTACTGATATGGTGGGGAATACGAGGACTTATCAATGACTTCAGGAAAAGAAAATTGAAGCTTGCTCCTATTGCATACTTCAGTATGTACAGTGGATCAATAACTCATTTACCTACTGGCTATATGTGGAGTTCTCATGTTGTTCCAAAACCAAGTGGTATGGAAGGATATAATACAGTAGCATGATCTTTTTTTTTTTTGAAGAAAGTAGCATAATCTTTTTGATTTTGTCCTTTTTTATTTTTTTAAAAGAATAATCTTTTTGTTATTAGAGTTATTGAAGTATGAGATAAACCATAAGTAGTTACAATCAAGAGTAGCCTCAGTCCTTGGGTAATTCTGACTTGGGAGTTGCTTTGAGAGGGATAATTTGAATTGTGGATATATTAAAGTTATCTGTTGTAATTAATGACTGATTAATTTTTTTCGCATTATTATCCAAAGTTTTATCATGGAGCTGGGGACAATCTAACCACTCCAGTTTATATCATATTATGATAACGAGTGCAGTACATAATTTCTATTGATAATATCACTATTTTTACATAATACCTGTCTTGAAATGCGTAGTAGACATTTTTACACTTTTACTTTCTGTCTTGAGTGTGTTCCCTGCACTAAATGTCATTTGAAAAATTTGCAGACTGGGGCCCCTTAGTTGATGTCGTTGGTTATTGTTTCTTGAACCTTGGATCAAAGTATCAACCACAGGAAGATTTTGTCCGATGGATTCAAAAAGGACCAAAACCTTTATATTTTGGGTTTGGAAGCATGGTATGATAATTTCACTTGCAGTTATTCTCTTTATATGAACAAATTGGTTTTTGTTTTGGCTGTTTAGTCCTTTTTGTGTTTTGGATATTAAGAACATTACTACATACCACTTATAGGGTTTTAATACTTGCTACTATCTTGGGAGGTCAAAACTTTCTTCAAAGGAAAATAAAACAATGGATGAGATTTTTCATGAAAAAATTTGTAGGTTATGCTTGCCCCCGTGGCCAATTACATGTGCTAAAACTGCAAAAAAGGTGTCTCTGTCCGTTGAATGTATATATTGTAGTACAACTTTGGTTTCAGTTTACCATCTTAAGAGCTGCTAAAAACTGGAAGCTAGGTAAAAATATCCCAAAATTCTTCCAATTCACAACCTGTCAAATGAGTACGTGATGTGTGAACTATTGACTGATTCACTTGATTATTGTGTTTCATTTTAGAATGAAATTCCGTAGTCTTCTAATGAAAATATTGTGTTTCACTTTATTAGCCTCTTGATGATCCTAAAAGAACTACTGATGTTATAGTGGAGGCACTAAAGGATACAGGACAACGGGGAATTATTGACCGGGGCTGGGGGAATCTAGGGAACTGTAAGTATTTTTCTTCAATTTCATTCTGTCACAATTTGTTTCCTTTATTCCAAATAATAGTTGGTTTTCATTCATCTATTGTTTGTTTGATGCTGTGTCGTTTGCCGTTTGTCTTGGTGTCAATGAATAAGTGGTAACAAAATAAGGGAAAGTAAATGGAAAAGAAGAGGAACTCTATGCTATTATAAAACATAATGAATTTATAAAGGTGTCAGATGTGCATACATATGAACATATGTTATTCTTTTTAGATAATTATTAGTTTCACTTGCATTATGTTTTCCATTATGCAGTGGCAGAAGTTCCCGACAATGTTTTCGTGCTAGAGGAATGCCCTCATGACTGGTTGTTTCCCCAATGTTCTGCTTTGGTAAGTACCAATTTATATTATCTTGTGGCTTGTTTTGAAAAGTAAAAAAAAAAAAGCGTTAAACTCCTCTAGAGTAAATTTTCATTTGATTTGTTCAGTTCTTTGGTTATGATTCCTTCTTAGTGGTGAGACCCCATTTAGGTAGAAAATATGCACTTACACATCTGATCACAAAATAAATAAAAATTAACTGAGAATATTTTGGCACAAAAATGCAGGTTCATCATGGTGGTGCTGGAACAACGGCTACAGGATTAAAGGCTGGGGTAATCTTCAGTTCAATTTTGAAATAAGAGAAGTGTTTTTCTTTTCATTAATTCAAGGATCTGTGTTAATGACTTAGCATTTTCTTTTAATTGTTTCACTGGTCATTGTAAAAAAATTACTATATACTTGCTTTTTCTCATTCTTCATTTTTACTAATGTCAATACCATAACTTGCAGTGTCCAACAACCATTGTTCCATTCTTTGGAGATCAGTTCTTTTGGGGAGACAGAATATATCAGAAAGGGCTGGGACCTGCTCCAATTTCAATATCTGAGCTTAGTGTTGAGAATTTAACAAATGCCATAAAATTCATGCTCCAGCCAAAGGTAACTTCTATGCAATTTGCAATAGGCTTGAATATAAATATGGAAAAATTCATTAACATAGGAAATGCACTCGTAACCCCCCTTAAATATACTCCATCAATGTCCTTCCTCTTATGTAATTTTCGAACTTGATAATTTGATTGACCAAGTTAATTGATCCATACCTTGTTTGTGCAGAAATGTGAGTCTGTAGGTTTTCATATATTGTTGAAAGTAATAGCATGTATAAAAATTCTTTTAAGACTTGATAACGAATTGAAGCAAGCCCTAAAAGCATAGTTGGGGAAGCATGAACATTAAAGGACATGTAATTTATAGTTGTTTTCACTTTTAATCCGTGGGTTCAGATATTTATAAATTGGTTTGCAAAGTTTTTGTAGTAATGGATGTAACATCTTCAGGTAAAATCACAAGCAATGGAAATCGCAAAGTTGATTGAGAATGAAGACGGTGTTACAGCTGCAGTTGATGCGTTTCACCGCCATCTACCACCCGAGCCACCACTACCAACTCCATCTCCTGTGGTGGAGGACCATGCAAATCCTTTAAAGTGGTTTTTTCTCCAACTAGCAAAGCTGTGCACTTTACCTTGTGGGGGTGTATAGTTTTTTTTTTTTTTTTTCGTTTTTCTTTTTTGCTTTAAGTATATTTTTTTTTTCTTTATTCATTGCATAATTATATTTTATAGGAGTCTTCCTTTCAGCAATGGTAGCAGTGTTTAGCTTAGTATAATATTCCATTCATTTCTGTCAAAGTCTTTTTTGTGAAGGTTTGAATAGTAGTAGTAATATTGAAGTTGAGCTTCCCACTCCCAGGGCTTTTTGTATAGGAGGTTTTACTTCCATCTTGTGAGAAAGTTATGTGTTGAATGCTGGTGATAAATTCACTATTAAAGCTGATTATCTTATATAATTTCTTTTATATCATGAAGGAGTTGTTTTAATTTTAAATATTTATGTTATCATTTTTAATTTAAATTGAAGTTATTTATATTCATAAATTAAGGAGTTGATATGAAAAAAAATTATATCCTTTTATATAGATTTACTAATAAAATATTAGAATCTTTCTATTATATTTTCTTCTCTGCTCTTAAAAGTAAAATACTATAAAATGATATTAGAATGGATATATTTGAGATTTGTGAGTTTGAGAAAAATATCCATAGAAGCATTAGAGGATTGATTAGTCATTTTGAAACATTGTATCTTTGAAAAATAATAGAAAAAAATTATGATGTGCTTGAATTATTTGAATAGTTCAAAAAGATAAAAAAAAAGATAAAGATAAAAAATAAAAACTGTCTTTATTCTATTCTAATAAAATGATTTTTATAAAAATTATGAATTTTAAATTATTAAAGAGATTTTAGTTATTTTCAGAAAGAATATTATGATTATGAAAGGTAAGTTCTCAACTTTAGAGAATTTGAAATGTTTTTGAAATGTAAAACATGAAAGAGATAGAAATAATTAAAAATTATATTGATCCATTGAGTATAATAAATAAAATGTAGTTTTTCAAGAAATAATTTTTTAATATAAAGTTTTAATAATTATATCGGAAAAATATAAATTAAAGATATTAGTTTTGAAAAATTGAAAGTTTTAATAATTATATCAGAAAAATATAAATTAAAGATATTAGTTTTGAAAATTTGAAAGTTTTAATAATTATATCAGAAAAATATAAATTAAAGATATTAGTTTTGAAAGATTGAAAATATTTGGTAATCATTAATGAAAGAATTAATAAAATATAAGTTAAAGATATTAATTTTGGAGGTATCAATGAAGGAGTAAAAAGACTTGTCAACTATCATATTTTAATAGAATTGATAAATACTTTATAAGTTTAGAATTAAAGAAGAATAATAAAATAAGAGGAGGTTATACAGTATTTATTTTGAAAACATAAAATTTAAAAGGTGGCAAAAATAAAAAGAATGTGAGATCTTTTCTCTTTGTCTTCATTGTAAAAAAAATAAATCATTCTCAGATAAAATGTTGGTGGATGCAAAATATCTAATATAAAAAATATGGTGATTTAGGATATATAAAACGAATTTGTAAGTTTAAATCGAAAAAAGACAAAAATATTATGGAAGAACAAGAAGATGAATAATTCTTTGCGCAAAATGCTTTCCTACAATCAACAATTCTAGTAATTCTAGTAATTCTCGGTTAATAGAAAGTGGTTATACAAACCATATGACCCACAATAACAAATTTTTTAAAAAGCTTGACGAAACTATCATTTTCAAAGTAAAACTTGAAAATGATGAGATCATTTTATATTGGTCAAAGGGAAAGAAATAATTGCTATTGAAAGTTTGATTGGTTTGAAACATGTCTATAATGTTTTATGTGTGCTAAATATTAACCAAAATTTGTTTAGTGTTGCATAACTTTTGAAAAGTGACTTCAAAGTCATATTTGAAAAGAATTTGTGTTTGATAAAATAAATGCACAAGATCAAGATGTATTAGGTTAAAATTGAAAACTAAAAGCTATGTTTTAGGAGAGGAACCAACAAGCAAAAGCAACTTCTAGAAACGTTACAACTCTTTGATAATAAAATTTATGATAATGTTATTAGAGGTATAAGATCTTTATTTAAGATTTATTGAAAGTAAAAGGTGGTAGTCTTATAACTTGTAAAATTTGAAAAAACCTAAAAAAAGATGACAAATAGATTAATGTTATGAATAAGATCTAAGAATGATTGAAAAAAATGATATCATACAAAATGCTCTTGTATAATGTCATTTAAAAAAAAAAAATCATCTTAATACAATCAGAATATTATTTGCTGATTGCTTACGAAATAGTTATTTGTAAAAAGAAGGCATTTTATGATCGTAATTAGACTCCAAAAGTGTGGTATGATAATTGATGATTTAATTCTAGTTCAGTCTATGTTGATAACCTCTTTGTGAAAAACACATGTGAAAAGTTAATAACAAAATTCAAAATTAAAATACTCAAAGTATGTTCTTTGTTGTGCTCTATCTACCATCCATATCTCTTCCCAAATCTACATTAAAAAATCCTTGTAAGTGAGATTATTTCTTTTAAAAGACAAAAATATCTTTGAAGTGCCCTTCAAATATCTCAATATCCAATTCATACCTTTCCAATACTCCTTTTCAGGATTAGATAGAAATCTACTCACAACTCCCATTACATGTGTTATGTCTAATCTAGTACATACTATAACATACATCAAGCTCCCTACTTCAATAAAAAAAACTCTCATATTTAAACGATTTGTCTTTTTTTAAAACCCTACTTCTTTAGGTAACTAATAGTCTAGAGGAACTAATGATGCTTTATTTATAAGATAGGTTGTTGTGTTTATTACATCTACCCAAAATACCTTAGATAGCCTTGACTAATCCTCATACACCTTGCTCTCTCATTTAAGGTTTTGTTCATTTTTTATGTCACATTGTTTTGTCTTAATATTCTTGAAAATATCTTGATCATTTTGATCTCATATTCTAAACAAAACTCCTTAAATTTCTTATTATTATATTCTTTACCATTATTAGATTTTAAATATTTAACTTTTAAATATGTCTAAATCTCATCTTCTTATTTTTACCGTTTTAAACATAGAAAATATATTAATTTTTTTTTTAAGAAAATAGACTTATACTTTCTTTATAAAATAATCATCAAAAATTACTTATTAATATTACTTATTAATATGAGGTTCTAAAAATTTGATTAAAGTTAGTTCCAAATATTTGTATATATTAATTTTAATCTTTCAACCTTAAGTATCTTTTAAGAGATAATTTTTTTTTTTTATATTTGGTGTAATAATCTAGATATAATTATTGGGTTATCATGATTTATTTAAAGAAAAATATGATAATATATCAGTTAGAAACTATTGTAGAGTATATATAAATAATACAAATTCCTAATTTTATGATCACTTTTAAATTATAATATTATAAGTATAAGAATTATATTAGAGTAGAACTATATTTTATGTCATTAATTATAAAGGACTTTATTTACATCTTAATTTTTATTTTCACACATTTTTTAATTATTTATTTCAATAATATCCTATCTATTTGCTTGATTTTGTCAATATAAAAATTCTATTTTGAAATTATACAAAATTATATAATTTTTTTTTCAGAATACATTTTAAATACTAAAAAAGTAAAATATTAGATTTGACAACTGGGTGAGAAAAATATCCCAGATTAACAATATACTAATAATATAATATTATCATATTATTAAATTGAAATGGATATATTTTTCACATCAATTATCAAATAACACTACTCTACTTAAAAATATATTTTCATACCAGGTTATATTAATAAAAAAAAAATTATATGCTAAAACAATCTTTCCCAAAAAGTCTTAATGTCTACTGAAGCAATACTCCTCATATAGTAAATATTATTATATTACACCACTCTCATCCTAAATTTTGTATTTTATTTTTAATTTAATGGTTATAATAAATAACTCATAAATCAATTTTAGAGTAAGAGAAAATCTCATTTATAATTGTTAGAGAAAAAAAAAATCAAAAGTAAACTTTAATTTCTCTCTCTGTATAAGTTACTTTTAAGATAATTACTTTTTAGTTTCACTCATTATTGTTCTTTCATTCTAATACATTTAATCAATAAAAAATAAACGAAAGATGAAGATAAAAGAGTAATTAACGCACTTTAAATGTAATTTTAAAAAATACTATCAGAGTTATAAATATAAATAAATAAAAATTGATTCATCTAGATCATAAAAATATTCAGTTATTTTTAACTAATAAAACATAAAATTAAAATTTTACTCTAAATGTAATCACCTTTTATAGAGGAATGACTTAATAATTCAAAGAAAAAGATGATGTTTGAAAAAAAAAAAATATATAGCAATAGTTTTTGGACAGGGTTTTAAAAAAAATCAAGTGTCTAAAAATGATTACTATTTCTCAAAAACGTGATTTGTAACATCGCTTTCGAACGTGATTTGGTAACCCAATTTTGATACGTGTGTGGTTTTGTCTGATATAAAATTTTCAACGAAACAATTTTTGACTAAAAATAAAAAATTTGGAAAAACATATCAAATTAAAAATGTCGATGTCGACAGATTTCAGGGCTCCACTGAACAAAATAATGTCTTACGAATTTCGTAACATTTTTTTTTTCACCATTCTTATTAACGGAAACTTAAAATTTAATTTATTTTCTTAAAATTTATTTTATTTTATTTTATTTTTAAATAATATAAGATATTTAATATACTTTTTTTTACGTAGAAATATATAAGATCTTTAATATATTTTTTTTAGGTCGAGATATCCCATCTCGAATATAACTAATCTAACAACCATTAACAATAATCTATTACGATTTAACAAATTTATTAAAATAAACAATAATATCATAATAGATATAAAATGTAACTTATCCTTATAAAATTATTAGATAAGATAAGATTTATAATTATTAATATATCCTAATTTGGCTTTATCTCTAAATGATGTACAATTTTCAACTATTTCTAATATCTAAAAATAATAATATTTAGAATTGTGAGAAAAAAAATAAGAAAAAAAAATGAAAAATGGGAATTTTGATAACTTATGAAATATAAAAAAAAAATTATATATCTTATTTAATTACATAAAATGTGAAAAAAAGTATATAAAAAATAAGAGTGAAGTGTTTTTTATTATTTTACAAAATTATTTTTTTATCTATTTATTTCATTATCTTATATTTCTTTGATAATTTTATTTTATTTTAAATAAGTTTTATGTCTTTAATATATGAATGATTTTTTTTAGTGTTTAATATATTTTTTTAAAATTATATCTAATAAATTAAAATTTCACGTCGATATAATTTGAAGTTTTGAAGAGTGATATATATTTTATTATCTGTACTATTAGAATACATCACTTGGTTATTATTATGATTAAAAGTTAAGTTTAGAAGTTAAAATACAAATTTAAAAATATTTTAAGAATAAATATAACAGTAGAGATTAAATATAACTAAATACTTTTTCGGTAGCTTAAATAAAAAAATTATAATTTATTAAATATTCAATTGAAGAAATTTTTATTAAGTATTAAAAACAAAAATAATTTATACATTGAAAATTGAAATTTATTTGAGTCTTTATTTAAGGGTATTTAATAGAAAAAAATGAGTTTATTTTTAATAAAAAATTAAAAATAATAAAAATGGATCTAAATAATATTATTAAAATTGTTTAGATTAGTTTAATTTTTTTTTTTCAAAAATCAAAATAAATCGTATATGATTTTTATATTTGATTTGAATATATTTTTAATAAAAAATAATACACCAAACTGCACAGCAAATTTTCCTAATAATATGAATTAGAGGAAACAAATTCTTTAGAAAAAAAATTAATTAAAAAAAATAAATCTTTCCTAAAAATTTTGTATTAAATTAATTTCGGAACTTAATCATTTATGTGTTTTATAATCAAATTTTTGAAATTCATAAAATTTGTCTCCCATTTTATATCTATTAAATAATTGAATATATTTTTTTCTTTTTTCTTTTTTTATCTTTGATGATGAAATCATAAAATTCAAGAACAATGATAAAGTCTTGAGAGCATTTCAATAAATATACATAAAAAAACATTATATTTCCTTTACAATTACTTCTTTATTTTGTTATTTCTTATATTTTTTTAGTTTAATTCTTAATTTTAGTTTAATGTTATTAATGAAGGCTGTTGAAACCCTTGGAGGGCTTTTATTATTAGGGTTTAATGTTTTAGTCTTGAAAGATGTGCAACCCATTGGACTTTAAGAGACTTACACCATACCTCTCTTGAGTAAAATCTAGACATGCTTTTAGCACTTCTCTTATATGTGGAACCAATTCACATTTTTGGCACCACCTCTCTTCCCATGTGCGGAAAGTAAGTCACACCTCTGGCATTCCTCCATATGCTGCTCATTTTTAGTAATCCTCCATGTGCTAAACATAAACATATTTGTAACACCTATATGGAGCAAGAAACATGCACTAAAGGATAGGAGAAGACATTTTCTCTAGTGCATGAATAGTACACATTTTTGGCATCTCCATGGTGTAATAAGCATGTATTTTAGGAAGTTTATTAGATACCTCATTTTTATTTAATTTGACTTGTATTTCAGATTTATTTGAGTTTTATTTGTGAATCATTAAAATCTATAAAAAGGATCCAATATTACTTATAATACAATTTTTGAATATTAAAAAATATGAATTTACTAAACCTTCTACTTGAGTATTCTCTTTTTTTCTAATGTTTTATTTTGGATAATTATTCAAGTGACGACATTTATCACTCATATTGACATCCTTTTCTAAATAGCATGACTTTTCAACAACTTTACCTCCATTTTTCATATCTCTTTCCATCCATGATTCTCCATTGATTTCTTTTTATAATTTTGCAATTTATTTGAATGATTAGATTCCATTACATATTTCTTTTTAAGTTTCTTCATGCATCTTGTTTCTTTTAACTTCTTACCAAATCTTCCCCAAATAATCTATTAAAAATCTATAAAAACTTAAAATTTAAAACTAAATTTCAATCATTTAAAATTTTGATATAAAAATAAGAAATATATAATTAATTCTAACAACATAAAATGTTTGTATGCCTTTATTTTTAATTTTAGTCTAATTTATTTTTATTTTTTTTTATAATTGAAACTGGAAAAAGTAGTTAATTTGACTATATCTATAATGAAAAAGAAAGATAAAAAATTATTATCATTTAATTATTTATTTTTTATAATAATTATTTTAAAAATTTGATTTGTAATTATTTATTAGAGATTCTACATAATGTTAAAATAAATTTTATATAATAGTTTAAACCTTATTTTAAATTCGATTTTATAAAAATAAGTTAGAATTAAATAATAATAATGTAAAAAAATTTTCATAAAACATAAAAGTTAAACTTTAATATAAATTAAATTTCAACATTTCATTATTGTTTGATTTTCGTCCTGAACTCAGTCTCCGAATCTTATCTCTCTCTTTCCCTTTCCCCATTTTTCGTTGCCAATCTCTTTGTTTATTATGGATTTGGTGAAAAGGTTGCTTTCCACTCACAACCTTATAATTTTAAAACAAAAGCATATTAATAAAAAACTATCCAATAATAGAAGTGACAAGAATAATGATAGAAGCATAGCAAAGCAAGGCGTTGGCATCAATTAGTGGGGACACGTTCAACACTGCTGAAGAAATTACTTAATAAAGAAGAAAAAGATATTGTCAAGAAAATCCAAAGTTATCTTATATGCACTTTTTATAAGAAAATGAAAATTTGAGATAAGACTGAAGCAAATGAAAACGACATTATATAGAATATATTGGAAATTAATGTGAATTAAGGTGGCGTGGAGTTTGTAAAAATACAATAATTATACGTTAGATATAGAAAAAATTTTCTTTTTAATTCAATTCAACTCTTAATTGTAAGTTAAGTCTAAAATTTTAACAGTTGTTGAATCTTTTATAGAATGATATATGGATCAGTACTTTTATTCTTTATGTGTTTGATAATCTATTTAATGAATATATTTTTAATTAATTATTTAATTTTTTCACACTCAATTATATTTTGTAATTATTTTTTATAATTTTAATACCAATTTTTATTATTTATCATGTCGATTAAAAAAAAAATCAAATTATTCTTCCTCTATTATCTCAATTAGAGTTCAATCATGCTCCTAATATCTCAATTAAAGTTCAATCATGGCTCTAATATCCTAAACAAATTATTTGAAAATGATTAAGATATAAGAAAATGTTATACGTATACGTATCTGTTCAATCATGCCACTATTGGAACACAAGGTGTGTCCAAATATGATCTAATTCCCAAACCACTTGATTGAGACCTTGCATTACAATTACAGCCAGAGTAATAGACTTGCATGCATATATGCTTTTGGAGTCTAAAGTTTCTTTACATAAACCAGAACTTCAAAAACAATTTATTAATAATGCATTTAGCCAATATTCATTTAAACACACATAAGTAAAATTATATTTGATTACAACATTCAGAAAACAAATGGGATGACAGCCTTAACATTCTTAGGAAAATCTTCAAATTTGGAAAGATACCAGTTCCTAGTGGAGTAACTCCTACCCAGCAAGTACAAAGTAGTACCTATGGCGAAACAGAATGAATATAGTGTCTGAGAAATGAAGAAGATTCCATAGAACACAATGATCTCAAAGAGGTAGTGGGGGCAGATCACAAATCCAAACATGCCACCCTTTGGAATCTTGTACTCCTTTTCACCCTTTCCCCTCAATTTGGATAGAAGGTAGTGGTGGTAGAAGTTCCCAATGATGGCTACCACAAAAATCACAACTCCAGGATACAACAGATTGATTGGTGGTTCTGGAAGGCCATTTGTTAGGTGTTGAGCATAGGTCATAGTTGCAGCTGATAGGAAATAACTCAGAGTTATGGGGATTGCTGATTCAAGAGTCATGCCTCCACTATATTTGTGAATAAACAGAACCTACATATTAACAAACATTTTTACTTGAGCTGAAATCCAATAAAAGAACAAGTATATGACCAATCAATTCATTGTGCAGAAGTCCACCCCAAAATATGGTGGATTGATTGAAAAAAATGTCCTTGGAAGAGAGAAAAAGATACAGATTGAGAAAATAATATGTTATAACTTATAAATGATATCATTCAGAAGAAGAGTTATAGAAAGAAAACAATATGAAAATGAAATAAAAGAGAACTTGAATAAACAACATTTTTTAAGTTCCATATAGGGGTGTAGCTTATATATATGTTCAACAACTTCATGACAAATGATTTTGAGTTGGAATATGGCATGGTGTTAGAAATTCAGAGCCTATAACTCCTTTTGGTAATTGTTTGTTCTGAAAAGTAGGCATATATGGAGGATGTGTTGGAATCTCCATCAATAATAAACCTTGACTATTGCTTCCATATAATCTTTTTTATGGCTGGTAACAGTGAGAAAGAAAGTGTTACCTCAAAGTCCCTCTTGAAGAAATGGAGAGTAACAGCAGATTGAAGGAGGGTGGACCTCAGACTTTGAGGAGGAAAGATCCAGAAGGATGCAAGACCAGCAAGGAAAGCAGGAGTGTACAAGAGAAGCATGCCAGATTTACTTGACAACTTGAACTGCTTCTGTGCAGAAGTATTAGCATTCCAAAACTTAGAATAGTTCAAATGCTTCCCTCTAAATTCTGACAAAGAAGAACTGAGAAGTATCAGGAAGCTTGTCACTGTCAACCCCGAAACCACCAGAGAAGGTGGAGGTGGGAAAATGAAGCTCCACAACACAGACATCACCATGGTGGTATATGCTAATTCTACCCTCTCTTCAAACCTTGTTTCTGGGACTTGTCTAGAGAAAACTCATGATAGTGGCACAGTTATATAGTCACATTTTGTGTTGAAATGATTATTGTGGGATCCACATCTATTAGGTTTGAGATTAAAGGACAGAAGAATCTTGAAGAGAACAAAGGTCAAGTCGGTTGGATTAGTAAGCCAAGAAGGGAATCATATCTTAGAAAGCTTACAGAACACGTGAAAATTTGATCAGTAAATAATTTGTAAGTGTGTTTTGACTTTTAAATAAGTGCTGATTTAATGATTTTTTTTATAATTCAATTCATGTAAATTGTTAATAAATAAATAAATAAGAAACGTGATAAGGGATTGATTAAAGATAGAGGATAAGAAATGAAATTGATGAAAGGAAATATATTTCTGTTTATTTTTTACTAAATTATATTTGTTTCCTTTATCTTATTCATAAAATTCAACTTGGTTGTTTTTCTTTTAAAAAAGTTAAATCGTGTATCTTTTAAATATGAGAATGATTTTAAAATAACTATTGTTTTCAATTTTTTAAGAGAGGATTTAAACCATTTTTTTTGCCATTTCAAGATATAAAACTTTGTATTAAATTCACCTATAAGTCAAGAAAGTGACCATTAATAAGATAAAGTTTAGGTGAAAACTTAGTCTCACAAATAATAAAAAAAATGATATCTAACTTTTGAATTGTCAGTGAGGAGTAAAAATATTATTAATTTAGTTAGATATATTAAAAATTAATTAAGATTTCTTTCAATTTCAAAATTATTAAAATGACTTTAAATTACTATTTACGGTATTGCTTATTTTAAAGTTGATAATTTTTATTACGATTTTGAGACACTTGTTGATTCCAACTTTTAAATAATATGAAATTTTTGGACTATCACTTATAAAAAATCTTTCAAATTCAATAGAATTTTTTTAAAAAAGATAAATCATGACTAAAATATCTAAAAAAAGAAATAAGTAACATTATTATTAGTTCTACAAGAAGTATTAAATGATATTACTCAGACATTTTTATAAGTCTTGAGGTTGTGACATAATTATATCCGACAAAAATGAAATTGCGTGAAGGAGATGTGTAGTTTTATCTTTTCTTTGTATCTTCTTTTCTCAAATTTTTTTCTAAATATATAAATATATATATATATATATATATGGACATTCAATTTCTTTTCATCGTTTTCATGAATCATTCTTCTTTGTTTTTTAATAAAAAAAGAAAAGACAAGACAACAACATATAGCAAAACAAGACAAGACATAGGAACTTCTGTCAATTTGAAGGTAGATTGATTTCAAATCATATGCAATTTCATTTCTTTTTAACTTTGAAATTGAAAGCAATAAACATAAGCAACGTAGTGTCTTTTTCAAATTTAAATAAACTTTATAAATAACAAAAACTAATTAAAGTGAATAGAAAATTATTTTATTATTAATAATAAATTTTTAATGTATTTAAAGGATAGGATTTTCAAAGTTAAAAGATATATATAAAATGTATTAGTAAATTTACTCTTAAGTTATTTATTTGAGACATGTTGTCAGAAGATGTGGTTAAAATGAATACTGTTTATGAAAAACTTAAGTGGAATTAACTAGAAAATTAAGTTTGGAAGAATTTGTTTATGAAAAACTTCTAGTTTCAAAGATGTGGTTAAAATGAATACTGTTAAAATAATTTTTTTTGTTAGCTATTGTATATGTTTTCATATTATTTTATATATTTATAATATTCATTAAAGTAAAAAAATAATTTATTTTTTCCAGATAGTATATCATATTATAGATTTTAATTTTTTTAATTATTAATATAAAAAATTTATTATTATAATTATAAAATATAAACTAGAAAATAAATATTATTGTTATTATATTTTAAAATTATTATTATAATAAAAAAATATAAATTTAATATTATTAATAATTTTTTAAATTATTTATATTAAAATAAAAGTAATTATTATTTTAATATTATACTAATTATTTAATATTATAATAATATATAAAATATATTTATATTTTAATATATTAATTTCTCTACTTTTGTCTCTTTTCTTTGCTATTAAGGATAGAAATACTATAAAAGAGAATTTTATTAGAATTGGTATTTCTCTACTTTGATTTTTTTACTTTCGCTGTAAACCCCCGCCTCCTCACTTTCCATGTTAGAACCATCATGGACTTTGAATGACTATTGTATCTAATAGAGATTGAAAGTTTTGAAGTTACTCTTGGAGAACTTTATGAAAAAAACTTGACACAAAACATTTTTTTCTACTACTTATCACCTTCAAATTAATAGTCAAATAAAAGTGATAAATAGGATTTTATCTTAACTATTAAGGTCCATACTCCATGGAACTCTATGAGAGTGGGAAGACATTCTTTCACATATAAAATTTGCTTATAATAAAGTAGTTAATATTGACACTTTCCACTTTCCTTTTGAGGTAGTATATAGATTTATTTCACTCACTCCTCTTAACTACTTCCTCTTTCATCTCATGACTCTTTGATGTACAATGATGGTTTTAAAAGAATAAAAATTTATAAAAAAATTTCACTATATGATTACGGTTAAAATAAATAGAAAGATGGAATAATATTCATAATGTGCAAAAGAAAGAAAAAAGGAAATCATTTTTCATATTAGAAATTTGATTTGATTTTATCCGAGAAAGAATAACTTTCTTTTTAATAAGAAGTTTAAATTTAATTTGAGAGATTTTACAAATTTGTGAAGAACGATAAGGATATGAATAATTAAAAGTATTTTAGAATTGTGATTAAAATCATCACTTAACAGAAAGAAATCTTTATCTCTTTCTAACCCTTTAATTTTATTTTATATTTCTTTTCAATTAAGTTTTTAATTCATATAACTGTGTTTCTAATCAATTTTAATTCTTACATGATCATCATGATTTGGGCAAGTGGATATCCTAGTCCATTTCATTCTCTCCCAAACCTTCCCAAAACCTTCGGAGAAACATGGATAAAGTGAATTTAGCAGGAAACATCAAAGCATGGTAGCTCACATGAATCATGCTTTGGTTCCTTTTACTCTTTTTATATATCATTTGAATTAGATTTAAGAAGCATTCACATTTCAATTACAAGAAACTTAAGTCATGTAAAAAGGCAAAATCACTTCATTCGAAAGTTTCTTGACTAGTTGTTTCTTTTTTTTTCTAAAAGTCTTATCTTAATATTTTTTTTTTTAAATCTTATCTTAATATTTTATCAAGTGATAACACTTTTGTATCATTTTGATTGTTTTACTTATTTTTTTACTTTAATTCTTATTCTGTATCAATTTGTTATTATAATTCATACCTATTTTATATTTTATTTTTCATGTTTATAATTTGATTTTATGTTTATAAAAAATAGTTTAGAATGGTTTCAAACAACTTTACTATAAAAAAAAATATGATAATAAAATTTACTTAAAAAATATGAAAATTAATTCAATAAATAATTAATGTTTAAAATATAAAAAAATTATTATTATTTCTTTCCTCTAATAGAAGAGAAAGAGATCTGAGAAAGAAAAAATTAAAGAAAAAAAAGAGAGATTTTAGAAATTTTCATGATTAGCATAAAATTTAATAAAAGATGATAATGTAGATTACATAAAACATAAACTTATTTATATATATATATATATATATATATCTCAAAATTCTTTAGGGTTGAAGATGGGTAAGTACTTGTATCACTCAATTGCAAACCTAAGGTGGAAATGTGAAGATTTTGTAGTGGAGACAAAACGGGGATTTGAAGAGTTTTCTTTATTTAAAAGAAATGTGAAAAGAATGATTTGGTACCAGAAATCTTAGGATTTGGTCATGCGGAAACAGTAAAAAATATTATCAATACATTCTTATTCTTGCAATTTAAATTCATTGTTTATCTTTACATAAAGTTTGGAAAGCATATAATATTTCATTTCAATTAGATAAATTATATTGATTTAATTTAATATTTAAAAACTTTCTGTATATTCTTTTTGTTTAATAAATAAAAAAAAAGTATTTATAAAAATAATTTTTTTTTCTTTTTTTTTTCACTTTTTTTTTTATCCTCTTTCATTTTCTAATTGGTTATTCGATTTGTAAATATCAATTTCTTGCTATCCCTATATCTTTTTATATCTTTTTTTTTATACATTTTAAATAAGTCTAATAATTTCAAATCACTCCTTTTTATTTTCTATATAAAAAAATATTTTTTTATATAATATAATTTTTTCATTAAAAATAAGTCTAGTAAATAATCACATATGTCTATTTCATCATCAACAATTAATTACTGTGAACTTTTATAGTATTAGTGGATAAAAATATATCTTATGTAAAAAAAAAAAATTCCTACTTACGCGATTGAAGAAATCTGGATTAGAATAAATTATAATTTATATCTATTTTGTGATTTAGTGAATTTGTTAATAATTTTTTTTTTTTAAAATATAAGAACTGAGATAGAAATGATAATTTTTTTAAGTAACTCTTAAAATACTGAATATTAATCCTTAAATTCATTTATTTCAGTTAAATTTAGATATTGATTTGAAGGATTGCTTTAGTGTTGAAGATATTACTTAGCATCATTTCTAATATTTTTAAGACTGCTTAAGTAATTTGTATTATTTTAAAAATCATTCAGGAAAGAAGATATAATATTTGAAAGATAAATCGGTACTTTTATTCATGAATTTAATAAAGTTGAATAATAAATTATCATAAAGTTAACAAATTCAAGGACTAAGTTCATAAAAAACATTAATATATTATGAAAAATGATAGTTTTAAAAATTAAATTATTAAATTAATAATCTTCATAATTGATATTCACATTGATGTTCAAGGTGGTTTCTGGATTCTTTACTGTGCCTTTTACACCGCTGATAGGGTGATGCAGTGTCTTTACACAAGTTTAAGGACTTTTTCTTGACAATTTTTGCTTCCGGCAAGTAAATTTTGGATTGTGCTAAATTCAAACATTTCTGCACTACAATTACACTTTGAAGATTTTCTCTTAAAACTTTTGAATCCTTGAATTACAATTACAAACCAAGTGATAGATGGAGCATGAACATAGGCTTTTGGAATCTAAATTTCCTTTATGTTTTTCTTTTTCTTTTTGACAGTGCAGAATAGGTTTCATTGAGTCAACATGAAAATTAGAAGAGTTGTAGTCTTTTTCTAAAACCTCCAAATGACATTAGATAAAATTAGGTACTTATTTACTTCTTTTCCTTTTTCAGTAGCTTCACCATAAATAATCACCCTAAATCACAATAATAGATTGAATCACCAAAATTTCTGATATTGGTGAGTTGCATTCCAAAATAACACAACCTAGTACACGTATAACTCAAGTAAAACTAGTTGTTCCTTCCAATTTAAAAGACAAACGGGATGATAGCCTTAACATCCTTAGGGAAATCCTCAAACTTGGAAAGATACCATTTCCTAGTTGCATAACTCCTACCCAACAAGTAGAAAGTAGTGCCTACAGTGAAACAGAATGCATATAGTGTCTGAGAAATGAAGGAGATCCCATAAAACTGAATAATCTCAGAAAGGTAGTGGGGGCATATCACAATCTCAAACAAGCCACCCTTTGGAATCTTGTACTCCTTTTCACCCTTTCCCCTCAAGTTGGACAGAAGGTAGTGGTGGTAGAAGTTGCCAATGATGCCCACCACAAACATCACAATGCCAGGATACAACAGATTGATTGGTGGTTCTGGAAGCCCTTGTGTTAAGTGTTGAGCATAGGTCATAGTAGCAGCTGATAGGAAATAACTCAGAGTGATGGGGATTGCAGAATCAAGAGCCATGCCGCCACTATATTTGTGAATAAACAGAACCTACACATTAACAACACTCTTAATTGAGCTGAAATACAATAAAAGAACAAGAAAATAAGGCACCATGGGTTGTTTAGTGTTATCAAAACAAGAATCAATCATTTCCCATCAAAACAGAGCTTGGATTCTGTTATCAAGTATTTGTTAAATGCCTTGTACAAGGTTACTCATTTCTAGAAGTTCCTTAAAGGATAACTCTGATTCTAAAAAATAAGTGAGAAATGAAGTTAGAAAAGTAGAAAAAAAAAATGAATGGTTGTAATTCAAATTCAAAAATCCTCCTGAAATTAGTATCATTTAGATTCAAATTGCATCAAACAGAACAACCCCAACACTATCAAGCCATGATTGTGGACTGCATCAAACAGAACAACCCCAACACAATTGTGACCACAAACCATAATTTAAAACTCATTTGCATCATAAGCCAGGAATATAATTTCTTACACACAATCCCATTTATTCCAAATCATGTGAACAAACAGAATCTACACAGTTGAGTAAAAACTTCATTCACTTTTGTGTATTCTACAACTCCCAAAAGCGATCATAGAGCAGCAATAAAATCATATAAGCCATGATTTTAGCTGCTGCCTCAAGGTTTTTCGACTCACTCACAATTGCAACTTATTAGTCTCCTTTCTTGCAATGCCAAAGATCGAAATGAAACCCTAACCCCATCATAAAACCTTGTTCTTTATTATCAAGTATATGATTCAACTCTTTTACAAGTTACTAAATTTCAAGGTTTTGCGAGTTTTCAACACGATCTTTAATATTGTAGGAAATTACTGACAAATACAATTGACCATAAACCAAATTTTAAAACCCTGCTAAATTCTATAATCCATCATCCCAACAAACTACGAAGACGAATTTCAAGATTGAATGGTAACCTAAACTGAAAAATCATTACAAAAAGGAAAAAGGAAACAACTTTGTACTTAACACTCCTAAAATTCCTTCCATCATAAACCATTAAACGATGGTTTTAAATCGCAGTCTCCAATTTAATTATCACTGCAACATATTTTGACTCGCAACCACAATGGTGAATACACCAGCAACAATTTCACATAATGTAAGTAAAACATTTTAACAAAACTTAAAGCTGTTATATTTAAAACCCAATTGACTATTATAATATTATTTCTTCGATATATGTATAATCCAACTCATATTAACTTGAGGTAAAAATATACACGCACATCCAATTCTTTTTTTCAATACTCCACCAGACATCCATAATCCTCCAATTCTTTTTTTTTCAATACACTATCCGAAATCCATAATCCACTGAAAGCATTATATTTGTCCTCAAGGCATATGTTTTAGTAAAAAAATTTGTGAAAGACAATCAACTTACGTTGAACGTGATCGACTGAATTATGGATGTTATGCGAATATGTTAAAAAACAGGTATCCATGAATCATTCATGGTTTACTAAGTCACTTTTTAAACCAATTTTAAAATTGGGATATACACCTCACATTCTAACCTATTTATATAAGTTGGAGTTACGCATCTTTTACAACAATTAATTCCAAATTCCAAACCTAGAGGGTGTTTTTTATTTTTGTGCAAAGTAATTTGTAAGTAGCAGTGTGAGAACATAACTACATAAGCATAAGAAAAGTGTTATTCACCTCAAAGACCCTCTTGAAGAAATGCAGGGTAACAGCAGATTGAAGGAGGGTGGATCTGAGACCTTCATGAGGAAAGATCCAGAAGGAAGCAAGGCCAGCAAGAAAAGCAGGAGTGTACAACAGAAGCATGCCAGCTTTACTTGACAACTTGATCTGCTTTTCTGCAGAAGGGTGAACATTCCAAAACTTTGAATAGTTCAAATGCTTCCCTCTAATTTCTGACAAACCAGAATTCGCCAGTGACACGAGGCTTATCACTGACATGGATGAAACCACCAGAGAAGCTGGCGGCGGGAAAATGAAGCTCAACAACCCAGACATCACCATTGTGAGGTATGAATATGGTAAGCAGTGTTTTGGTTTGTTTCTTGGAGCAAGTTAAGGAAAAAGGTTGATGATGATGTACTTATATAACCGCATTCTGGTTGAAGATAAATGTAGTGGGATCCACCTCTTGCTCATTCTCGTTTCGTATCTCAATTTAGTTGAAACTTTATTAGAAATGATGAACCATGAATTTTTTTCTATACCCTATTTGGATTTGAGTATAATTCAATAAATAATATTTATTTTATAATTAAAAAATAATTTAAATTTTTTATATAATTATTGATATATTTTTCATTATAATTATATATATATATAAATTACATTATTTTATATATAAATATTTGTTTACGTTTTAACAAATATAAATATATTATATGTAAAATATAATTGTATCATAAAATTATCTTACAAAAATGTATTCATATTTATCAATTATATTATTAATTAACTATAGAGTGTATATTTGAAAATAATAAATAATTTAATTTAATTTAATTCTTGGAAGTCTAAATTAAATCATTTAGTTAAAGAAAAAGTAGATTAAAAAGAAAAAAAAATGTGATAGGAAAATATGGTAGGAAATGAAAAATTATAAAATTAATAAATGTGATGAAAGTTAAAATGTTTTAATCTGTTGAGTAGAAGAGAAACGAGATTCCGATTCTCAAGAATAATTATTAAGTGAACCTTTTATATCAATAAGATGAAAGTTTTAAAATTTTAAAATAACAATCTTTTAAAAAGACCAACACACTAATTAAGAAATATTCAATATAAAAATTTAATAAAAATATTTCTAACATTTCAAGTATTTTTACGTCTATTTTCAATGTAATTGGTATTGTATTGTTATGTTTATTGTTCTAAAAATAGTTTAAATATTAAATATTATTTTTAAATTAAAAAAATGAAAAGGTTATTATTTTATAATTAAGGTAATACTAAATAATAATGTCTAAAAAGATTAACACAAAGGAGTAATTGATATCGTGTTTAATTTAATTAGAAATGTAATCTAATTTCATTAATTAGATGAAAAAAATATTATGTTTAAATTAAATTGAAATATTATTTCTTCAATTCAATATTTAAATGAATTTAGACTAGATCGATCCCTAAAATAATAATTATATTTTAAAAATATATATAATTAAAATTATTTTATTAATATATATAATAATAATAATAATTTATATATCAAATTATTATATTTAATTAAAAATTAATTTTATTAATATAAATTTCAACTAAAAAAAGCATCCGTGAAAGAAAACTTAAAAACAAGCAAATATATTATATGAAATGTCTTATTAAATTTAAGATATACTTTTAATTTAAATTATAATTTATTAAGGTGATAAAAATTTGAAAATATTAATGTATTTTAAAATCTTTAACTTAACCTGATGTATCAAAATTTGAATTTAAATCATCATAGAATTGAAAAAAACAATTAGAGGAATAAAAAAAATTGATATAAAAATGTAGTCGATTGAAAAACAATTAAAATAATTTAAAAATATTTATTATATAAAAACGGTTAAAAATGAAAATGCATTTTATATAATGTAAAACGGATAAATCCTTCTAATTAGTCTCTAAAAATACCAACATAAAAGATTATTTTATTGGTAGAAAAAAAAAGTAAAATAATTTTTTTATAAACTAATGCTAGTGTATTTATATTTTTTTTATTATATATAAGTTAATTTATAAAATCTCTTTTATATTAATTCATTAAAAAGTTAATTTTTTTTAGCTTTTTATAAACTAATATTATAATTCATTATAAAAACTATTTTATATTTCTAAACTTTTCTCTATAAATATTTCTAAAAAGAAAATCATCTAAAAATACTTTTTTTTTTTTTCCTACCCAACAATAGTCATGAAAGCTAGAATGAATAAGAGTGAGAAATCAACGTGTTTACACTTGAAAGTGTTTCGTGTCACGTTTTTTTTTATATTTTTTTTCTAAGACTTTATATTTCTCACTATGTTTTGGTCTATGTTCTCACGTTGCAATTAGTAGTTATCACTAATTAATAATATTGACAAATATGTTTTTCACTTCAATACTTGTCAAACCAACATTCATACGAAAAGATAAAATAATTAATAATATGTTGCTTCTCAAAATATACAATTGGGGTTCTCAAAATCATGATTTAATGCTTTTATAAATTAGTTCTCAAGTTTTTTAGTTTTTAAAAGTTCAAATTTTTATTTTCAAATACTAAAAACTAAAATTGATAACTAGTATTCTGGTTTTAAAAATAAAAAATAAAATGGATAAAATATATTTTTATTTTTTATTCTTATTAATGATGTTTGTGTTTTTACCAACTCTATTACATTACTCTTTATTGTCAAATTATTAAATTTTTCAGTTTCCTTATTGATTTTTTATTATTGTGTCTTTTTCTGTTTAAAATAATTTTCAAATTATAATTTAAAAAAATCAATTTATTCTAGAAAATAATTAAGATTAATTTATAAAGCTTATTTTAAAATAAAAAATAAATAAATCAAACTCCAAATAGGTTGTATGAACATGATATGACATTTTTTTGAGTTGCTGTTTCTATAAATACTGTTGGAGAGAAAATAATTTTAAAATTTATTTTTTATAAGTTAAAATTATTTTTTATCTAAATTAATTTATATAAGTTCTTTTATGTAAATTTTAAAATTTGATTATTAGTTTATAAATAAACAAATTTTTTTTATAACTTGTCCAAAGAATTTCTACGTAGTTTCTTATTAGTAGACAAGGATGTTGTGCACAACGATCCGTACGAGGGAAAAGATGGAAAAAAGTTAAGTTAGAAAGTTTGGAAGTACAAATAATTTTAAAAGAATATCGTATAATATATTATTATATTTTTCTATTTTTTTAATTTATATTAACTAAATAAAATATAATCATAATATATAATATAATTAATAAATAAATCTATTTTTTAAATTTATTTTGAAAATAAGTTAAATAATATAACAATTATCTAAATTTTGAATCTATTATTATTGACTTGCTATATAAAACTTTTATTATTAAATTTAAATTAAATAATTTGTTAATAAATCTTGTTTGTACTAAAAAAATCTCTTATTCTTTTTTATTTATAAGACTTAATAATTTAATTTATCATAATTAAAAATATTAATTTAATGGATAATAAAATATGAAAACGGTCCAAATTTTCATATATTTAAATTCATCAAACTCCTTCTTATAATTGAATCCCAATAGAATATTTCAGATTACATTTGAAGTCTGATTTGTTCAATCATAGCCACATTAGCTTTAAACATGAGATTATAGTTCACAGAATTGTTAGTAACATTTTTTATATATTCTTCTTAATTCACTTTATTGGCTAAAATTTCTAGAGAAAAATTGTGAGTTTCATAGAAAATAATTTAGTAATGTTTCATAACATATAACGAAAAATAAAGATTTATTTTATATTTAAGTTATATATAATATAAATGATAATTTAAATTATATGTATCTAAGGATAAACTTTTGAAGTATCAAAATTAAATTATATATATATAATTAATTTAATTATTGAATTTTGATATTAGGTATGTTATTTATGTTATATATTGGCATCTAATGGCTCTTAAACTAAGGGTACAAAAATTTCCTTTTGTTATTCTTCTAATATATTCGACTGTGGAAAACAAATATTTTTTCTTTATCCTATAAGATGATAATGTTATGTGAAAAAAGAATATGTTTTTCTTTTCATTTATAAGGACTTGAAATGTGAAAAAAATTAATATTTTTGTTTTATAAAAATTTGTTAATATATTTAAAAAAATAGAAAAAAATTGTCAACCTGTAGTGGATAAAATCCATAAGACATTATTTCAAAGATTTGATCATACGATAGTTATTACTGAATAAACAAAATATTTGACTACCGTTAACAATTAACAAAAAAAAAAAAATAGAAGAAAACAAAAATATTAACTAACAAACCAAAAAAGAGAAAAAATTGGATATTACATATAAAAATTAAAAAAATTAAAATATTCTAATATACTTTAGTTAATATATTTTTAAATAAAAATTCACAACACACGTTTTAAAATTATAAAAAAACTTATGAAAAAAATCATGTAATAAACAAAAAAAAATAATAAAACACAAAAAAAATTATAACTATATTGATTTATTTAATCTTTTAATTATGTTAAATAAGATTTTCTTAACTAACTTACTTATACCAAATATTTTGTATATTAATTATATTTACAAGATTATATATATTTACTTCCAATAATTTATGATACTTTTAATATTGTTTTTCCATCAAGTTTATTTATTTTTTATATAATTTTGACTATCCGAATAAGTACTCTACCTTATATTATAATTTTTTTTTAAAGATAAAGTCAAAGTTATTGATAAAACAAGAACGTGCAAGAAAGAACTTCTGATAGATAAGAAAAAGTTAAATAAAGTGTAAATGTGTAAAGAATGGCTGAAACAAGCAGCATTATACAAGATATCTTTGAAGAATCTGAACGATGTGTTACAGAAGAACAAAAGTTAAAAAATTTCAAAAAACACGATTCCTTATTTACCTATGAAAGTTCCAAGTTTTTAATAAAATCTTTTAGACATCCACCTCCAAGGAAATATAACATATCTTGGTATGGGAATGTGAAGATAGAAAAGATAATTGTATGTCTATATGTTTATGATCTTTTATGAGCACAACTGGTTTCAGAATTCTATTTCCAAAAGGAAAGACTGATGCTAAATTAAAAGTGATTGGATATTCAAATTCAGATTGGTGTGGAGATAAAAGTGACAAGAAGAGTATTGCAGGGTACATTTTCTTTTGTGGAGGAGCACCAATCTCATGGAGCTCTACAAAAGAATCAGTAGTTGCCCTATTTTCGTGTGAAGTTGAGCACATCGTAGCCTCTGAATAAGCTTGTCAAGCAGCATGATTAGGCCCATTGATGCGGGAATTAAAGGTGGAACAACTGTGTAATAGCAGTAATTGATCTAGTAAAACACCTAACTTCTTATGGAAGGAGTAAATACATTAAGACAAAATTTCATTTCTTAAGGGAGCAAGTCAGTAATGAAAAATTGGAGATAGAACACTATAGATCTGAAATACAAATTGTTGATATACTTACAAAAACATTAAGAGTTGAAAAGCTTAGAATTTTAAGAGAGTTAATTGCAATTGTTTGTGTTAATTCTACTTTGACTTAAGGAGGAGAGTTAAAGATAAAGTCCAAGTTAGTTAGTTTGTTATGTTAATTACTCTATTTTTTTAGCAATGTATTATAATGAGAATTTCATATTTATCTTTAATGTATATGTATTGTTTTATCAAAACTTTATCTTTTCATCTCTCCTTGACTCTCATGTAATCAATTACATATGAAATATAAAATATCATGGATCAACTTTTACACCAATATTTAAATTCATCAAGTTCCTATTACTTACATATTGGAGAAAACCCTAAATAATTATTGTTATGTCACAACTCAATGGTTTCAATTACCACTCTTGTTGTTAGTTTATTTTTTCATTTTTAATTAAATAAAGCCCTATTTCTTAAGGTTGAACTAGTCTAGCAGTTAGTTATTCTTTAGGTGTGGGTGACCTACTTTGTAGCCATGTATGTACAATCAGTTTTCAACTTTTCATGTAAAGGCTTATAAAAGGCCGTGTTGTTCTAATTGAATATATCAGAATATTCCCTACTTACAAACAACGTGTGCTTAAGATGTGTTCTGAGTTTTAACAATCTGGTATCAGAGTTCTGTAAGGGGCCTGATACGGTGTGAATGTGAGTGAAAGGAGTGTGGGGTTTGGGAGACAGTGTGAGTGCACAAGCATAAGCAGAAGAAAGAAGGATGTTTGGGTCAGAGAAATTTTGTTCAACCGGCCATCTCAAAATTTGATGGTCATTATGAGTTTTGGTCCATGATCATGGAAAATTTCTTACACAGTAAGGAGATGTGGTAGATTATTGAAGATGGGATACCTCTGTTAGGTACCCACCCCACTGAGGCTCAACAGAAAGTTGTAGTTAAAGCTAAGTTGAAAGACTTGAAGGTAAAAAAATTACCTATTTCAAGCCATTGACAAAGAGATCTTAGAAACCATTTTGGACAAGAGTACGTCCAAGATGATTTGGCAATCCATGCACAAAAAATACCAAAGTTCAACTAGGGTTAAGCGAGCTTAGCTCCAAGCCTTGAGACGTGAGTTTGAATTACTCACCATGAAAGATGCGGAAACCATTGATCAATATATGGGACGTACCCTCAGTATTGTCAACAAGATGAAGTTGAATGGAGAGGTGATGGACTCAAGTACTGTGGTTAGTAAAATACTCTGATCACTCACCCCGAAGTTCAATTATGTTGTATGTTCAATAGAGGAATCCAATGATTTGAGTAAGCTAAGCCTTGATAAACTCCATGGAAGCTTACTGGTTCATGAGCACCGAATGCAGGACTCTCAACCTGATGAACACTGAATAAAGCACTCGTAGAATGTTTTCGGTATCACAAATTAGGACACTTCCAATACGAGTGCCCACGAGTGAAAAAAATATAAGGATTGCAGGCCCAATTTCCCTTATTGATATTGAAAAGGCTGATAACATGGATCCTCTACATGATCCTGTTGATAGCACAACAATGCATGAAGGAAGGCCAAAGAGGAATATTCGGCAACCACAACGTCTAACCGACTTTGTTGTGACGTGCCCCACTATACACAGGAAAGGGAATGTCGCTGTAGAGGAATGATTGATAGGGGATCTCATTGTTATTTCCTTTTTATCCTTTTCCTATTTGTAAGGCGGTTAGCCAAAAGAACGCACGTTATATATCACTCTTGTAAATAAAAAGGGGGAAGAAAAAAGAAAAATTTACTTTCTCTCTTTCTGTGCATTTTTTCTGCTCATTCTCTCTGTCTGTATCCTTTCAATTTGTGCTTTCATTGTCCTTACTCCTTCTATGTTTGGCTCTACATCCCTTTCTGAAGAAATTGCCAAGCTCAACAAACAACTCGAACAAATCCTCTTAGCCTAGGCCAGCTTTGCCAATACCCTCCATGACATTTCTGAATGCACCTCTCACCTTGAATCCAAGACCTCCATCTCCCCTCCACCTTCTTCTTCACCCCGCCCTTATAAACTTGATTTACCCACTCTTGATGGTTTTGACGCATTAGGATGGATCTTCAAAGTGAACTAGTTCTTTGAGTACCACCAAACCCTAGCTAATCAACGCATTCAGCTTTCTTCTTTCTACCTTAATGGTCCTGCATTAGCTTGGTTCCAGTGGATGTTCAACAATGGTCTTCTCACCTCTTGGGCAGCTTTCCTCCGGGCCTTGGAGCTGTGTTTTGCACCGTCCAATTTTGAAGATCCCATTGCCTCCTTTTGTAAACTCACACAAACTCATAACCTCCATGACTACCTCTCCGAATTTGAAGCACTTGCAAACCGCATTTCTAACCTTCCACCAAGTTTTTACCTCAGTTGCTTCATTTCCAGCCTCAAATTACACTTGTGTCATGAGGTAATGGCTCTCCAACCTTCAGATCTCCCTCAAGCCATAGCTCTTGCCAAATTACAAGATGACAAAACCAGATCTGCCTTTACCCCCTCATCGAAGCCCTTTCCCTCACAACCCTCCACTCCCAAACCACTTCCCCCCCTTTTACCCACACCAACCACAAAACTCCCCATTAAACGTCTCACCTAAGCCGAAATGCAAGCTCGTAGAGACAAGAACCTGTGCTTCAATTACGATGAGAGGTATTCTAGGGGTATCTTTGCAAACCACAATTTCTGTTGCTCACCTCTTTTGACACTGATGACCCAATTTCTAACCCTTTCCTCGTTCATTCCGATTTGGTGGAGCCCTCCGAACCAGAAGCCGACCTCATTAGTCTTCATATTTTTTCTGGTCAATGGACCCCACGCACCTTCCGGGTTACAGGGGCAATAAACGAGTACAAGGTTCAAATCTTGGTGGATAGTGAGGCAACTCACAATTTTATACAAACCAGAGTGGCCTAGTTCCTCCAGCTTGCGATGGAACCTACTCCAAGCCCACTTAAGGTTATGGTTGGCAATGGTGATTTTTTTCCTTGTTCCACTTTCTGCCCTAAGGTGACTCTTAATGTGGCCCACCACTAATTTCCTATCGATTTATATCCATTGGAGTTATCTGGTACTGATGTAGTTTTGGGAGTTCATTGGCTATCTATGGTGAGCCCATTTGTTATGGACTATAATGGCCCATTCATGAGGTTTATGTGGGAAAGCTCTCTAGTTTAATTGCAAGGTGACCAAAGCCCAATTCCTTCACCTATATCGGCCCACCAACTCAAGAGACTCCAAAGCACACATCGATTGGAAGTCTGATTAAACCTTTAGTCGTGTTGGTTTTTCAAACAATTTTTAAATCCCTTTAATGTAGTGATAGGGAGACCTTAAGTGTCAAATCCAAGGAGCAAGTTGAGAGGCTTAATTGATTCTTTTATGAATGAGATGAAATGTTGATGTAGGGGATGAAATATGTATGATATATGCTACTGTTTTGATGAATTACTGAATGATTATAAATCTGAATGTATGGATGAAAATGATGTGTTTTATGTTCCAAAAATGAAGTGTGAGTTGTACTGATTTGTTGTGAAAAAGTGCTGATGCAGTGTGATTTTAAGGATGCAAGCAGTGGATGAATGGATCACTATGTATGAAGGAACAAAATTGAACAATGTAAAATGGATTGTAGTGTGTGATTGTGTATTGGTTTAGGGATGAATGAATGGATTATGACTGGATGAATGAATGGATTATGACTGGATGAGGGAAAGTGATATGATTTATAAGGGAATTTCTAATGTGGAAGTATTATGATTTGAAATCAAAATCAAAATTAAGCTATGCTGCAGGATCACAATGTAGAATGAACTAATTGAAAGGATTTTGATGATGTAATGCGGTAGATGGATTAATGCATATGACAGAACCAAAATTGAGGTATGTAAGCTAATTTCTATGTTGAGAGTGGAATGTTCTAGTTGAAGGTTTAGAACTGAAACACAAATAGAAAGTACAAGATTTGATGGTGCAGCGTGAACAATACCAAACAGTTTCTAGTTTGAATGCTAGACTAAAATTGGAATGAGGTGCAATGCTACTAATATGATTACTTGGTAAAGGGAATTTGGACCCATGAATGCTGATGCAAACCAAGATGTTAATGCAGGTTCTAATATGATACTAATTGATGGAAATTCTACTTAAAGAATCACAATGCAATATGAACAGTGCAGTAATAAAAGATTCCTAAGACAAAGCAGTATTGTTTTGTGATTTTCTTTTACACAATGTCAAGAAATGGAAAACAGATTGTGAATGCAAGGATTAGGTGTAAAATCAGAATTGAATTGAATTGAAATAGAAATGTAACTATGATAATTGATGCAATGAAATATAACCAAGTAGATGCAGTACTGGAGTTTAATGGAAACTAAATTGAAAATGCATGTAAATCAACTAATCATAGAACAGTAAACTCAAACTAAAGAACTGGATTAAATGTGAATTGAAACAGAAGTTATGTTATGAACAATATAATTAAAACTAGTGCAAAACGTAATTTGGATTATAGGAAAAACTCATACATTGAATTGAAATCTAATTCTAATATTGCTTCCTAAAGGTAATTGAAAACAGTAACAAGTTTTATTCCAGGAATTAAAATGCAACAGATATAGAATTAAACTACAGTGCAACAAATCACTCTGATTGAAGATTTCAAAGAATAGAAGCCAAGTCAAATAGTGCTGGATTTTTGTAAAATCTTGAAATTGGTTTTCACTCAATTGAAAGACATTCAATTGTTCCAAGACTTCATAAAAACACCAAGAAAATGTTCTTCATTGATTCAATTCTTTGAAAACTTCCAAAAACCAAGAAACTACAAAATTAACAAGCTTTGAATCGGGAGAACTACTGTTACGGGAGAAAAATGAAGCAAAACTACACAGATCTAACGAGTTGTGGTGCAAATGCATGGATGAAACTGTGAATCAGTGGAGGTAACAAAGCATGATGCATGATAGATGAAGGGAGAATGAAGGAATCGCGAGAGAGAAGAAGCAAAGAACTAGAAGAACTTACTTGCATTTCACGGAACTTGAAAAATGAGAGAAAACTACTACAGCTACATCAACTAACTTTGCAACCATGGTAAACTGAAAACAAAATTCGAAGTGCTCAAAATCTTTGCGAAATCTCTCTACTTATTACATAGAAGCTAAATCTATTTATACATTACACAAACTCAGCTTAATGGATGGGCCCTTGCACGAACTGTCCCAGATTTCTTTAAGTCATGTTTTCCACGCCTTAGCTGCACATGAGTGAACTTAGAACGTGCACAGTTTGCTTATTTCTCCACCAAATTAAACGATTCAAGTTTCCTAGTGAAGATACATGAGTCTACTTTCAATCAAGACTGATTTCGCGATTTTAGGGGCTTGAACGAGTTTTATGGGCTTCAATCACTGAGATAGGTTTATCACGTGTGCCAGTTGATGTCAGCTACTGTCGAGCCTGCTTAAATGTCTTACCATAAATCTAATTCTAATCCAAATTGTATGATTCAAGATCCAAATTGAAGAATACTGAGTCTACTTTCATCTGGCATTGATTTTACAATTTTAGGAGCTTTGCAGCGTTCTAGAGGTTCACTTTTTCAAGGTTGACTCTCCTGGACTCGTGAACTGCAGTTGACCTGACTTGGGTTGACTTTTAAAAATCCATTTCTGAACCAAATTGCACGATTCCAATTTCTATGAAAAGCTTCATGTGTCTATTTTAATCTGCATCAAGAATCATGATTTTAGGAGTTTTGTAGCAAAAGATATGAGCGAAACAGTCAGTGAACATCAAGCTGTGAATGTGTCAAAAATATGGTGATTTTATACTATTTTGTAATGAATTTATTTTTAAGTTTTATAATTCTTGCAAAATTTAATTTAGGATTAATATGTTAAAATAAAGTCTCATCAAAGCCCTTTTCCAGTTAAGTCTTGAACCTTGCCCTTCCCCACCAGTTCACCATTCCACTCCTACTGATACTAACCCCACCACTACTACCCCCAGTTCCACAGAACCAAACCTACAACATTTAATCACAAAATTTAATCCCTTTTCACTAACCCTACCTCTCTTCCCCCTCTAGACCCACAGATCATACCATTAAACTTCACCCTAATTCCACACCTATATCCATTCGCCCCTATCGATACCCTCACTTTCAGAAACAAGAAATCGAGCTTCAGTTTCAAAAGATGCTTAACTCTGGTTTCATTACCCCCAACAATAATCCCTTCTCCTTTCCAGTTCTTCTTGTTAAAAAGAAGGATGGGACATGTCGTGTTTGTGTAGATTACAGGGCCCTCAACTCCGTCATCATTAAGGACAAGTTCCCAATTCCAACCGTTGATGAACTCCTTGATGAACTTGGGAATTCTTGGTTTTCCAAGCTAGACCTTCTTTTCGGTTTCCACCAAATTTTTATGCTCATTGCCAACTCCCACAAGACTGCATTTTGCACTCACAACGGCCATTTTGAGTTCCGTGTTATGCCCTTTGGTTTGTGCAATGCACCCTCTACATTCTAGGAAACAATGAATGACCTGTTTCGTCCATATCTGCACAAATTCATCATTGTATTTTTTGATGACATTCTGGTCTATAGTCCATCTTTGGATGCTCACATTACTCATCTTACTGTTGAATTTGACTTATTATTATCTAAACACTTTAAATTGAAGGGTAGTAAATGTCTCATTGGCAAAAACTCCTTACAATATTTGGGTCATATTGTTTCATATCAAAAAGTGCAACCTAACCCTGAAAAGGTGGATGCCATTCGCCACTGGCCAGTTCCCAACTCTGTCAAAAATCTTAGGGGTTTCCTTGGTCTCATGGGATTCTATAGACAGTTCATTAAGGGATACTCTTTTATTGCCTAACCACTAACGACCCTCCTAAAAAAGGACGCCTTTCACTAGAATGACGAAGCACAGTAGGCTTACCAACATTTCAAGGATGTTTTACTGCAAGGACCAGTCTTGACAATTCCACAATTTGACCTTTATCCTCCAAACCAATGCATCAGGTGCAGGTATGGGTGCGATTTTATCCTAGAAGGGCCATCCGATTGCTTATTCTAGTAAGCAATTTTGCCCCAAATTACGTAATTCCTCCACTTACATTCGAGAATTATGTGCCATCACCTCTGCCATACAGAAGTGGCGTCAATATTTGTTGGGCCACCACTTCATTATTCAAATGGATCAGAAATCCATCAAGGAACTCATGCACCAGACGGTGCTTACCCCAGAACAGCATAAATACCTCTTCAAGTTGCTTGGGTATGACTTCGAAATCTAGTATAAACCTGGAAAATTGAATACAAATGCTGATTCTCTCTCCCGCATTGACAATCAAGAGAGCTCATTCCTTGTTCTTTCAATCCCTCACTTGGATTTCTTGGACGCTCTGAAATTATCTCTCACATCCAATGAGGAATTTCAGAATTTGAAACAACAGATAGCCTCTTTCCCTGCCGACTATCCTACCTACTCCCTTCATCAGGATTTTATCACGTTCAAGGATAGACTCTGGTTGCCTTCATCAAGTCCCTTTATTCCCTTATTGCTCCATGAATTTCATTCATCATCAATAGCAGGTTATACAGGCGTTGCTCGCACTCTTGGAAGGCTTTAAGCTAGCTTCTACTATAAGGCAATTTGTAGAGATGTCCACAATTATGTGGCTAATTGTTCTATTTTCTAACAAAGCAAAATTCCAACACAACGCACACCGGGTCTATTACAACCCATCCCACCTCCTTCTCGGTGTTGAGAGGACATTTCCCTTGACTTCATTGTGGGTCTTCCTCCTTACAAGGGATTCACAACCATCCTTGTTGTGGTTGATCGCTTTTCAAAGGGCGCACATTTGGCATGCTACCTCGATCTTTTACTGTAGTAAGCGTAGCTGAGTTGTTTGTCAATTTGGTTTGTAAGTATCATGGTCTTCCCAAGAGCCTCATTTTCGACCGTGACCCGATTTTCCTTAGCCATTTTTGGAGGGAATTATTCTGTTTGAGTGGTACAAGGCTCCGCATGTCTACAGCCTACCATCCCCAAACTGATGGACAGACTGAGGTTGCAAATAAGGTCCTTCAACAGTACTTGCGATGCTTCGTTCACCACAAACCTTCACAATGGGGTAAATTCTTACCTTGGGTTGAGTGAAGCTTCAACACTTCTATTAATTCTTCCATGGGTTTTACTCCATTTGAAATCATGTTTGGTTTCTCTCCACCTTGTATACCAACTTTCATTCCTGAGGACACCCGCAATGCTGTTGTCTAGTATGAGCTTTCCTCTCGATAGGAGATATTGAGGAAATTACATTCCAATCTTGCTAAAACACAAGCTGCCATGAAGCATTGGGCAGACAGCTTTCGCCGTGACCTCCATTTTGACATTGGAGATTGGGTATATGTACATCTCCGGTCGCGTCGCCAACGCTCAATTACTGGTCAATCCTTGGGAAAGCTCCAGAAGCGATTTTTCGGCCCATTCAAAGTCACCAACGGGATTGGTGATGTTGCTTATGAGCTGGAGTTACCACCAACTGCCAAGATATACAACGTGTTCCACGTATGTTTGCTACATCCACACAAAGGACCTCTTCCTTCCTCTCCCCTCACCTTACCATCTGATATTGATATAATGCGCCCATTTTGGAACTAACTGCAATTGTTGACTGGAAATGGGATATTACTGTTGATTCCCATCTTCTGGTCTTAGTCCAATGGCTTGGCATTCCTCTTGAGGAAGCTACATGGGAGCAGTGGTCGATTTTTAAGGAACAATTTCATCTTGAGGACAAGGTGCTACTCAAACTAGAAGGAGATGTAAGAATTGCAGGCCCAATTTCCCTTACTGATACTGAAAAGGCTGATAACATGGATCCTCTACATGATCCTGTTGATAGCACAACAATGCATGAAGGAAGGCCAAAGAGGAATATTCGGCAACCACAACGTCTAGCAGATTTTGTTGTGACGTGCCCCACTATACGTAGGAAAGGGAATGTCATTATAGAGGAATGATTGATAGGGAATCTCATTGTTATTTCCTTTTTGTCCTTTTCCTATTTGTAAGGCGGTTAGCCAAAATAACGCATATTATATAATACTCTTGTAAATAAAAAGGGGAAGAAAAAAGAAAAATTTACTTTCTTTGTTTCTGTGCATTTTTTCTACTCATTCTCTCTATCTATATCCTTTCAAAAAATAAGTGCATTATGCAATGTATGAGGAATAATCAGGGGTATAGGATGAAGTACTATTGGTAGCATATGAAGAAACAAATCAATTTATGCAGGAGGAAGATTGATTTCTTGATTTTGGTTGTAGTAATCATGTGATCGAAAATAAACGGTGGTTTACCAAGATACACGAACAAGGATTGTGCAAAACCGTCAAACTTGGCAATGACACCACTATGGCTGTAGCAGCAAAAGGGTTCGAGTTTGTATCAATGGCATCTCACATATCATTGCAGGTGTATATTACGTACCAGAACTTAAAACCAATCTTTTAAGTGTAGGGCAACTTTAAGAGAAAGGTTTGGCTGTATTGATTCAAAATGATACCTGCAAAAATTTTCATCCAGATCGTGGACTACTTCTTTATACTAGAATGAAAGGAAATAGAAATAGGATGTTTTATCTAACATCTTCAGTGAATCCTCACGAATCACAATGCCTTCATGTAAATGAAGTTTCTGAATGAGAAGCACAATTTTGGCATAAAAGGTTTGCTTATCTGAACTTTCAGAGACTTTGCACACTTGTCAACAAGCATTTGGTAACTAGTCTACCTCCTCTAAAGTCTCCCAAAGAAATATGTACCTCGTGTCTCACTAGCAAACAACATAAGGATACTATATCGAGACAAAGTTCTTGGAGAGCCTCAAGGAAACTCCAACTAATTCATGCCGATGTTGTGGTCCCATTTCACCCTTGTCTCATAGCAACAAAAGGTATATTTTGAGTTTTATTTATGACTACTTTCGTAAGACATGGGTTTACTTTTTGCATGCAAAATCTGAAACATTTAGTGCATTCAAAAGTTTCAAAGTTCGTGTGGAAAAAGAAGTCAACGCTTCCATTATCTGTCTAAGAACTAATAGAAGTTGTGAATTTACCTTTGAGGAGTTTGTAAATTACTGCAGTCATCAAGGTATGTTTAAAATATTTCTTGTTTTCTTATTTTTTACTTTTTTTTATTATTTAGGAAAAATACCCCCTCCCTTTTTTAATAAAAAAATGTTAGAAATTCAAGAAAGTAATGAAAATTCTAAAAAAGAAAAAAATAGATGTCAAAATAAATTTGCAAAGTATACGAACGAAACAAAAAGAAAAAAAAAATCCAACAAGAAAGATATTTTCTCCTATATTTTTTTGAAAAAAGAAAAGAATTTGTACAAAATAGATGAACATAAATATAAGTTACAAAAACCTCTTGTAAATATTCTTTTCAATTATAAACGATGGAATCGTCCATTTCAATATATAAAAAATAATCAATTTGAAAATATAGTAAAAAATGAAAGTTCATAATTTTTTTTCATACATATCAAAGTGATGGAAAAGAAAAAATCTATTTTAAGTATCCACAACACACCCTACACTCCACAATAAAACGGAGTTGTAGAGAGAAAGAAGCGCACTATCCTAAATGTAGTCCGAGCAGTCTTGCATGAGAAATGTGTTCCAAAATTATACTATCCTGATATTGTCTGGTGGTGTGTTCACGTCCAGAATCGAAACCCATCATCTGCAATAGATCACCAAACTCCTGAAGAAGTTTGGAGTGGAGTCAAACCACATATAGGCTACTTTCAGATATTCGGTTGCATTGGTCACATTCATATTCCATATCAGAAGCGGAGCAAATTAGATGATAAAAGGCAACCATGTATACTTCTGGGGTAAGTGAAGAATCAAAAGCTTACAAACTATACAATCCTGCTAACAATAAAGTCATCATAAGTAAGGATGTAGTGTTTGAGGAGGGCAAAAGCTGGAACTGGCATGACAATATAAAGGAGTGCATGGATGATACTCGAGAAGGTGAACCCCCAATTCTAGAAGAGACACCAGTAGACTCTGCCCCCACACGAGCTTCTAGTCAGTCATGACACCAGTTCAGACCCACTAATTAAACCTGATTCAGACTCAGAGTCTCATCATCCTCCAATTAAAGGGAGGGCAACAAGACACAGGTGATCACTTGCATGAATGACTGACTATGAAACTAACCTCTCGATAGTAGAAGAAGAAGAGAAGTTACTAGCCATGATGATGTGTGAGTCTGAAGATCCTCTCTCATTTGAAGAAGCCCGTACAAATTCAAAATGGAGAGATGCAATGTATGCTAAAATCAAAGTAATAGAAAGGAACCACACTTGGGAACTCGTGGATCTTCCAAAAGGAATTACGCCTATCGGCATGAAGTGGATATTTAAGACCAAACTCAATGAAAGTGGTTAGATAGAGAAATATAAGGCCAGATTGGAGGCCAAAGGTTATGCTCAGAGGTTCAAAATCGACTATAGAGAGGTTTTTTCCCCAGTCGCTTGACTTGATACGATGCAAGTCTTACTAGCCTTGGCAACTCAAGAGACATGGGAAGTTTTCCAGCTTGACCTAATGAGTGTATTCTTACATGGTGAACTTCAAGTAGAAGTGTTTGTCCAGCAGCCTGAAGGATTTATCAAAAAGGACAGAGAAAATCAAGTGTATCGGCTCAAGAAAACTCTCTATGGGCTTAAACAAGCTCCACGAGCTTGGTATAGCAAGATTGAAGCATATTTTGTCAAAGAACACTTTGATCGATGCTCCAGTGAACATACCCAGTTGATTAAAAGGATTCATGGTAATATTCTAATTGTTAACCTATATGTTGATGACATAATTTTTATTGGAAACAGTAGTCAAATGTGTGAGGAATTCAAGAGTTCAATGCAATTAGAATTTGACATGACAGATTTGGGAAGAATTAGGTACTTCTTGAGAATTGAAATTATACAAAGTGATATGGGAATTTTCATCTGCCAAAGACGTTATGCTCGTGAGATGTTAGCTCGATTCAACATGACAAAATGCAACTTTGTTCGCAATCCAATTATGTTAGGCACTGCACTATCTAAAGATGATAAAGGAACATCAGATGATGCCACCAAATTTAAACAAGTTGCTGGTAGTCTTATGTACCTAACAGTCACCCAACCAGATCTAATGTTTGGAGTGAGCTTAATTAGCAAGTACATGGCTACTCCAAAGGCATCACATTGGGCTGCCGCAAAACGTATTTTGAGGTATGTAAAAGGTACCATTGAGTACGGTGTTCTATATCAAAAGGGAAGAAACACCAAAATCACAACCTATAGTGATAGTAACTATGCTGGGGACTTGGATGATAGACGAAGCTCTTCTGGAGTAGTATTCATAATAGAATCAGGGGCTGTATCATGGGCTTTGAAATAACAATCAGTGGTTAGCTTATCAACTACAGAGGCATAGTATATAGTTGCAATGGCATGTGCCTGCCAATGCATTTGGCTTCACAGAATTTTAGAACATCTTGGGACAAAAGAAAGGAAGCAATCACAATTCTATGTGATAACAACTCCACTATTCAGTTGTCCAAAAATCCTGTCTTTCATGGCGTAGTATGCACATTGCAATGAGATTTCACTTTCTTAGAGATCTAATAAATGATCACGTGATTCAATTGAAATACTGCAATACTTAGGAACAGATGGCAGATATAATGACTAAGGCTGTGAAACTTGCACAATTTGAGAAACTTCGACAAATGCTTGGAGTAGTTGACATTACTACAATAAGCTAGAGCTTAAGGGAGGGATTGTTAACTTATTTTTGCATTTTTAATTAAATAAAACCCTATTTCTCAAGGTTGAACTAGTCTGGGAGTTAACTATTTTTCAGGTGTGCGTGACCTACTTTGTAGTTATATACGTAGAATCAATTTTTAACTTTTCATGTAAAAGCTTATCAAAAGTCGTGTTGTTCTAATTGAATATATCATAATATTCCTTAATTAGAGACAGTTTGTGCTCAAGTTGTGATATAAGTTTTAACACTTATAAGAGAAGCAAGAGACATACAAGAGAATCCATTTATTATGATTGAGAGAAATGTAATGTAATAGTTTTTTAATTCGTTCCATCAATGTTTAGATAGCACACAACATAATCTACATTGATATTAAAATTCTTTGGAAAGAGTTGAAGTAAAGGTTTTCAATAGAATATTTGACTTTTTTCAATGATATTAAATTTTTTTGGGAAGAATTTGAATCTTTACATCCTATTCCTAACTGCATGCCATGTTAAAAATAGTGTATTTTTGCTTATAACACGAACACATTGAGAATAATTTTATTTATGTAAGATGAATACTAATAATCACACAATTTAATCTTTCTCGTAATGTCAATTAAATTAACCGTTTTAATGATAAACTTTCTAGTTCAGTTTCTAAAAATGGTAAACTTAATTCTTTCTAGATTTTTGATAGTGGAACTAATTATGATATAACTTTTTTTACAAATTTCTTTAAAATAAAACCTATACATGTAATAGCACTCATGGTTGTAGTATATGTTTTCCACAAAAATTTCTTTTATTTAATGTGCTCCATATACCAGAATTCGAATTCAATCTCATATCCCTTCAAAGCTTGATCAAATCTTCTAAGCTTAATTTTTCACAAAAAATTTGTAAGATATAGGAGGTTACTTTGAAGATGATTGTACATGTTAATCTTGAAAGAGGCCTATATTGTTTGAAATAACTTAAAATTCCCAAAATCATCCATATTGTTAATAGTTCATATTGTAAAGAAAAATTGACTTTGATGTATGGCATGATGTATGGCATCATAGGCTAGAACATCCTTGTAGCAAAGTTGTAAAAGAAATTTGTAAAAAAATTCCATTTGAATGTTTAATTTGGCTTACACTATTTTTCCTAATTCATCTTCTAAACTTATTAAAAAAATTAATTTCTTGCTAATTTTACAAAAAAATTAAAAAATATTTATAATTGTAGGAAGATATAAAGTTGAAATAAAATGAATCGTACCACTTCGTAAACTAAACTGACAGAAGAGGAAGAAGATGAATTGCACCTACCTTTGCCGACGCCATTGACGAAAGCTAAAAACCCTAGGACACGATAATATTGAACACAAAAGGAACTGGGAAATGAACAAAATCAAAGCCACAACATTCATAATAGAGAGAAAAATGTATGACAGTATGAATTAATAGATATATTGAAAGCAATTCCAACATAGTTAAGGCTTAAAATATTGTCTTTGATTAATGAGGGTTGTGGAGATGGAGATGGAGATGAGAAGTAGAGAAGAGATAGAGATAGGGAGAGACATAACTCCAATACTCACTCCTCTCTCTTTCTCTCTCCACAATTCTTATCTCCACTCTCACTGCTCTGCCTGTTTCTCTCCACTTTCCAGCCCTTTTCCATCCACTCCCAATCCCAATCCCCTCTTCTACTGCTCCCCTCCCTGCTCCGCCGCCCTTTCCCCTCTCCACCATTCCTCCGCCGAGCGCCACCTCCCTCCCTCCGCCCAATCCTCCCTCTTCCGCGCTGCCCTTCGCCTCCTCCACTCCCGTCGCTCCTCCCCTTCATCCCGCCTCGCCGGCCTCCTCTCCAACCGCCGCATCCTCACCTCTCATGAAAACCCTCCCCTCTCTGATGACGACGACGACGACGTTTCGGAGAGGATCAGGCTCGGTGCCAGCGCCATGGCCGAAGCCGTGGCCGAGCAGCGTGCCGTCCCGAACGACGACGCCGTTTTGGAGGAAGCTACAATTGCGTTATGCGCTGTGCTAACGAACGCCGTGGAGGTGCACGATAACGAAGGGCGCGCCCTCGGAATCGCGGTTTTCGATCCTACCTTCTCTTGGATCAACCACAGTTGTTCCCCCAACGCATGCTACCGTTTCCTCCTCTCTTCTTCTTCCTCTTCTCATTCCGAAGAACCCCAGCTTCGCATTGCTCCACATCCACAAGTAAACTTCTCTTTCTTCTTCTTCTTCTTCTTCTTCTTCTTCTTCTTCTTTTGCTTCTCTTCTTCTCTTTTGAGACTATAATTGTGTTTTGCAGATGGATAGTAGTGGGGTTTGTGTTAGCAATAATGAATTTGCAAAAGGTGGTCATTGTTGTTAGTTAATTCATTGTTTAATATGCTTACCTTCTCAAAAATAGAAAACTAATGAATGTGGTTTTGTGCATGAAAATGTAGAGGTCCTGGGTTATGGCCCTAGATTGGTTGTGAGGAGTATCAAGAAAATTAAAAAGGGAGAAGAGGTCACTGTTGCCTATACGGATATCTTGCAGCCTAAGGTATGCTTCAAATTATTTTTATTATCCATGCGCATTTAATTAAATAATTTTACTCAATCAATTAAAAATCACCCTACTATGAGGAATACAAAAGTCAACAATCAATTAAAAATTGCACTCTTAATACTTGTTACAAAAATTAACAATCTTATTACAGAAGTCAACAATCTTACATATATGAGATGGTATAATCTAAGAAATAGCTTTACACTGTTAGTATATTTATAATTTTTTTATGAGAAATAGAGGCACTCAATGCCTCTCTGTGGGAAATGAGAGATGGAGGTTAAATAGGAAATGAGAGTGAACAGTTATTTTGAATTTGGACTTTGTATGTAGTTATTACGGTGGTTTTTTCATATGCAGTTGAAACATAATAATGTTGTAGTTCTTTTTATAAATTAGTTAAGGAGTAAAATAGTCCAAAAAAATATGGAGATAAAATCATAAGTGGCTATTTCCGGTATAATTGTTATGGTCATAGATCATGGATTATTCATACGAGTTGGCCCTTGTGCTGTTGAGTTAAAGCCTATAGTTATGTAATCTTTAACTACCATTTGATGGACGTTGACAAGTAATGAAATATGATGCACTTGTGGAATATGGAGCTTGATCTCTCAAATATAAGAAGATGCAGGTTTGTTTTGGATTTTGGACCCTCCTGTCAGTCTGTCACAAAATAGAAAATAGAAGCTTGAAGAAATCTTAATGAAACACTTAATGTTGTTGTCACAGTGGTAAGTGTCCATGTAATCAATTCAATTGGTTGTCGCAATGACAGAGAAAATATGAAGATGTGCTTCTATTTTACTGCTTCTATAGCATAACACGAGTGACTTGAATCGTGTGTTTAGACTTTAGAAAGAGTTAATGTTGCTACTATCTGGCACTGGTGGGTGGTTACGTTATACTTCAGAAGTTAATGCACATCCTTGGGGGAGGAGATTGCTAATTTTTATTCCTTGGTTCTGCAATCTCTGCTTTTATGGATGAATTACCACATCTTTGTTGACGGACACACTGTAGCTTGACTCGTTTGTTGACATTAATAAAATTATTTGATATTTTCATTTCTAGTACAGAGAAATCACTGCATCTCTCGTATTTGTCTTTTCTCACTGTTTAATATCTCCCCTTGAAAAGAATGTTTGTTAAAAACCAATAGTTGCTTTTAAATATAAAATCTATTCCCTCCCTGGCTGGCATATATGACCTATTTTTTTTTACTATTATGTATGCTTTAATTGTTATGTTAGTTATCATATGAATTGCATAAGAATATGGAAATTTGAGAAATTGTCACTTAAAAACTTAAGTTATTTGGTAAATCATAAATGTAAACGTGTTCTCATTATAACCAGTAAAAGTTGTACTTTACTTTTCTCTTTGAAACTTTTTAGTTTTTTTCTTTTGGTTTTTTATTTTTTTCCACATTTTTTCTTGGCTCTATATTGAGTTCTTTCAGTTCTTATATTGATCAGTTCTAGTGATCTCAACTTGTATTCTTCTTTTCTAGGCAATGAGACATTTCTCTTTGAAACTTTTTAGTTTTTGTCTTTTGGTTTTTTATTTTTTTCCACATTTTTTCTTGGTTCTATATTGAGTTCTTTCACTTCCTATATTGATCAGTTCTAGTGATCTCAACTTGTATTCTTCTTTTCTAGGCAACGAGACAATGGGAGCTATGGTCAAAGTATAGGTTTATTTGTTGTTGCAAACGATGTAGTGCTCTGCCTTTTTCATATGTGGATCATACATTGCAAGTAAGTATTTGAAATTGATATTCTGTTCTTAGTTAAGCCAGCCTTTCCCAAACATTTTACTCACCCAACTACAGTTTTCTTTGCCTTGTCAATATGCAATTTTCTAATAAATATTCCTATTGCTAAACTTGGGCAGTGCAACGACTTACTGATATTATTTTTGGACACTGGACAACCTAACATCATGGTCAATTTATTGTTTAGGAAATCTCTGCTTTCAGTTGCGATTCAAAGGGTTCATATTCGAACTTCCTCAAAGACATGGCTGATAGAAGATTGACTGAGTGCATTGATGATGTCATATCAGAGTATCTTTCAGTTGGTGATCCTGAGTCTTGTTGTGACAAGCTTGAGAAGATACTCACGCAAGGTCTAAAAGAGCAGTTAGAAGATATTAAAGGAAAATCAGATTCTAAATTCATGCTGCATCCCCTAAATCACTACTCTTTAAGAGCATACACAACACTGGCTTCAGCGTATAAAGTTTGTGCTAGTGATTTATTGTCTGTCGATTCTGAAATAGATATAAACCAGTTAAAGGCTTTTGACGTGAGCAGGACCAGTGCTGCGTATTCTCTGTTACTTGCAGGTGCAACTCATCATCTCTTCAAGTCTGAGTCGTCACTGATTGCATCAGTTGCAAATTTTTGGATAGGAGCTGGTGAATCTTTGTTATTCCTAAGCAGAAGTTCTGGATGGAGAAAGAGTGTTAATTTGGGTCTGATTGTTCCAAACCTCACTTCAGCAATTAAATTCAAATGGTCGAAGTGTTCATTAATTGATAGGATTAGAGCCTTTATGTCAAATGGTCAAATTAACAGTGCAGATTTTGAGAATGTCTCAAATGAATTTCTGTATTGTGTCTCAGATATTACACAGAAAGTATGGGATTTCCTTATCTCTGATTGCCATTTTTTGAGATCATGTAAAGATCCTATCAATTTCAGTTGGCTAATGCCTACCAAAACTTCCAGTACAATGGATGTTGAGGCCTGTTTTAACAGAAGTTATAAAACTGACATGTGTTACACCCATGAATCTAAAAACAGCATAATTTGTGAAGAACCAACCTGCACTGATGATGTAGCATGTCTTTTACAGCTTGGTATCCACTGCTTAGCTTATGGGGGATTGTTGGCCAGTATTTGTTATGGTCCCCATTCCCACGAGGTTTGTCATGTTCAAATTGTTCTAGACCGTGAAAAGAATTTTGTATTACATTCTCATGAAGAATCTTGAAGGTTCTTATATGACACCATATTGTGAGAGATCCAATGTCAACACGAATTTTGAATTTATTTAAGCTTGATATCTGGTAATAGATTATAAATATCAAGATGAAGTTGAGTTTTTATTTGGGAGGGGTTTGTCGGTAGGCAGAAGTTTGATGCATGATAAAGTTTAGGGAATGCATCGGAGAAGAGATAGATGTACAGCTCATTTACAGCATCATAGAGAGTAAAATCGAGGACGTAAAGCTTATATGACCATTGAAGAAGAAGAAATGGCATTCTGCCAGCTCTCCTGAATGTTTTTCTTCACCTTTCACTTTTAAGAAATGGTATTGGTTTGAGATGGGATTAGGGAAGTTATGATAGTTATGGAAGAAATTAGGAGTGTTTTACTTGATTCAATTATGTATTTTAGCGGTTATTTTATAGTAGATCTGATGGTAGACAATTATTAATTTTTTAGGAGCAGTTATTATGTGAAGTATGTACAGAAAATGTCTCGTAAGAAAGAAGTGACCTGCAGAGTGTATTTTGTAGTTCTTTTGACAGATTTTTTCATAGTAAGAATTGTTACAACTCGGGGGCAGATTTTGCTGTGATTTTCTGTTTAATCAATGTGCCTGAATCTCAAATTTCGGTGTTCCGGCATTTTGCTTTTGAATGGTTATGATAGTTTTGATGATTGTCTTGATGCTGAAAATTTGTTAATAAAGGCATGGGGAATGTTTTCATGAATTGATTCTGTTTTGCTTTTATAGAATTTAAAGTACAGAATCCCATTGTAAAACATGGTTATTGTTTAGGTGGTTGAACACCGGAAAATGTTAAAAATCCAAAGTTTTTTTTGAAAATTAAACAATCACAATAACAAAGTTTATCATTGGAAACTTGTAATGTTTTCGTTAGAAAGAGAGTATATGTTAATATGAAAGAAATTCATATTTAAGAGAGATATTATTAAAATTTAAAATGAATTAAAATTTTATGTTAGATAAAAAAGAAGATTAAATAATATATAATTAAAAAAAATATATAAATTTTTAATTTTAAAATTTTAGATAAAAATGAATTTATATTTCCAAAGACACCTTGCAAGTTGCCCAAGTTAGCAAGCTGTCCAACTTAGTTTTATCAAATAATTGTTATGTTTGTTGGTTTTAAGGCAAGTGTTCCACTAATGTTCAAACAACTCATGTTTATCAAGCTGCATAGATACAGTAGAAGACTTCATCACATGATATACAAAATAGTTTTTTTTTTTTTTTTTTTTTTTTTTTTTTTTTTTTTTTTTTTTTTTTTTTTTTTTTTTTTTTTTTTTTTTTTTTTTTTTTTTTTTTTTTTTTTTTTTTTTTTTTTTTTTTTTTTTTTTTTTTTTTTTTTTTTTTTTTTTTTTTTTTTTTTTTTTTTTTTTTTTTTTTTTTTTTTTTTTTTTTTTTTTTTTTTTTTTTTTTTTTTTTTTTTTTTTTTTTTTTTTTTTTTTTTTTTTTTTTTTTTTTTTTTTTTTTTTTTTTTTTTTTTTTTTTTTTTTTTTTTTTTTTTTTTTTTTTTTTTTTTTTTTTTTTTTTTTTTTTTTTTTTTTTTTTTTTTTTTTTTTTTTTTTTTTTTTTTTTTTTTTTTTTTTTTTTTTTTTTTTTTTTTTTTTTTTTTTTTTTTTTTTTTTTTTTTTTTTTTTTTTTTTTTTTTTTTTTTTTTTTTTTTTTTTTTTTTTTTTTTTTTTTTTTTTTTTTTTTTTTTTTTTTTTTTTTTTTTTTTTTTTTTTTTTTTTTTTTTTTTTTTTTTTTTTTTTTTTTTTTTTTTTTTTTTTTTTTTTTTTTTTTTTTTTTTTTTTTTTTTTTTTTTATTGGCATGATGTACAAATAGTGTCCTGCATCAATTATATTACAAGTTTTTTTCGAAACATAAATGACTTCACAATTAATATTCTCTCACAGAATAATAGGGGTTGGTTAAATTTTAATGGTAAGTGGATTCTTCTAAGCGCTCTACAGCATCATACCTTTTTGGGCTAAAAAAAAACACAGATCATTTTCTTTGAACATTGTTATACAAGTCGATGGTAAAATTTACTTAACATATATACTTACTATGTAAAATAATAAAGTTGAAACATATCCATGTTAGATTTTAATTAAGAATTTGGTAAACTAGTTCAATTTATTTCAAGTGTTATGTTGAAGTTTGTAGTTTTATGACTTACTATTTAAATGATACGAGATAAAAGTGTTATATTTATTTTTATGTTGTAGAGCAAACACATTGCATGTAAATATTTAGTAATTCATTTCAATACTAAATATTCATTACTTTCTTATTTATGTTTGTAGTTTTATTAACCTAATACTTAAATTATATATGATATAAGTGTTAAATTTATTTTTATATTGTAGATAAAATACACTACATGTTTTATATTTAATTATAATAAATATATATTTTTATATTTTCTATTGTTTTTCCGGTATAATAAATAGACATGAAAATAATTGAGAAATTTCTTCTTAAGAAAGAAGATAAATATTGGGATGATATTACTACCTATTTCTAGATAAAGGTTGTGTCTATTGAAAATTTCAGGAAGATTTATTATAAATAATTGTGTTAAGCACACATATTTAATGACTTATTACGAGAATAATGTACTAAACTATGATTTCTTGTACCAAAAAAAAGGTATAGTTTGATAGTTCAAATATATTTTATAATGAAAAAATTGATAATTCATATTATTTTTGACAAAAAGAATATAGAATAAACTATCATTTTAGTTATTGAAAGTGATAACATTTTCATATTCCTAAAATTTTAAAAAAATTCAAATAAGTTTAGAAAGTTTAATATGTCGATCATATTAGTTCGAAATTAAATAAAAAAACATTTCGATTATAATATTACCATAGATATAAAGATTAAAACGATAATAAACTAAGTTTTCATATATCAAACATATATTTGAGTTTGTTTAATTTTAGTTAAATATAACCGTTAAAGATATATTAGAATTATAATTATTGTTAAATTTAGTTTAATTCAGACTACTTAATTAATATAGAAAAAAATTGTATAATTTTTAAAAATTTAGTCTTAGGAGAAATATATTTATCTAATTTTTATAAATTTAGTTAATTTTTTTTCTTATTAAATATATCTTTATTTGTATATATTTACCTCCCATTTAATAAAAATATATATGATTTATAAGGTTAATTTACATTGTATTATAAACATTTTATAATCACTTTATTATTATTTTATAATTAAGTCATGTTTATTTTCACAACTTTGATTTAGAGATTCTTTATTATCTTTATTTTTTAGATAATTTTTTATTTTTAAAATCAATACAACAACAACTTCTTTACCTATTAGGGGATATAAATCAACCTAAAGTTAATTTTATAGGTGAGTCTTTAATATTTTCTTCTTTCTTTGTGTATAGATATAAAATGAGTAATTGATATTGGGGCAACAAATCATATGTCTTTTAATTTCTCTTATTTTCATCAACCACTCATTTCTTTTTCTTTTCATACATCCATTTCTATTTCCAACATCATTCAATTCCTATTCAAGGTATTGATATTATACAACTTATATCAAATATCATTTTAAATAATGTATTATCTGTATCTTCTTGTTTTTTTTTTTTTTTTTATATATTTTGAACATTGTATATTTCAAAACCATTTTATGAAGAAAGAGATTGATCGGGTCATAAAAAAAAAGTGAACTTTATTTCTTATATATCTCTACCTTTGTTACCACATTTTTCACCACTTGATATGCTTGGTGTAGTCAAATGCTCTATGGTCTTTAACTCATAGTTTTGATTTAAATAACAACTTATCTAGATATTGTGAAATATATTATTTTTCAAAATAAAATAAAAAACTTTCTTTTCCTTAAATAAACCAAATAACATTAATTTATTTGATTTAATTTATTAAAGATATTTAAATCTTTCCATTTGCTCCATAATTCATCAAACAATCTTCATCCATATCTAAAGTAATCTTCTTTTTCCTAATTCATCTAATGAATAAGTTGAAAAAATCAAACCTTCCCAATTTTACATAAAATAAATTGAAATGAAGATTAAAATGAATTTAGTCCTTTACAAAATCAAACCTTCTCAATTTTACGTAAAATGAAAATTAAAGTGAATTTAGTGCATTACAAATAAATATTATAATGAGAACATTCAATATTTATTCTTTGAATGTAAGGTAATTAGTACTGTGTTTGAAATAAATATTACTTGTAATTTAAAATAAACATATGTAGGTAATTTAAAAAATCATTTATTATAATATTATTGGATGACTGAAAATAAACCATTTAAGAATATATGGAATATACTCTGGGTTAGAGTGATATGATCTATTTGGGTACATAGAAATGATGTGCTATTTCAGAATGAAAAAGTAAGTACGGATGAAATTTTTGATTTAATTCAAGTCAGAATTTGGTTGTGGATCATTCATAGAGTAAACAATAATTTTGAGACTTTTGCTCATAAATATTTTATTTTGTATAGGGTAGATTAAGTTATTGAATAGTAATAGAAGATATAATTATTTTATTAATTGCTGAATTTTCAATATATATTTTTATAATTATATATTATATACTTGTAATTGTTTTTTATATTTCTAATACCAATTTTATTAATATTTTTTTTATTAAAAAAAAAGTAAATAATATAGTTTTTCTTTAAAATTTATTAAAAATTAATAGGTGCATGAAGATGGAAGGCAACTAAGTAATTAAGCATACGATTTTATTTCAATCTTCGACAGTTATCAATTAAATAATATATAATGGTCATTTTAATTTCATGGCTTCTTATTTTTATATTATTATTATTTGCAAAAGAGGTGTCAGAAGTGGAAATTAAAATATTTTTGACGAGGTCTTCTACATATGAAAAATTCTCGACGAGGCTAGGTGCTACCTATTGAATAAAGCTTCACTTATTATTATAATTTAAATGATGATGTCACTATCCTCTGCTTTCTTACTTAATGAAAAAGAACACGCCTCAAGTAATTTTGACTAACCATGCAAACCAAATAATATATTGGATGATACTGTAAATATTAATTTAAATTAGATTATATCGTAAATAGTTAAATTTTTGAAACTATATGCAAATTTTTTTAAAGTAATTTTTCTTTTAAATAGTATGAATATTTAGGAACCCAAATTTGTAAATCTTCCATAAAATTATTTATGATGGCATACCAAGAAAGGTGCACCTAACCAACCAATCAAACATTGTTAACATGATCATCATCAATTTATAAATTAAGCTTCCCAATTCCCCCATCACACCTCAAACCTCTTTCTCTAATTATACATTTTGGTATTCATATCTTACCTCAATCTATCTCTTCCAACCATCATGGCTGAGGAGCACCACCACCACCACCACTTACACCACCACCAGGAGGAGGTGCCTGGTGAGGTTGATTATAAGAAGGAGGAGAAGCATCACAAGCATCTTGAACACCTTGGAGAACTTGGTACTGCTGCTGCTGGTGCCTATGCCTTGGTAACTATATCTATCTATTTATCTATCTTCCTTCATTGAATTATGTTTTTATATTACTTTTTTGAGATAATCTACATCTCCATTTTTACATTTTAGCCTTGAAATATATAAGCTTCACCAAATAACTAAATGAAATGCATCATCACTGAGACTTGGACAGATGCAAAGTGCTGAACTTTAATATGTATGCCTGCATATTGATAACTTTTCTCAGAAGTAGTTTCTTGCTGAGTATTTTAAAGAATTGTATGGAAAAACTTATCATTGATTTGTGTTTTGGACATCTGATCCAGAATCTTATCCACCAATAATCTCAATCTGGCTCTTTCTTTTTCTCGATCTCTCACTTTTGTACTTTTCATGCTTTAATAATTGCCAGTAATAAGTATATAAATGGTGTGGCTACTTTGTATTATTTCACTCTAGTTGCATGTGAAGAAAAAGTTCATTCGGAAAGGAACAACTAACTTCTGAGTGAGTGTCTTCAGGTTTGTCAGAAGAAAACAATCTCAATCGAAGATACGTGTATTTGTTAATATTGTGTATGTGTATTGAAAATCGATAGAATTTAGAGTTTAAAGCAATTTGAAATTTTATATTAAATAAAAATAAAAATATTAAATAATATATGACGTATAAAGATATATAAATCTTAAGTTTTAAAATTTTAGATAGAAAATAAAGTCGTATTTTTTATATGTTGTTTATTTTTATTGATAAAAATATTTTAATGTTAATCCACTTCAAAATACTTGACAATGGTATTAGAATTAAAATTTGTTCGACGTATAAAGAATAAGGGAGAGATCCTAATTAATGGATCTTATATTGAAAGTCTTCCTAATGTGAGTTCAGGTAAATATATCCCGTCAAACGATAACTGTATAAATTAATATTGAGTAACATATAAGTAAGAAACATACAAATCTTTAATCTTAAGATTCAAAATAAAAAATATAATTATATTCTTTTATATAATTGTTAATTATTTGATTTGTGTATACCTAACAAAACTTTTGCTGGTTATATTGTATAACTATGCATCTTAGATACATGTCATTGTGGTTTGTGTTTTATATAGACTCTTTATTATCATTTGATGTAGCATGAGAAGCACGAGGCAAAGAAAGACCCAGAACATGCTCACAGGCACAAGGTAGAAGAGGAGATTGCAGCAGCTGCTGCTGTTGGTTCTGGTGGTTTTGCGTTCCATGAACACCATGAGAAAAAGGAATCTAAGAAAGAAGATGAGGAAGCTCATGGAAAGAAACACCATCATCTCTTTGGGTGAATGAACATGATAATAATATTCAAGCTCAGAACTATCACCAATCATGCGTGTGTCTCTACTTATGTTCCATTTTCCAAGTGATTTTAAATAATTTCTGAGCTAGTTTGAAGAGTGTTTCATTACTTCATGTATTTAATGTACATGTGCTTTATGTTGACTATGTTAATAATAATAATAATATGATAAATGATTTCAGATATTTTATCTTCATCATTCTCTTTTCCTTCATTAATAAAAATAATAATAACATATTTTATCTATTTCAACATCTATACTTTTTCCTTTTCTATTTTAATGGCTGAATAATTGGTTTTACTGAAAATAAAATCAGAATCATATAATACTGACATTAATAAGATAAAGATCTTTATACCTCCTTCAATCACGAATTTATATATATTATAGTTTCTCCAAACATAAACCTAATTCTTTTATATATTTTGTTATTCCATTCTTCTTCTTTTTCTTTTTTTTTTTAAAAAGAAAAAAAAACTAAAAGACTATTGGACCTACCTACGCGTTTTGAGAGAGAAACCAAACTAACAGTCAAATTAGGAACTTCCAAATATCTACCATCATAATAATGACTACAACTAAAAGTCTTTACTATAAGAAAATATCACAAACCACTCATTATTACTATCAACAATAATAAACTCACACAAGAGATAAAATAATCCAAAAAGATGAAAGACAAATATAATGATAAAAAAGAGCACAACCACATAATAATAACTTTGAAACATTACCAGAAACAGAACAAGTATGATTGAACACGCAGAAAATATATCTTAGTGAGTAAAGCAAGATATGGCATAATGATGAGAAGGAAAGAGTTTTACGTCACTAGACATTAATAGATAAAAGAAAAGAAATAACAGAGAAAATAAAATAAATAAAAAAGAAAAAAAAAGAAAAGAAAAGAACTTAACCACAAGTTTTCTTGTGAAGATTCAATAGTGTTTATAACTTGAGATAATTTGAAACAAGTCTTCCTGTCATTTTAATAAATCGATTACAGGTGCAGGTGAGGTAGGCTGAATTTAAACCTAAATAAAGTAGGATCAAATCTAAATTCACTAAATAAAGTTGGATGAAATTTAAATTCAATAATTTTATTATAATTTAATTTATCTTTAAAATTAATTTAAAATATAAGGTTTATTCCTCACTTATATTAAGCATGTAATCAGGGTTCAACATATTAATAAGTGACTCAATTTAGACTCAACAATTTTATCAATAATATCATATTGAAAGTGATTATGATGTCTAATTCAAGAACTCTGATTTTTAACAAGATTGTTAACAAATCGTTATATAAAGTCTTGATTATTAATAAGATTGATAAATTTAGATTGGGTCTATGTTAACGAACCATGTCTAATGTGAGAGAGTTTTGAAAAATCTCACATCAATTAAAATGAGATTTAATTATAATATATAAATGAAAAACAAATTTTACTATCTGAACTAATTTTGAATAAGAGTTAAATATGTAATATTTTTATCATAATTCATATATAAATTATAACATGATTAATATTATAATTCAAATAATATGGTAAAAAAAAAGACATATTTATTAATAATTATTATAATTTTTGAAATAAATGTGAAAATAATTATTTTTTTCTACGATTATAGCTTTTTTATACACTTCAAAACTAGAGAAAATTAATTTCATAGAACAATTTTCAAAATAAAAGTCTAATTACAAATATTTCACAAATATATTATTTTAAGATTTTAAGTTAAAGATGATTTTATATATGTGATTATGTTTATGCTAAATTTATGTCTTAAGAAATTATGTCCATTGTAGAATTCTTCATCAAATTTCTATTGCTCTTCATTCATTAACCACCAATTTCCCTTTTTGTCCAATCTCTCCACCTCTTCCTTATCTTTTTTTCCAAATCCCCTAATCTTTTTACTATTTCTTCCTCATCCCCTCCATATCAAACCCTCAACTTGTTCACAATATTCCATAATTTTTTTCATCCTCCAACTCATTCTTCAATCAAAACTTATTATTACAATTAGTAATACAGTTCTTCAATAAAACATTACACAAATCAAAACTACGTCTCTCAAAAATTTCTTTCTCCTTCACTTTCATTCTACATTTATCAATTCTCTTTACTCTAAAGATTTCCCATACTTTTTTACATCTTTGGAATACCTTCCATAAATCTTCTTTACGATAATCTAATGAGCTTTTAGAAAAATAAATTGAAATATCTAAACACTATTTTTCTAGACTTAATAAATATATATATATATATATATAAAATTATTAGGTAAGGCTGACTTAAATAATATAAATAAATCTAATTAATTTTATTTTATTTAACTATATTATTTTTAAAATACTCTCACTGGATAATGATTATATTTTTTAAATCGATTTAACATACACTATAAAAATAAACTTTATTACCCATGAAATATTTTTTACATAATTTTTTTTATAAAAAAAATTAATTATCCATTAAATATTTTCCATGAATTTATTTTTATGAAAAAATTTTATTTATGGAAATTTTTTTATAAATTTATTTATAAAAAAATTTCCATGAATTTGTTTGTGAGAAATTTCCTATGTATTTATTTGTGGGAAATTTCTCATGAATTTTTTGTGTAAACTTTCTTACTAGCTTTTTACCTACAAATTATGAAAAATTTCCCACCACAAAAATATTTGTAGGTAAAAGGCTAGTAGGAAATTTTTCACAAAAAATTCATGAGAAATTTCCTACAAACAAATTTATGGAAAATTTCCCACAAATAAATCCGTGAGAAACTTTTTCATAAACAAATTTAAAAAAGAATTCCCACAAATAAATTTATGAAAAATTTTCATAAAAATAAATTTGTGAAAAATATTTAATGAGTAATTATAATTTTTTTCACAAAAATAATTCTATGAAAAATATTTTATGAATAATAAATTTATTTTTGCAGTGATATTATGGTATAAATATATACAATATACATGTATCCACACCATTTGCTCTCATTCTCATTCATTTTCTTCACAATCAAATCTTTTTTATTTCTTTCCTTTTTTTTCTTTTTTTTCTAACTTTTATAGCAACCAAAGCCTTACAAGAAAACGAAGATCAAATGAGATTTTGCTCCCATATATGATTAGGATGTGTGAAATTAGTGTATTATTGCTAAATGAGTCACTTGTAACATATCTAAAGTGGTGGATAAAGTTGTGGTGAAAGGGAATGGGAATTAGCTAGTAGGGAACATGGACATTAATGAAAAGGTTGAAACTACTATTCTAAGTAGTAATCTTAGCATTAACCTTTGGAATGGACACTCTTAGCCTAAGACATGACAGGCCACCTACTGATTGGGACTTGCACATTTGCAGCTAGCTGCCATGCTTTTGCACGCTGGAAAAAGGGGTTGGAGGAGAAAAAATATCTGAAATTTTTATGTTTTTAGTCCTCATATCTTTCACTGAAGCATGGTTAAATTTTCTATATTCAGTTTCTATTTTCATGTTGATGAATATAGGATTTAAACTTTATTGGTTCCTGTGTTTCTAAGGATTCGTCTTGTGAATTTTGATCATTGGAAGAGCCGTACAAGTTACCATCAAAATAAATTTTGGTGCAACTGTTAAAGTTTAGAAAAAAAAGAGACTGGTATGAGTGGTATTTTAAGAGATTATTAGGGTTTTGCTTTAATTATAACTAGGATTGTTTTTTATCGTTAGAAATCCCACATTTAGAGATAAATATCAAATTAAGATATATTAATAGGTATAAATTTTATTTTATTGAGTCAGTTTAATGAAAATGAATTAGGTTTTAAATCTATTACTAATAATATAGTATTAAAGCTGCTATCGAATCACTTATAAATTTCTCATATTATTATGGGATCACTCATAAATTTCTAGTCTCACATTCGAGTTTGAGAGTCTTGACATGAAAAGTGTATGTTGGAGATTCCACATCATTTAAAAATAAAGTCAAATTATAACATATTAATGGATGCAAACTTTATCTCGTTAAACCAATTTTATGAAAATGAATTAAATTTTAAATTTATTTCTAATATTTAAAAAAGAATATGAAGCCAAAGAAGTAGAAGTTCATGATTCCAAATGGTTCATTGAAATAAGTAACCATCTTTACTTTCAAAATCTGTGTTTTGAAACAGATTATCAAGTATTGTCAGCTACTTAGAGATCAAAACTACCTCATTCTATAACATATTTTGATGGTATTGTAGTTGATTGTGCTTTGATGCTTAAAAATTGGGTAAAAAAAAAAAAAAAAGTGTAAAAACAAGGTAGCATTATCAGTTTTCTTTTATAAGGAGATATATTGGTTAGAAGAGACATTTTTTCAGGTGACCCTTTTATTGAAAAAGATGTATATTTTTTTTTAATTAATATATTAGTCTTTTATCTTAAAAAAAATTCATTATGTATGTTGGATAGATGCATGTAACGAAGAACTAACTAATTTAGGGTTTTATAGTTTCTCATATATATAAAATTGTTGAAAAATAATGTAAATAAACTTATACTTTTTATTCAATTGTAAATCATTATATATAACATATTTATTAAATTTTACAATAATTCTATTCAAAGTGATATGGCTAATCATGACCAATCATAAATAAGAAATTAATGGGAAACCAAAATTAAAATTTAAACATATTAATAAGAGTTATAATCAATTTTTTTTTAAAGGACAATAACTTAGTTTCTTATATATCGATTAATTAATATTACGTAAGAAGTCAATACTCAAAGTTAGTTGCTCATTAAATTACATCAATTTTAGTTGTTTAGAAACTAAGTTAGGCACCTTATAAAATTGAGTTCATTAAATTAAAATTATTAATATAATCGTATATTGATTAATTGAATTGGAAACGTGAATTTCCAACTACTGCAAAAAAAAGTGATTCCATGAGGAAAACTATTTGTTGGGTTTGAAGGGTAGCTTGTGACTTCAAAACACTGGTAACTTTTGATTGGTTGTTAAATAAGATTTTTTTTTTTTAATTATAAACTAAAACATGATCCTAATTGTAAGGATGCATAAAGCATCTACTCAAGAAAAGGTACATGAGATTTAAAATCTTGGAATTCTTTAACAATAAAATATATGTTTATCTTATTTTCTTTTAAAGTAGAGAACATAATATCTCATATTATTTGTATAAAGTTTCAGAAATAGAAATTATCATTTCACTAGTTCGAAACTGAACTTTAATTATTAATTAAACTAATATTTTCAAAATGAGATGCTCCGAAGAATTTTGTTTTTCTTACCTTCTGTTTGATTCTCTCTATCTTTTTTATATTTTTAAATTTTTTTCTTAAAAATTCTTATTTAATTTAACATATTTTTTAAAAATAATTATATGTTTCCACCATCCATCATTCTCAAAAATATTTTTAAATATAAATTCAAATAAATATTAGTTTACTCTTGTTCAATTAATTAAAATATATCATTTGAATTTTTTTTCATAATATAAACATTATAGTGATAATAATATTAATAAGAATGATAATAACTATGAAGAAAAATGTATTTTTTTTATTTCTAATATATATTTTCTAATAGAATAATAAATATACTATATTAAAATATTATGATAAGAAAAAGGTATATTATGTATTATTATCAAATAATTAAATAATATTTATCAACTTTTACATTAAAATGGTATAATTATTTTTTAACTGCTAAATTCTTAACAGAATTCTAGTTTTAAATAAATCGTATATCAAGGAGATGATTTCATGAGAAAAAAAATTATCTTCAATTACACGAATAATTGAAGTTGTACAATCTACGACTTTAAATAATATGTATATATATTAAATTAGAAATTGTAAATGTGAAATATATTTTTTTTTAATTCAATAAATTAGTATAGAGTGAAATGAATTTGGAAGAATGATTGATGAAATCTTGCAATTAGATACGACTTTTTCACATGAAATTATTGATGGATTTAGCCAAATAAAAGAAAAATTAAAATCTCTCGGTATTTAAAAATCAAAAGCCGATGTTATCATATAAACAATTGATTCAATATAGATGAAAGTTATTGTCATTACATATGCTTTCAATTCTTACATTTTGGGCCATTTGGGCCCAAAGTCTGCATTTAGCCTCTCTTTTTACCTTTAATTTTTACATCTTGGTTATTGGAGCCTAGTTGAAGAATAAATAAATAAAATTTTAACACGGCCCATTAAAAAATAGTGTCCCAATTACATTCAGATAAAAAAAAAACCGTTACAAATGAAAAAATAAAATACAACAAAATTTTAGTAAATTAGAGAAAATTCAAATTCAAAGAAAATTTTTATTATTGGTAATTGTTGTATAAATTATAATATTTAAACTTTTCATTACATTCAAGATAAATGAAATTCAAATGCCAACCAAGATATAAGAAATTCATGCCAACTAAGGTAAGTCCCTTCGGATAGAAAGTTTACATGCAACTAAGATAAGTCTGTTTGGATAAGAAGTTCACATGCCAACTAAGGTAAGTCTTTTCAGATAGGAAGTTTACATGCCAACTAGATAAATCTGTTCGGATAGGAAGTTCACATACCAACCAAGGTAAGTTTGTTCGGATAGGAAGTTCACATGCCAATCAAGGTAAGTCTGTTCAGATAAGAAGTTCACATGGCAACTAAGATAAGTCTGTTCGGATAGGAAGTTCACATGCCAACCAAGATAAGTCTGTTCGGATAGAAAGTTCACATGCCAACCAAGGTAAGTCTGTTCGAATAGAAAGTTCACATGTCAACCAAGGTAAGTCTGTTCGGATAGGAAGTTCACATGCCAACTAAGATAAGTCTATCCGCATAGGAAGTTCACATGCAAACCAAGATAAGTTTGTTCGCATAGAAAGTTCACATGCAACCAAGATAAGTTTGTTCGCATAGAAAGTTCATATGCCAACTAAGATAAGTCTTTTCGGATAGGAAGTTCACATGCCAACCAAGGTATGTCTATTCGGATAGGAAGTTCACATGCCAACCAAGGTAAGTCTGTTCGGATAGGAAGTTCACATGCCAACCAATGTAAATCTGTTCAGATAGGAAGTTCACATACCAACTAAGATAAGTTTGTTCAGATAGGAAGTTTACATGCCAACCAAGGGAAGTTTGTTCGGATAGGAAGTTCACATGCCAATCAATGTAAGTTTGTTCAGATAGGAAGTTCACATGCCAACCAAGGTAAGTTTGTTTGGATAGGAAGTTCACATGCTAATCAAGATAAGTTTGTTCAGATAGGAAGTTCACATGCCAACCAAGGTAAATCTGTTCAGATAAGAAATTCACATGCCAACTAAGATAAGTATGTTCGGATAGGAAGTTCACATGCCAACCAAAATAAGTCTATTCAGATAAAAAATTCACATGTCTGAACAAACAGGAAGTTCACATGCCAACCAAGGTAAATCTGTTCAGATAAGAAATTCACATGCCAACTAAGATAAGTATGTTCGGATAGGAAGTTCATATGCCAACCAAAATAAGTCTATTCAGATAAAAAATTCACATGTCAATCAAGATAAGTGTGTTGACATAACTTCTAGTATTTATGATTTATAATTAAAAATTTAATATTAAGAAATTGATGTTATAAATTCTTAATTTTTATGTAATATTTTCTTTTTCAAGAAAAATATTATATATATATATATATTTTCTCGTAATATAAAATATACACTTAATTTTTTATAAATTAAAAATTTAATATATTAGTAATCATGATTTTATTTTTAAATATAAAAATAATAAAATTATAAAATATAATATATATATATATATATTATATTATATTATATTATATTATATTATATTATATTATATTATATTATATTATATTATATTATATTATATTATATTATATTATATTATATTATATTATATTATATTATATTATATTATATTATATTATATTATATTATATTATATTATATTATATTATATTATATTATATTATATTATATTATATTATATTATATTATATTATATTATATTATATTATATTATATTATATTATATTATATTATATTATATTATATTATATTATATTATATTATATTATATTATATTATATTATATTATATTATATTATATTATATTATATTATATTATATTATATTATATTATATTATATTATATTATATTATATTATATTATATTATATTATATTATATTATATTATATTATATTATATTATATTACATGAACAGACGTAACGGTTTATTTAAATATTTAAAAAATAGTGTATATGATATTTAAACTCTTTTTTATTAACAAAAATTTCTTTTTTTTTAAGAAAATATATATTTATTAAGATTGATTAATGAATATACATTATAATATAACAAATTAAAAAATTATGAAAAATATTGAAACATATATTATATTTTTGAATTGTAATAAATAATTTATAAAAAAAGAAATCTTGTTTTTAATTATTTATATATCTTTATTTTATTTAGTTCTTTATTTTATTTTCCAATGACCATTATCATACATTTTTGTTACCTCCTCTATCTGGAGAATAAATAAATGAAATTTTAATACGCTAAATTCGGCATCACGCCCATTAAAAAAAAAATCAGTGTCCCATATATAAATACATTCAGACGAAAACAGAAAAAGAAAGACTGTTACAAATGAAAATAAAAAAAAATACAATCAAATTTTAGTAAATTATAGAAAATTCAAAAATATTGGTCCTGTTTATTTTTTATTAGTTTAATTTAAAAAAATGTTAAAATATAATATCTCTAAAAATATCTAACTCATATTAATTGTTTCACTGAAAAATGTAAAATATAAATCTATGTTAATGCATTATTATTAAATAATGTGTATTTAACTTTATTTTTAAAGAAAAAAAATTAAAATATATAATTATTTATATATTTTTATTTAAATTTAATTATGATATATAATTATATTTTTTTAATATAAATTAAATAAAAATTAACTATTTTTTTTCTTAAAAATATAATTAACTGAGTTATTGATAATATATAATATTATTTTAATTTTAAAATAATATCAAATAGATAATATTGTAGTTTAGTATTTTATTTTTATTTATTAATATAAATTTATTAAAAATAAATATTTTTTGTAAGAAATATAATTCTTTTTTTAAAAAATAATTAATTGAATCATTTACTACAAAAATAAGTTTAATTATTCATGAAATATTTGATACGGAATTTTTTTTTTCGGAAAAAATTTAATTACCTATTAAATATTTTCCACAGATTTATTTTTATGAAAATTTTTCATAAATTTATTTGTGGTAAATTTTTTATAAATTTGTTTATGAAAAAATTTCCTACGGATTTGTTTGTGAGAAATTTCTCATTGATTTGTTTGTTAGAAATTTCCCATTGATTTTTTGTGAAAAAATTTCTACTAGCCTTTTACCTACAAATGTGTGGTGGTGGAAAATTTGTGGGTAAAAAGTTAGTAAGAAATTTTCCAGAAAAATTCATGAAAAATTTCCCACAAACAAAATAATGGGAAATTTCCCACAAATAAATGAGAAATTTTTTCATAAATAAATTTATAAAAAAAATTTTACAAATAAATTTATGAAAAATTTTCATAAAAATAAATCTGTAGGAAATATTTTATGGATAATTAATTTTTTTTCATAAAAAGAAATCCATAAAAAATATTTCATGAATAATTAAATTTATTTTTGTAATTTTAATAATATATAATATTATTTAATTTAAACATTGTTAATTTATTTAGTTAAATTTATTATATATATATATAATTTTATTCTCTAATTAAATTTTTATCTTTTTATTAAAAATAAAAATTCCTTCGTATATTGAAAATATAATTTGTAATATCTATTCTATCACATTATTATTAACCAACTTATATGAATTTTGTTCTAATGAAAAAAAAAATTAGAAATTCATATTGGAAAATAAATTTTATAATATTTATACTTATTATTCTAAAAGAAATTATTTTTTTATATATAAAAATCAAATTAAGATTTGTTTGCATAATAATAACAATAGTTATAATTTTTTTATTATAGTCACTATAGAGATTATTTCAAAATATATTGAATAGTTAAAAAAAATGATATTATTCCTAATATAAATCAAATATATTATATCCTAAATATGGAAATAGTTTTTGATTTAGTAAATTGTTAAAAGGATATTTTTTTTTTGTTATGAAATAGTTATTGTTTTTATTATTTTTATTTTTACAATTACCATTATTATTCATTTTGGACCATTTGGATCCAAAGTCTGTAATTAATATTTTTCTACATTTAATTTTTTATCTTGGCATTGAAGGCTATTTAGAGAATATATAAATGAAAAATTTAAAATTTAAAAAGTGGACCACCTCTTACCCACAATTCTAAAAAGCCTAATTCCAAAACCACATGTCGTGCATGCATCCTAGCAATAGTATATTTAATAATTTTATATTTAAAGATAAAATTATGGTTTATGATATATTAAAATATTAAATTGTAAAAAAAAAAGTAATTATTTCATATTAATTTATATATCTTTAATATTATAATTTTAAATTGATAATTTAATTTTAAAATTTTTGAAACTAAGTAATTTAAATTATTTTTTATTATATATTTTGTAAATTTTGTTTACAAAATATTTATAACTTTTTATAAAATTGAGATTTATTATATAAACTTATTAATATTAAAAAATTAGTATAAATTAGTGTCAGAATTTTTTAAAGCAAACTCATTTTATCCTTACTAGAATTTGATTTCAAAAGTTTAGGTTAAATATATTTAGTTCAATACATTTAATTCAACGCGTTTAGTTCAACGCGTTTAGTTTAACGTGTTTAGTTTAACGCGTTTAGTTCAACGCGTTTAGTTCAAAAGTTTAGGTTAAATATGTTTAGTTCAATACATTTAATTCAACGCGTTTAGTTCAACGTGTTTAGTTTAACGCGTTTAGTTTTAACACGTTTAAGACAATTCATACTAATAAATTTAGTTCAATACATTTAATTCAACGCGTTTAGTTCAACGCGTTTAGTTCAACGCGTTTAATTCAATACGTTTAGTTCAACGTGTTTAATTTAACGCGTTTAGTTTTAACACCTTTAGGACAACTCATACTATTACAATCAATTCCTTAACTTTTGTTTTACACCACTATTTAAACAACATCAATATTAAGAAGCTATACAAATTTTAATCCATTAGATTAGTTCTTTCACTTTTAACCAAATTGAAACTTTTATAGTCTAGTATGGATTCTTCGTCAAATCATGTTGAACAATCCGAATCGGGAATATATGATCCAAATCTTAATGAAGAGCAAAGCACAATGAACCGCAAATCAAAGAAGTAAGTTATTTTATTTGAATTCTACTTATAGTTACATTCAGAGTTTGATTAATATGTATGTCATTTAATGGACTTTAACTATTTTTTTGTAGAGTCTTGTCAAATCAACTTTCTACCCAAAAATCAAGGAAGGAAAAGATGACAAATATTGAAAAATTAGAAAATCAGATCAAAACTCTGAAGGTAATTATTGTTATTGATTTTTTAAAATAAATTTAATATATAATACTATATTCAAGATTTAATTTTCAAATGAGTTGAATAAAATTATATGATTTACGATGTCAATCTTACTTAATAGTATAATATTAATGAGGTGAGTCTTATCAAAACGGTAAGATATTTCTCTTATGACTAAATCACCACAAAATAAAATTTTAATAATAATCTACATATTTATAGTGATAAAATTTTATATATTTCAGAATTATCTATGTTTTAATTTATGTTTATTTTAGAGTAGTTACATTGTTGCTAAATTTTCAAATATTTCTATATTATTATAACATTCATGTAATTATGTTTATGTATATGCAGGATGAACTAGCCGCACTTCAAGAACAACTTGTTTACCAACAAAACCAATATCAATGTATAATGGAGAAAGAACAAGCATTGCTCCAGGAATTAGAAGATCTTAAGAAAAAGGCATTGCTGAAAAATGGTAAAGTTGTTTCATTTTTAGAATTTTGTCGTGTTTGTATATTTTTACATACCAAAAAGAAAGTTATTTCATTAGGCCAATTTACAAAATACTAATAAAGATAATTTCACTATTTAAGATTTTTTTTATTAAAATAAATTAGCCTAAAACTACAATAAATTAATTTTCTAATGCATTTTATATTTAATCAATGTAAACATGTTCTCAACTAAAAATTTGTTATACTTTTATTTTGAGTTTAAAGTTGCAGGAAGTGGAGGAAGTGGAGGACGATCTTCATAGATAGCCCCAAAGACAAGGTAGATGGGATAACTATTGTGTCAGATACACATGAAATGATAAATGAGACCAATCTTACAAGGAGAACTCCTTCTAATTCCAGTCTCAATCCTTAATTAGTTATTTATTTACATCAAACTCAATGTTGTTGTCATAGTAATATTATATAATTAAGAGTTTGTACTTAATGTTCTTGTTTCATTAAGGGTATTTGTTATTAATAATTAATGTTTGATTTGAGATAATTCCTCATCTTTCTTTTAAGTCTTTTGAAATTTTTTTTTAAATAAAATAGTTGATAATTTTTTTACTTTAATAAGATATTTATTAGAATTTTTTATGTTATTTTTTTAATTTTATATTATAAAAATAATAAAAAATTATTAAGTGGAAGATTAAAAATATAAATAAAAAATTTAATATTTTCGAATTTTAAAACTTAAACACATGTATTTTTTATATTAATATGTATTGGTCAAATTATACTTCAACTTTTTAAATCATTTATCAATAGGATTGAAGAATAGTTTATATTTATATTAATGTATTAACAATGTTATGTTACTCTTAATCTCTTAAATAAATAATTTTCTTTTATATATATTATATTTTTTATTTATTATAAAAATATTTAATATGTATTAAAAATCTAAAAGAAAATGATTTTGAAAACAAATAATTTAAAAATAATTAAAATTATATATCTTTAGAAAATAAAAAATTAAATTTATTAATTTAAAAATAAAATATTATATATATATATATATTGTAATATGAAATACACACTTATTTTCTATAATTTAAAATTTTAATATATTAGTAATGATGATTTTATTTTTAGACATTAAAATAATAAAGTTATAAAATGTACTGTATATATTATATATAAACAACTTATATTTTGATAATTTTTTTTAATATTTAAGACTTTAAGAAAATCTTTATTATTAGTATGTGTTGTTTATGATATTTAAATTTATAATATTTAAATTTTTTATTATATGCGAATTAAGATAAACGAAATTTATATATGAATTAAGATATATATAAGAAGTTTTGATATTTATTATTGTAATAAAATTTTCATTACATGATAATCAAGATAAGTATATTTGCATAAGAAGTTTACATGTCAACTAAGATAAGTGTATTTGTGTATAAAGTTTGCATGCCAATCAAAATAAGTCTGCTCGTATAGGAAGTTTACATGCTAACTAAGATAAGTTTGTTCGGATAGGAAGTTCACATACCAACCAAGGTAAGTATGTTCGGATAGAAAGTTCACATGCAACTAAGATAAGTCTGTTCGCATACGAAATTCACATGTCAACCAAGGTAAGTCTATTCAGATAGGAAATTCACATGCCAACTAAAATAAGTCTATTCGGATATAAAGTTCACATACCAACCAAGGTAAATCTGTTCGGATAGGAAGTTCACATGCCAACCAAGGTAAGTCTGTTCGGATAAGAAGTTCATATGCCAACCAAAGTAAATTTATTTGGATAGGAAGTTCAAATGCAACCAAGGTAAGTCTGTTCGAATAGGAAGTTCACATGCCAACCAAGATAAGTCTATTCGCATAGGAAGTTCACATGTCAACCAAGATAAGTCTGTTCGCATAGGAAATTCACATGCCAACCAAGACAAGTCTGTTCACATAGAAAGTTCACATGCCAACTAAGATAAGTCTGATAAGAAGTTCATGTGCCAACCAAGGTAAGTCTATTCGGATAAGAAGTTCACATACTAACCAAGGTAAGTCTGTTCGAATAAGAAGTTCACATGCCAACTAAGATAAGTCTATTCGAATAGGAAGTTCACATGTCAATCAAAGTAAGTCTATTCAGATAGGAAATTCACATGTCAATCAAAGTCTATTGTCATAACTTTTAGTATTTATAATTTATAATAAAAATTTTAATATTAAGAAATTGATGTTATAATTCTTAATTTTTTTGAATAATTTATTTTATATAATATGTTTTTTTCTTCAAAAAATATTATATATATATATATATATTCATAATATGAAATATACACTTAATTTTTTATAACTTAAACATTTAATATATTAGTAATCATGATTTTATTTTTAAATATAAAAATAATAAAATAATAAAATTTAAAATATATATATATATATATATATTAATGCATTATTATTAAATAATTTGTATATAACTTTATTTTTAAATAAAAAAACTAAAATATATAATTAGTTATATTTTTTATTTAAATTTAATTATGATATATAACTATATTTTTTTAATATAAATTAATTAAAAATTAGCTATTTTTTCTTAAAAATATAATTAACTGAGTTATTGATAATATATAATACTAGATAAGATTGTAGTTTAGTATTTTATATTTTTTTATTAATATAAATTTATTAAATATAAATATTTTCGGTAAGAACTATATCTTTTTTAAAAAAATAATTAATTGAATCATTAATAATATATAATGTTATTTAATTTAAACATTGTTAATTTATTTAGTTAAATTTTATTTATTTTTCTTATATAATTTTATTCTCTAATTAATTTTTTATCTTTTTATTAAAAATAAAAATTCTTTCATAAATTGAAAATATAATTTGAAATATCTATTCTATCACATTATTATTAACCAACTAATATGAATTTTGTTCTGATAAAAAAATAATTAGAAATTCATATTGGAAAATAAAATTTAGAATATTTATACTTATTATTCTAAAAGCAATTTTTTTTTTTATATATAAAAATCAAATTAAGATTTGTTTGCATAATAATAACAATAGTTATAATTTTTTTATTATAGTCACTATAGAGATTATTTCAAAATATATTGAATAGTTAACAAAATATATGATATTATTCCTAATATAAATCAAATATATTATATCCTAAGTATGGAAATAGTTTTTGATTTAGTAAATTGTTAAAAGGATATTTTTTTGTTATGAAATAGTTATTGTTTTTATTATTTTTATTTTTACAATTACCATTATTATTCATTTTGGACCATTTGGATTCTGTAATTAATACTTTTCTACATTTAATTTTTTATCATGGCATTGAACGCTATTTAGAAAATTTAAAATTTAAAAAGTGGACCCCTCTTACCCACAATTCTAAAAAGCCTAATTACACTTCCAAAACCACATGTCGTGCATGCATCCTAGCAATAGTATATTTAATAATTTTATATTTAAAGATAAAATTATGTTTTATGATATATTAAAATATTAAATTGTAAAAAAAAAAAAGTAATTATTTCATATTAATATATATATATATATCTTTAATATTATACTTTTAAATTGATAATTTAATTTTAAAATTTCTGAAACTAAGTAATTTAAATTATTTTTTATTATATATTTTTTTAAAATTTTTTTACAAAATATTTATAACTTTTTAGAAAATTGAGATTTATTATATAAACTTGTTAATATTAAAAAATTAGTATAAATTAGAGTATTAGAATTCTTTTAAACTAATTCATTTTATCCCTATTGGCATCTAATTTCAAAAGTTTAGGCTAACCTGTTTAGGCCAATGCATAGCCAACTCATTTTATCCCTATTGGCATCTGATTTCAAAAGTTTAGGCTAACGCGTTTAGGCCAACGCGTAATCAACTCATTTTATCCCTACTGGCATTTGATTTCAAAAGTTTAGGCTAACGCGTTTAGGCCAACGCGTAATCAACTCATTTTATCCCTACTGGCATCTGATTTCAAAAGTTTAGGCTAACGCGTTTAGGCCAACACACAACCAACTCATTTTATTCCTACTGGCATTTGATTTCAAAAGTTTAGGCTAACGCGTTTAGGCCAACGTGTAGCCAACTCATTTTATCCCTACTGGCATCTGATTTCAAAAGTTTAGGCTAACGCGTTTAGGCCAACGCGCAACCAACTCATTTTATCCCTATTGGCATCTGATTTCAAAAGTTTAGGCTAACGCGTTTAGACCAACGCGTAGCCAACTCATTTTATCCCTACTGGCATCTAATTTCAAAAGTTTAGACTAACGCGTTTAGGCCAACGCGTAACCAACTCATTTTATCCCTACTGGCATCTGATTTTAAAAGTTTAGGCTAACGCGTTTAGGCCAACGCGTAACCAACTCATTTTATCCCTACTGGCATCTGATTTTAAAAGTTTAAGCTAACGCGTTTAGGCCAACACGTTGTTAGATCAACGCGTAACTAACGCGTTTAGGGCAACGGATATTAATTTGTTGTCTCGTTACAATCAATCCCTTAACTTTTGTTTTACATCACTATTTAAACAACATCAATATTAGGAAGTTATACAAATTTTAATCCATTAGATTAGTTCTTTCACTTTAACCAAATCGAAACTTTTATTATCTAGTATGGATTCTTCTTCAAATCATGTTGAACAATCCGAATCGGGAAAACATGATCCAAATCCTAATGAAGGGCAAAGCACAATGAACTCCAAATCAAAGAAGTAAGTTATTTTATTTGAATTCTACTTATAGTTATCTTCAGAGTTTGATTAATATGCATGTCATTTCATGTACTTTAACTATTTTTTGTAGAATCTCGTCAAATCGACTTTCTGTCAAAAACTCGAGGAAGAAAAAGATGACAAATATTGAAAAATTGGAAAATCAGGTCAAAACTCTGGAGGTAATTATTGTTATTAATTTTTTAAAATAATTTTAATATATAATATTATCTCAAGATTTAATTTTCAAGTGAGTTGAATAAAATTATATGATTTACGATGTTAATCTTACTTAATAGTATAATATTAATGAGGTGAATCTTATCAGAACGATAAAATATTTATCTGATGATTAAATCACCACAAAATAAAATTCTAATAGTAATCTCCATATTTATATTTATAGTGATAAAATATAACATATTTCAGAGTTATATTATATATTTATATATATATATATATATATATTCTAATTCTAATTTAAGTTTATTTTAGAGTAGCTACATAGTTGCTAAATTTTCAAATATTTCTATATTATTATAACATTAATGTAATTATGTTTATGTATATGCAGAATCAACTAGCCGAACTCGAAGAAGAACTTGTTTACCAAAAAAACGAATGTGAATGTATAATGGAGGAAGAACAAGCATTGCTCCAGGAATTTGAAGATCTTAAGAAAAAGGCATTGCTGAGAAATGGTAAAGTTGTTTCATCTTTAGAATTTTGTTGTGTTTGTATATTTTTACATACCAAAAAGAAAGTTATTTCATTAGGCCAATTGACAAAATACTAACAAAGATAATTTCACTATTTAAGATTTTTTTTTATTAAAATAAATTAGCCTAAAAGTACAATAAATTAATTTTACAATGCATTTTATATTTAATTAATGTAAATATGTTCTCAACTAAAATTTTTTTATACTTTTATTTTTTGAGTTTAAAGTTGCAGGAAGTGGAAGTGGAGGACAATCTTCATAAATAGCCCCCAAAGACATGAAATGATAGATCAGACCAATCTTACAAGGACAACTCCTTCCAATTCCAGTCTCAATCCTTAACTAGTTATTTCTTTACATCAAACTCAATGTTGTTCTCATAGTAATATTATATAATTAAGAGTTTGTCCTTAATGTTGTTGTTTCATTAAAGGTATTTGTTATTAATAATTAATGTTTAATTTGAGATAATTCCTCATCTTTCTTTTTAAGTGTTTTGAAGATTTTTTTAAATAAAATAATTGATAATTTTTTTACTTTAATAAAATATTTATTAGAAGTTTTATGTTATTTTTTTAATTTTATATTATAAAAATAATAAAAAATTATTAAGTGGAAGATTAAAAATATAAATAAAAAATTTAATATTTTCGAATTTTAAAACTTAAACACATGTAATTTTTATATTAATATGTATTGATCAGAAGAATACTTTATATTTATGTTAATATATTAACAATCTTATGTTACTTTGGATCTCTTAAATAAATACTTCTTTTTTATATATATTATATTTTTATATATTATATTTTTATTTATTATAAACATATTTAATATGTATTAAAAATCTATAAGAAAATGATTTTGAAAATAAAGAATTTAAAAATGATTAAAATATATATTTTTAGAAAATAAAAAATTAAATTTAATAATTTAAAAATAAAATATTAAATATATATATATATATATAAATATGAAATACACCCTTATTTTCTATCATTTAAAATTTTAATATATTAATAATGATGATTTTATTTTTAAACATGAAAATAATAAAATTACAAAATGTACTATATATATTATATATCAACAATAGTTTTTTTTAATATTTGAGAGTTTAAGAAAATCTTTATTATTATTAGGATTTATTAGTATGTGCTGTTATGATATTTAAACTTTTTATTATGATATTTAAACTTTTTCATTACATGCGAATGAAGATAAATGAAATTCATATATTAAGAAGTTTTCACATTTATCATTTATAATAAATTTTCATTATATGCCAATGAAAATAAATGTATTCGTATACGAAGTTTCATATGTGAATCAAGATAAGTTTATTTGTATAAAAAGTTCACATGTCAATTAAGATAAGTCTGTTCACCAAGGTAAGTGTGTTTATATAGAAAGTTCACATGCCAATCAAGATAAGTCTGTTCACATAGGAAGTTCACGTGCCAACCAAGATAAGTCTGCTCGCATAGGAAGTTCACATGCTAACCAAGATAAGTCTCTTCGAATAAGAAGTTCACATGTTAATCAAGGTAAGTCTGTTCGGATCACATATCAACCAAGGTAAGTCTGTTCGGATAAAAAGTTCACATGCTAACCAAAGTAAGTCTGTTCGGCTATGAAGTTCACATGCCAACCAAGGTAAGTCTATTCGGATAGGAAGTTCACATGCCAATTAAGATAAGTCTTGTCGGATAGAAAGTTCGCATTCCAACCAAGGTAAGTCTGTTTGGATAGGAAGTTCACATGCCAACTGAGATAAATCTGTCCGAATAGGAAGTTCACATGTCAACCAAGATAAGTCTGTTCGGATAGGAAGTTCACATGCCAACTAAGATAAGTCTGTTCGAATAGAAAGTTCACATATAAATCAAGGTAAGTTTGTTCAGATAGGAAGTTCATATGCCAACTAAGATAAGTCTGTTCGGATAGAAAGTTCACATGCCAACTAAGGTAAGTCTTTTCGGCTAGAAAGTTCACATGCTAACTAAGATAAGTCTGTTCGGATAAAAGGTTTACATGCCAACCAAGGTAAGTCTGTTCGAATAAGAAATTCACATGCCAACTAAGATAAGTTTGTTTGAATAGGAAATTTACATGCCAACCAAGGTAAGTCTGTTCGGATAGGAAGTTCACATACCAACCAAGGTAAGTTTGTTCGGATAGGAAGTTTATATGTCAACCAAGGTAAGTCTGTTCCGATAGGAAGTTCACATGGCAACGAAGGTAAGATTGTGCGGATAGGAAGTTCACATGTCAACTAAGATAAGTCTGTTCGGATAGAAAGTTCACATGTCAACCAAGGTAAGTCTGTTCGGATAGGAAGTTCACATGTCAACCAAAGTAAGTCTATTTAGATAGGAAATTCACATGCCAATTAAGATAAGTCTGTTCGGATAGAAAATTCAACCAAGGTAAATTTGTTGACGATTTATTTGGATATCTAAGAATAGTGTATTTGATATTTAAATTCTTTCTTATTAAAAAAAATTCCTTATTTTTAAGAAAATATTTATTATTAATATGTATTATCTAAATTATATCATTTAAATTTTTTATATGATATTTAAATTTTTCATCAAATGTACATCAAGATAAATGTGTTGGCATGTCGATCAAGATAAATGTGTTGGCATAGGAAGTTTAATGCCAACCAAGATAGATACGTTAACATAAGAAATTCGGATATTTATGATTTTAAAATATATATATTTTTCAAAATTAATAACAAAATAAATATATTTATTAAGATTATACATTATAATATAACAAATTAAAAAAAAAATATTGAAACATATATTATAAATAATTTATAAAAAAAACAAATGTTGTTTTTAATTATTGATATATCCTTATTTTACTTAGTTCTTTATTTTACAATGACCATTATCATACATTTTGTTACCTCCTGGAGAATAAATAAATGAAATTTTAACACACTAAATTGGGCATCAGGCCCATTAAAAAAAATCAGTGTCCCATATAAATCCAGACGAAAACAAACAAAGAAAGACCGTTACAAATGAAAATAAAAAAAATACAATCAAATTTTAGTAAATTATAGAAAATTCAAAAATATTGGTCCTGTTTATTTTTATTAATTTAATTTAAAAAAAAAAAAGTAAAAATATGATATCTCTAAAAATATATAACTCATATTAATTGTTTCACTGAAGAATGTAAAATATAAATCTATGTTAATACATTACTATTAAATAATTTGTATTTAACTTTATTTTTAAATAAAAAAATTTAAAATATATAATTATTTTATATTTTTTATTTAAATTTAATTATGATATAAAATAATATTTTTTAATATAAATTAATTAAACATTAGTTAACTTTTTTTTTGATAAAAAATATAATTAACTAAGTTATTGATAATATATAATATTATTTTAATTTAAAAATAATATCAAATACATAATATTGTAGTTTAGTATTTTTTATTTTTTTTATTAATATAAATTTATTAAAAATAAATATTTTCGGTAAGAACTATATATTTTTTTAAATTATTAATTGAATCATTAATAATATATAATTTTATTTAATTTAAATATTGTAATTAATAATTTTCTACATTTAATTTTTTATTTCGGCATTGAAGGCTATTTAGAAAATATATAAATAAAAATTTAAAATATAAAAAATGGATCAACTCTTACCCACTATTCTAAAAATCTTCCCAATTACACTTCCAAAACCACATGTCGTGCATGCATGCATCCTAGCAATAGTATATTTAATAATTTTATATTTAAAGATAAAATTATGTTTATGATATATTAAAATATTAAATTGTATATAAAAAAAGTAATTATTTCATATTAATATATATATATATATATTTAATATTATACTTTTAAATTGATAATTTAATTTTAAAAATTTTTAAATTAAGTAATTTAAATTATTTTTAATTATATATTTCCTAAAATTATTTTTATAGAATATTTATAACTTTTTAGAAAATAGAGATTTATTATATAAACTTGTTAATATTAAAAAAATAGTATAAATTAGAATGTATAATATTTTAAGCTAACTCATTTTATCCTTAGTGACATGTAATTTTGACCAACGCATATTAATTTGTTGTCTTGTTACAAAACCAATATTTAAACAACATCAATATTAAGATGTTACAGAAATTTTAATCTATTAGATAACCTCCTTCACTTTAATTAAATTAAAATTTTTATTGTCTAATATGGATTCTTCTTGAAATCATTTTGAACAATCTGAATTAGGAAAACATATCCAAATCCTAATGAAGAACAAAGTATAATAAATCCCAAATGAAGGAAGTAAGTTATTTTATTTGAATTATACTTATAGTTACATTCAGAGTTTGATTAATATGCATGTCATTTCATATACTTTAACTTTTTTTGTAAAATCTTGTTAAATCGACTTTCTACCCAAAAATTAAGGCAGAAAAAGATGATAAATATTGAAAAATTGGAAAATCAGCTCAAAATTCTACAAATAATTATTGTTATTAATTTTTAAAATAAATGTAATAGATAATATTACTTTGGTGGTTCTCTTTGATGGTTCTCTTTGATGGTTTCATTTGGTGGTTCTCTTGGTATTAGACCGTGTCAACGCCATTAGTTTCTTTATTACTACAAAAGTGCAAATTTACATCGGTTAAAATAGGTTATTTACATCGGTTCTGGAATCGATGTAAATAAAGTCGATGTAAATGTGAGTAGCAAATTTACATCGGTTCTAAAGTAACCGATGTAAATGTGGGAGCAAATTTACATCGGTTGTTTGTAAATTTGCTTCAAGCAAATTTACATCGATTATTTAAACAACCGATGTAAATTTGAAATTCAAATTACACAAATCAAATAAGAAAAAAAGCTACGAACACAAATACTAAAACCTGGAAGCAGACAAAATAAGGGGAATGCAACTGAACAAGATCACCAATAGCCTTCCTCCTCTTGTGCAACTCCAAATCTTCCCGGAACCAAATATTGTAACTCAGTATCTTAAACGAACAAAAAGCTTTCCCCGAGTCCACATTCTCTGCAACTTACAATAAATTTGCTTAAGGTACAAAATCAAACGTACAAAATCAAACAAATGCTTAAATATGTACTCACTCATACCTGTTAACCATCATTTCCCTAAAATATACTCCTCTACCACAAATACAGCAGAATATTGCAAGACAACATTTGCTAGCCTCACACTACCCTTTTTGGAACCCTCGAGTAGTCATATGAAAGAAACAAACGAAAAGAAAGGAGAAAGGCTTGCTGTTACCAAGGCCTATTCCTCGACCCATATTAACCTAAAACAACAGAAATAATTCATCGACCCATATTAACCTAAAACAACAGGAAAGTAAATGTATTGAAGGTGGAAGATAGGGTTTAATGGAGGCGGAAGAGGAAGATACTCACTTTGTTCGCCGCGGCCTGAGAGACAACAGAGAGGCGATAGGGTTTAATGGAGGTGGAGGAGGAAGAGACTCACTTTATTCGCCGCGGCCTGAGAAACAACAGAGAAGAAGAATGTGAAATGAGAGGGCTCAGTGTGGATTTTGAGTTAAGGAATATGAAATACATTTACATCGGTTCTGAAGAACCGATGTAAATCTTAAACAAAATATGAAAATATACGATTAGGTTCTGTTTTATTTACAAAAATGCCACAGCGTTTTTATTTATATCGGTTTTCCTAATAACCGATGTAAATTTGACGATGTAAATTTGCACTTTTGTAGTAGTGCTTGTTACAAATTGTTGCTGGTTGACTTACCAACATCAATTTGAGGGAGGATGTTAATGATATTAATGCATAGACTAGATTTAGGAATTTCTGGTAATTATTATTGTAACAACAAATAACTTGTAATTCCTCTCTTAATTATATATTCTTAAGAATCTATCTTATTAATGTAAAAGATATATTCTACCAAAAGAGACTAAAACATATTATATCATATTATAATATTATAATACGCTTGTTTTTTTAATATGTATCTTCTAAGACAAATTTTCAAATATTTCTATATTATTATAACATTAATGTAATTATGTGTATGTATATGCATGATCGATCAACTAGCCCAACTTCAACCACAACTTGTTTACCATCAAAACCAATATCAATGTATAGTGGAGGAAAAACAAGTATTACTCAAGGAAATAGAAGATGTTGAGATAAAGGTATTGCTGAGAAATGGTAAAATTGTTTCATCTGTAATTATAAAAAAGAGAAGTGTTACTTAGTCCCAATTGATGTATATTTGGATAATTGATTAAACTTAAAGACCAACGTGAATAGATGAAAATATATAAATTAATAGATAAAAATTTGAAATCATAATTTTTAATAATTTTTTTCTTTATAATAAAAATGCATTTTTATTTTTAAATTATTTATTATCACTAGAAAGGGATGGTCCATTTCTCCCTAAAGACAATATTTAAATGTCTTTTGACTTCATGTATGATTTATTAACATAAATTTGGGGTATTATTTTTTTTCTGAATATCGATCTCAATAAAATTATTATCGAGCTTAAGTTATGAAAGTTTATTTAAGATTTTTTTTATTAAAATAAATTAGCCTAAAAGTACGATAAATTAATTTTACAATGCATTTTATATTTAATCAATGTAAACATGTTCTCAACCAAAAATTTCTTATACTTTTATTTTTTGAGTTTAAAGTTACACGAAGTGGAGGACAATCTTTATAAATAGCCCCAAAGACATGAAATGATAGATCAAACCAATTTTACAAGGACAACTCCTTCCAATTCCAGTCTTAATCCTTAATTACTATTTCTTTACATCAAATTCAATGTTGTTGTCATAATAATATTATATAATTAAGAGTTCGGACTTAATGTTCTTGTTTCATGTATTTCTTATTAATAATTAATACTTGATTTAAGATAATTCCTCATCTTTCTTTTTAAGTTTTTTGAAGATTTTTTAAATTTACTTTAATAAAATATTTATTAGTAGTTTTTATGTTATTTCCTTTAATTTTATATTATAAACATAATAAAAAATTATTAAGTGAAAGATTAAATATATAAATAAAAATTTAATATTTTCAAATTTTAAAACTTAAACACATCTATTTTTTTATATTAATATATATTGGTCAAATTGTAATGAAACAAAAAATCAATAATATTACGTTCCTAAAACATAATGAATTTACTAACGTATAATTTACAGAAGTATATAAAATTTTACTTTGCACACCACAGAATTTCGTATACATAACAATTAAACGCTCTCAAAAAAATTTATAATATTATTTTCTTAGTCAAACTATTTACATTTCAATATAAAGTCTACATTAAAAACAGTTGTCCAAAATCATCAGAATCACATCCTCTTGGAGAGTTACCTGTAACAATATCTGCTCACGTGTCGAAACACAATCATCACAGTCCAACAAAATCACAAAACAGAGAAAAGTAAGGGTGAGCTAATATAGACGAAACTTATTTTCACAATATCTATAACACTGCAATTAATAGTACTCAGATATTCAGTTCAACATAAATCTTTATATTTCACATCATGTATTTCATTCACATACATTGCATACGATTTCATACTCTCAAGCACCTAAAACTAGACAGACTCATCCGAATAAGACATGTGGAATCCTTGACCTCAGACACTAACACTTGTCATGCTTAACGGTAGCCGAGCAAATAAACGTTGTTTTATCGAGTCTCTTTCAACTCAGTACACCTGTTTATTCCCTTAAATGACACCACATATAGGGTAGTTCTCAAACACATATCTGGTAGTCACACCACCACGGAATAGTATAAGTAGAACCTCTATAGACCTCACACCACATGACAACCCGGTCTATATGACTAGGAAGGTCATTAGAAGTCTGGATACCTCCTTATAACGGTAGATCTCGATAATTCCATATACACTAAACTATGCCAAATAACATCCTGTGATGACTATTTGACTTGACCCATTTAAACACAAAACTCACAAAAATTCAATATCAACTCATTTCATAAACTAGTCAAGTATTATCAAAATTATCATCATTCTACCAATTTCATCATATTCCATCAATTCACTTTATAACTCTCTTTTTAATCTACCATTGCAACAATATTCCACATCCTCAAATTCCACATAACTTTCAATATATTCACAATCCAGTAAGCTATTCAACAATCAACAATCAATAATCATATTTACTCTAGTTTACACAAACATTATATTTAACATCTTAATCAATTCTATCCAACTAAATTCACAACTTCACATTATTGATAATATAACACCATGCAAATTCTAAAATCTGGAAATATAACAAAATCATTCTAAAAATTATTACATACTCTTAAATCATCCCATAACATCATAAATTACCAATTTTATATCTAGAAAACCATTTTGAAGTCAAGTATTTTCGTTCAAGCGAAACAATTCTCGCTCAAGCGAAAATGTTCCCGAGAGCATCCTGAAAACTGGAGCATTTTCGCTCAAGCGAAAATGTTCCAGCGAGCAACTTCAAATTTTGACACCATGACCTTTATTCACTCAAAATATCATAACTTAAGTTCTACTCATTATTTTTATGCAAAATAAAATCCATTAGTTAGATAACATCTAGGGCTAAAACTTTTATGAAGGACACTTTTCCAAATTCGAAATAAAATTGTATCAAAAGGGATTCATAAGTTAAAAACAAATATACGTCTAGACAACTTGACCTTTAATTACCAAAAAGATCATATCTAGAGTTATACATGTCCTTTTTATATGAAACAAAAGCCATTAGTTAGCTAACATCTATATCTACAACATTCATGAAGACAATTTTCCTAAATTCTAAAGAAAAATATACCAAAATTCTCATTCAAGCAAGACTATCCTCACTCAAGCGAAAATGAACCCGAGAACCGTCCGAGGGCCACTCGCTTGAGCGAAAAATCCTTCGCTCAAGCGAAAAACTCGACATCCAGAACTATAAAATCAACTATAAGCTTAATTCCATGATTCTAAAATAATCACATTCAATCTAATTACGCATCATTCAATTCAATCAAACATTACTACATAATATTCCAACAGTTTAATCAACAACAACACAAGCACACCATTAATTCATACCAAATCCACTCACAATTCAATTTTCCCCAAATTTAAAAAATATACAAAACTCAATTAACTCCCTTTACCTGGATTTCCAACCAGCTTCTTGATAATTCACAAGATTTATCCAAATATTGTGAACTAGATTAATGACCTAACATTAAAATATCTAAATTAAGTTAAATCACCAAGAACCTAACTAAAATCCAGATTCTTAAGTTTCTCCCAATTTAAATTTCTAAATCAAATCCCTAAATTAAAGTTAAGAGTACTTACCTAATTGAAGTAATTCAACCAATGCATGGGCTGAAGTTCTCCTTTCCACCACTTTTAACTCCAATTTGTGCTCAGAAATTAGGTGAGATTTAGGAAGAACTCCTTGGGGAGAGTTTGAGAGAATTTGAGAGTAAAAGAGAGAGTGAGAGAAGATTGGTTTCTGAAATTGATGTAAAATCAGAAGGTTTAGAAAATTTAAACTTTAAATACCCTTCCCTCCTAAATTTAACTAGATTAAGGCCCACCCAATTAAAAGCCCAATTTTAAATACATTACACAAATTATACTTAAACTTTTTAAATCACTAATAATAAAATTGAAGAATACTTTATGTTAATATATTAACAATCTTTACTTCCAATCTCTTAAATAATATTTTTTTTATATATTATATTTTTTATTTATTATATAAATATTTAATATGTATTACAAATTTATAAGAAAATGATTTTGAAAATAAATAATTTAAAAATATTAAAATTATATATTTTTAGAAAATAAAAAATTAAATTTATTAATTTAAAAATAAAATATTAAATATATATATATATATATTATAATATAAAATACACACTTATTTTCTATAATTTAAAATTTTAATATATTGGTAAGGATGATTTTACTTTTAAACACAAAATGTATTATATATAATATATATCAACAACTTATCATTTACATAGTTTTTTCTTTAATATTTGAGAGTTTAAGAAAATTTTTATTATTAGTATGTATTGTTTATGACATTTAAACTATTTACTATGATATTTAAACTTTTCATTACATATTAATCAAGATAAATGGCATTCATATATCAACCAAGATATAAGAAGTTTTGACATTTATCATTTGTAATAAACTTTTCATTACATGCCAAATAAGATAAGTGTATTCGCATACAAAGTTCACATGTCAATTAAGATAAGTCTGTTCGCATAGGAAATTCACAAGTCAACCAAACCAAGATAAGTCTGTTCACATAGGAAGTTCACATGCCAAAAAAGATAAGTGTGTTCATATAGGAAGTTCACATGCCAACCAAGGTAAGTTTGTTCGCATAGGAAGTTCACATGCCAACCAAGGTAAGTTTGTTCGGATAGGAAGTTCACATGCCAACCAAGGTAAATCTGTTCGGATAAGAATTTCACATGTCAACTAAGGTAAGTCTGTTCGGTTAGGAAGTTCACATGTCAACCAAGATAAGTATGTTCGGATAGGAAGTTCACATGTCATCCAAGGTAAGTCTGTTCAGATAGGAAGTTCACATGTCAACCAAGGTAAGTCTGTTCGAATAGAAAGTTCACATGCCAACCAAGATAAGTTTATTTGCATAGGAAGTTCACATGCCAACAAAGATAAGTTCGTTCGCATAGGAAGTTCACATGCCAACCAAGGTAAGTCTGTTCGGATAGGAAGTTCAAATGCCAACCAAGGTAAGTCTGCTCGGATAGGAAGTTCACATGCCAATCAAGGTAAGTCTGTTTGGATAGGAAGTTCACGTGCCAACTAAGATAAGTATGTTCGGGTAAGAAGTTCACATGCCAACCAAGGTAAGTCTGTTCGGATAGGAAGTTCACATACTAACCAAGATAAGTTTGTTCGCATAGGAAGTTCAAATGTCAACCAAGATAATTCGCAAACTAAGATAAGTTTGTTCGCATAGAAAGTTCATATGTCAACCAAGATAAGTCTGTTCGCATAGGAAGTTAACATGTCAACCAAGATAAGTATGTTCGCATAGGAAGTTCATATGTCAACCAAGATAATTCTATTCGCATAGAAAATTCACAAGCCACGAAAGTTCACATGCCAATCAAATAAGTTTGTTCTCGTAAATTTTGATATTTATGATTTATATTAAAGTTTTTAATATTAAGAAAGTAATGTTATAATTCTTAATTTTTTTTGAACAAATTTTTTTAAATAACATTTTTTGTTTCCAAGAAAAATAATATATATATATATATATATATTTTGTGATATTGAAATACATATTTATTTTTTATAATTTAAAAATTTAATATATTAGTAATCATGATTTTACTTTTAAACATAAAAATAATAAAATAATATTGAACAACAACTAAACGGTGAAGTGTTGAGGTAGACTTGTAGTATGCTTTGATATTTTTAGGAAATCTTAAATTAAAAAATACATACTTTAAAGGTTTTTAATTTCAATTGAAAAGGTTTTTCTTGTGTGTGGTAATGAAAAAGAAAAACTTTCTTATAAAAAATACATACTTTAGCTTTTAACAATTTTTATTAAGATTTTATTAAGAAAATTTAATCTACAATGGAATATAATAGTATATAGTAATTGTATTATAATAAATATTATAGTATATATGCATATGTTATATGAAGGGAACATTTTAAGTATACTTTTTAAAAAATAGTTTTTTAATTGAATACCTTAAAAGGTTTTTACCACATTAATTAATTATAATATTATATATGTAAAAATATTAATGAAAATTATTTATTAAAAAAAAAAGGATACATTAAAAGGTTTAAACCATATTATATTTTATTAAAATTATTATAATATAAAGGATAAATTTATAATTTTATTAAAATTTTTATTTATGGTTATTATACAGAATAAATTAATTATCTACGGACAAAATCGGTAGGAAATACAATATATCCGTAGGTAATATGTTATTATCCACGGATTTTCTATGACAACAAATTCATAGGTAAAACTTTCATAGTTAACAGTACATACAGACTCAGCTGTAGGTAATCTACAACATTTTTCCATAGGTAACCTCATGAAATACCTATTGATTAATCGGTAGGTAAATTATGTATTGAAAATTCTTTAAGTAAAATACATGCTGAATATTCCGTAGGTAAAGTATCTACGGAAAATTCCGTAGGTAATTATATACAAAATATTCCATATATAAAGTACATACTGAAAATTTCCTATGTAAATAACGTATAGATTTTTCCGTAGATAAATTCTTGAAACCTACTGAATAACAACCGTCTGTACTTATAGTCCTGTATAATAAACATATAAATCCTGTATATACAAATTGAAAGACATCATTAAAGCTACATTTTTGTTTTTCAGCTGAACTTCTATTGTAAATTTAGGTTAAACAAACTTTATAAAATAAAAATACACAACTTTAAAGTAAAAACAATTCACACAAAATGTTAATAAAAGTCACACACTTAAAAGAATCAGTTCAACTATTCGTTCAAATAACTCATAAAATGTCCTAAACCTACTAATAGTCAGTATATACTCTAGTAGAATCGTTATCATGTTGTTGACCACCTTGTTGTTGCTCAGGATTTAGTTTTTGATTAGGATCTACTTGTTGTTGGTCATTGTATTGTTGAACATTTTTTTGTTGAATTATATTTTCAGCTGCTGCAGCAGGTGGTGGTAGGAATTGTATTATTACACCAAAGAATGATTGAAATTGTGAACTCATTAGGCGATTTTGTTCCTCACAGCTTGATAGTCGTGCCTTACTAGTTGATAATGGTTCTCTTAGTCGGGTAATCTCTTGTGAATCAGCTAACTGACTAGAACAAGCTTCTGTTTGATATAGAAAATTATCAACACCATCTTCACAGTTTCCAACATATCCAACACCATATACCCGACTTTTATGTCTTCCACCTGCAGTTGCTAACCAACATCTATTTCTTAGTCTATCTTCTTCAGATGGAATTAAAGGAGTAGAATGTGAACCACCAACACAAGATGCAGATTCAGATAATGCTTGTGAAAAACGACTTTCAAAATCTTCCTATAAAAACAAATGTTATTTTAATTCTATAATATAAATAAAAAAAATTTTAACAATTAAACAATGAAAATAGATTAATCATATGAGTCTGTCTTGATCGTTCATCGACAAATTGACCAGTACTTTTTCTTACATGAAACTTTTACTAATTACTATCATACATCATCCATAATATCTGTTGTTTACTCCCTTTTCAATTCTCATTTCTCTATCTGGCAAGTTGTATACTTCTCCTAGAATGTGAAAAAATAATCCTTAAAAGCACAATTCTATATACATGTTGCGTGGAGGAACATGAAACAAGGAGTTGAGTGAGCATTTTTTAAGGGTGAACATATATTACACTTCAAGTATGATATTGCCAATAACTCGGGGATTATAAGTGCAGTGGCTCGACTTTGTTTTTTTGAAAAAAAATATACAAAACCAAGCATCGCATTGAACACTTTAAAAAAAATTATTTTAAAATAAAAAAAGAGAGGTTTTCATTAGGCATAATATATACCACTCCTCACCGAAGGGACTATACCAAGTAATGAGCGATAACCAAATTTACCTGTACTGCACAAGGAAAGATCTCAATCGGCGTAGGGCGAGGGTCAAGCTCCACTACTCGGCCGGGGGAAGAGTTTACAGCAAAATCAATTGAATAGACATAGAAGTCTGGTAAGCGTATCGATTCAAGCAAGTCCGACTAGTTTAGGCGTTGCCTTCCAGACTTCTGATGAATCGCCGGGTGGTATGAACTCCAGAGCCCTATTGTGGTTACAGAGTGCGGGTAGCAAACAAATATTTAGCAAACAGGTGAATCATTAGGCTTTGCCTGCCTTTAAGGAGAGAAAGTGTACTAGCCTGAGACCTATTTTTACATAAGCAAGATAGGATGGTTGGGAGGAAGTTCTTAAATGCCGAAGCCCTGAACTCACGGGGGAGAGACAAAATAGAGGTAGAGGAGGGAAATGAAATGGCAGAGGGAGGAGAACGAAAAGAAAGAGAGGCTTAAAGTTTTAAAAGCAAATTCTTTCCAATTTTTCAAATATAAATAATAATAATATAAATAATGATAATAATATTAAGAATAATATTATATTATTATTATTATTAAATAATTTATTTTAAAAAAATTAAAATTATGAATATAATAAGAATAAAAATAATTATATTATAATTATCTATTATTTTATTTTGTATGTATATTATAATTACCTACCGATTTATTTTGTATGTAAAATTAATAGATAATATTATAATTACCTATTGATTTATACTGTATGTAAAATCAGTAAATAATATTATAATTACCTACCGATTTATACGGTATGTAAAATCAATAAATAATATTATAATTACCTACCGGTTTTTATCTATATATAAAATTCTGTACATAATTAATTAATTTATCACAGTTAGAATTTAACTTTAGAAAATATTTAATTTTTGTTGTAGGATTTTAATTTTAAAAATATTTTAATAACATTAATGTGTGCAAATTAATATATTTTTATGTGTTTTATACAATTAATAATATAAAATATATTTATAAAAAATGAAATGTAATAAAATAAAGACAATATCATGAAGCTCACCTGATAGGCTTTCACTTTATTTCACAAAGGTTTGGTTTTAATCAAGAGAGGTTTAAAAACTAGTATGATTATAAGGTTTTGGTATCGTTAAAAGGAAAGGAAGTACTAACTAGCTTCCCACCAAAGAAAGAACAACACAAACCGTATAGGCATCATCCTCATATTTGGGACACAACAGCTGCATGTGAAAGAAAAGAATAAATACTTCTCTCATTTGTCGAAACTATACAATAATAACGAGCCAATGATAGAAGCCACAAACATCATGTTTCTGTTCAGATACTGATTTAAAAATTAACACTTACACCAAATTTTTTTAATCCTTGTTCTGAAAATAATATAGCAGCAACATAGATGGACCTGGAATTGGGACTGAAAATCACTAAAACTAGAGATGACATTGCTTCCATCTCTGAGTATCGATTAGCAAAAGCAGGACCCATCTTTCAATCTAGAGAAACAAACACTGCTTTCATCCTCACTGCTCATCTTAAAGGTTAGCCTTGTCACATCTTATATAACTGATTTATGTATTTTTAGTAGAGATCACAATTAGTCTTCATGAGATACAACCTTGCTTGAATTAGACAAAACTATTATGGATAGAAAAACTCTCTTTCCTAGTATTTAATGAATTTATACACTTAGAATTCGAATTTGATATTACTACTAGGCTCGAGTAGGATTGGAAGGATACCTGTGGTCTAGCATATAAGTGATATACTTGTCTGTCTTTATTTTCTTGTCATTTTACCTTGTCTCTTATCCTTTATGTAATATATCATGGTAAGTATTCATGCAAACACAGGTTATAAGAGGAATAACATTAACATCAAGATTAGTGAAGACGGTAGTAAGATGTCAATTAGTGGAGAGAAGCCTGTTCAGAATATTTTGATGATGGGATGGTTAATGCATAGGAAAGAGGTTGATGTTGCAGGGTTTAATAAGGTTTTCAAAATTCCTGATGGGGTGAAACTGGATGGGATCAAAGCGAAGTTTGATGAGGAGGAATGGATAATGAATATTATCATGCCAAAATTGGTTAAAGGAATATGTGGGGCTAAGATTGAAGAGGTAAAAGAAGAAGAATCTGATAGAAGGAGAAGCAGATCAGAACAAGAAAAAAGTGAAGGTTATCACATTCTTAGTGGTGTTGGGGAGACAAGCCAAAAAGGAGCCAAAGAGTCTGAAGTTCGGGAAATGGAGGATAGTGAAAGTTTCAGGGAGAAGGAAGAAGTTTCTAACAAGATGCTTGACGATTCTAATAGGAAAATAATTAAGGATACGGTGCATAAAGAAGTAGAAGAATCTAAGGTTGGAACTGAAGGTGGAAATGTAGAAAGTTTTAGAGAGAAGGTTGGAAATGAAGGATATGAAGTAATGAGGGCATCAGAACTAGAACGAGATGTTGGTGTAAGTATCTCACAGAAAATTGGAGAAGCAAGCCAAAAGGAAATTGAAGAATCAACGCTGAAGAATGAGGATGAAAGGGTAAAAGTCACGAGAGAAGATGTTGGAAAGGCAGCATATGAAGCAGTGAAAAATTCAGAAAAGGGGGAAAATGTAGGCGAAGGTATGCAACAAAATATTAGAGATACAAGAAAAGATAAAGAGTTTGAGGTTCAAGAAATGGAGGACAAAGAGGTAAGAGAAAATGTGCTTGATGATGGCAGTGGAAACATAATTGGAGAGGTGATCCAGCAAGAACAAGAAGAACCCAAGTCAGGAATTAAGGATAGAGATGGAGAAAGTGTGAAAGAAAAGAATGGGAGAGCAGGATACGAAGGAATGAAGACATCAGAAATAGAGCAGAATGTTGATGCACATGTCACACAGAATATTGGAGATACACTCCAAGGAGTATCTAAAGAGTCTGTTATAATGGGGGAAGATAAAAGTATTCCAAGAGAGATGCTTGTTGAAGCCAATGTGCCTACTGAGGGAGAGACACTTGGAGAGTCAAACGTAAAACAATTTGGAGAACCTAAGTCTGAAACTGAGGATAGACTTAAAGAAAGTGTGAAGGAAAGTAGAATGGAACTAATGGAAAGAATGAAGGCACCAAAACTTGACCAAGATGTAGATGATCAGATTCCTAGTAACATTGGTGGTATAAGCCAAGAAGAATTTAAGGAGTCTGAGAATCAACGGAAGGAGAAAACTGAAAGCATAAAAGTGAATATGGATGTTCAAGCCTGCAAGGATGGTAAAAAGCACATACTTGGCAAGAGCATCCAGGAGAACATGAAAAGGCCTAAGATTGAAACTGGGGATGGAGATCAAGAATATGATGGAGTAAAGGCTGGTAAGGAAGAATTTGATTCAATGGTGACGATAAGGGAAGAATTTCCTCAGCAGTTATCAAAAGGCACAATTGAGGAAGGCAAAGGGTTGAGTATTTCAAAAATGCAAGAAACTGAAGACGTCAGAGAAGCAAAGATCAAAAGTAAATTGAAAGAGAATGAATATTTTGTGGATAAGGGTGAAGGTGAAGAACTCAGAAGGATGCATACGGAAGCCAAAAAAGACTTGACAAAAAATACACTGCAAGAAAATGAAGATGTCAAAGAAGCAATGGGCAAAAGAGAAGGGAAAGGGATTGAATATTTTGAGGATAAAATTGAAGGTGAACAGCACAAAAGTATGCATATGGAGACAAAGAAAGACTCAACAAAAGAGACAATGCAAAAAAACGAAGAAGCAATGGGCAAAAGAGAAGGCAGAGAGATTGACCACTATTTTGAAGAGGGTGAAAGTGAAGAACCCAAAAGGATGCATATGGAAGAATGGAAAGACTTAACAACAAAGAGAAGTCAAGAAGCTGAAGCTGTCAAAGAAGTAATGTCCAAAAGAAAAGACACAGATATTGAAAAATTTGCAGATAAGGGTGAAGGGGAAGAACCAAGTAGGTTGTATGTGAAAGCGAAGGACTTAAAAAAAGAGAGAATACAAGAAAGTGAAGATGTCCAAAACGCAATGCTCAAAAGAGAAGGCAAAAAGAATGAACATTTTAGGGATGAGGGTGGTGAAAAACCCAAAAGGATGCATATTGAAGCAAAGAAGAACATAGCAAAAGAGACTACGCAAGAAACAAAAGGTGTCAAAGAAGCAATGGTCAAAAGAAAAAGCAAAGAGATTGAAAATTTTGTTGATAAGGGTGAAGGTGCAGAACCCGCAAAGATGCTTATGAAAGCAAAAAAAGAGTTGACAAAAGAAACAAAGCAAGAAAGTGAAAGAGTAAAAGAAGCTATGGTCAAAATGAAAGGCAAAGAAACTGAAGACTTTGTGGATAAGGGTGAAGATGAAGAACCCAAAAGCATGCACGTGGAAGCAAAGAAGGACGTAACGGCAAAGACTATCCAAGAAAGTGAAAATTCCAGAGAAGCAATGATCAAAAGAGAAGGCAAGGGTTATGAATATTTTGTGGATAAGGGTGGAGGTGAAGAACCCAAAAGGATGCATATGGAACTAAAGAAGGACATAGCAAAAGAGAAATTGGACGAAACAGAAGGTTTCAAAGAAGCAATGAGCAAAAGAAAAGGCAGAGAGATTGGAAATTTTGCTGATAAGGGTGAAGGTGAAGAACCCGATAAGATGATTATGAAACCAAAGAAAGCGTCAACAAAAGAAACAAAGCAAGAAAGTGAAAAGGTCAAAGAAGCTATGGTCAAAAGGAAAGACAAAGAGACTGAACATTTTGTGGATAAGGGTGAAGGTGAAGAACCCAAAAGCATGGATGTGGAAGCAAAGAAGGACTTAACATCAAAGACTATGCAAGAAAGTGAAGATGTGAGAGAAGCAATGGTCGAAAAAGAAGACAAAGATTATGAATACTTTGTGGATAAGGGTGATGGTGAAGAACTTAAAATGATCCATATGGAAACAAAGAAGGGCATGGGAAAAGAGTCAATGCAAGAAACAGAAGGTTTGAAAGAAGCAATGGCTAAAAGAAAATGCAGAGAGATTGGAAATTTTACGGAGGGTGAAGGTAAAGTGCCTAAAAGGGTGCATATGGAAGCAAAGAAGGACTTAACAACAAAGACAATGCAAGAAAATGAATGCTTTTTGGATGAGGGGGAAGGTGAAGAACCCAACAGGATTGATATGGAAACAAAAAAGGACTTTACAAAGGAGACATTGCAAAAAAGTGAAAATGTCAAAGAAGTGAAGGTAAAAAGAGAAGGAAGAGAGATTGAATGTTTTGCGGATAAGAGTGAAGACAAAGAATTGAAAAGGGTGCTTATTGAAACGAAGAGGGAGTTGACAAAAGAGACAATGCATGAAAATGATGATGTCAAAGAAGCTATAATCAAAAGGAAGGGCAAAGAGATTGAGTATTTTGTGGATAACAGTGAAGGTGAAGCTGAAGAACCCAAAAGGATGCATACTGAAGAAAAGAAGGATCTAACAACAGAGTCAATGCACGAAATTGAAGATGTCAAAGAAGTAAGGTTCAAAAGCAAAGAGAAGGAGATTGAAAATTTTGCGGATAAAGGTGAAGGTAAAGAACCCAAAATTAGGGAAGCAAAGAAACACTCAACAAAAGTGACAATGAAAGGAAGTGAAGATGCCAAAGAAGCAATGGTCAAAAGAAAAGGTATAGAGGCTGAATATTTTGTGGATAAGGGAGAAGAACCCAAATGGATGCATAAGAAAGCAAAGGACTTAACAACGAAGACAATACAAGATAGTGAAGATGAAGAATCCAGCAGGATGCATACAGAAGCAAAGAAGGACATAAAAAAAGAGACAATGCAAGAAAGTGAAGAATTCAAAGAAGCTATGGTCAAAAGGAAAGGTAAAGAGACTGGAAATTTTGTGGATAAGGGTAAAGAACCCGAAAAAATGCATATGGAAGCAAATAAGGATTTAACAACAGAGACAACACAAGAAAGGGAAGACTTCAGAGAAGCGATGGTCAGAAGAAAAGACAAAGAGATTGACTATTTTCTGGATGAGGGTGAAGGCGAAGAACCCAACAGGATGCTTATGGGAGCAAAGAGGGACTTAACAACAAAGACAATGCGAGAAAGTAAAGATGTCAAAGAAACAACATTTAAAAGAAAAGGCAAAGAGACAGAATCTATTATGGATCAAGGTGAAGGTAAGAAACCTGAAAGGATTCATATGGAAGCAAAGAAAGACTTGGCAAAAGATACAATACAAGAAAGAGAATATGTCAAAGAAGCAATTTTCAAAAGAAAGAGCAAAGAAATTGATTATTTTGGGGATAAGGGCAAAAGTGAAGAACTCGAAAGGACACATGAGGAAGCAAAGAAAGACATAACGAAAGAGGAAATGCAAGAGGAAGTTCAGAAGATCAAGCATGGTGCTACGAATTGTGATCAACAAAATGTACTCGGGAAAACTGTTAAAGGAAAATTTGAAGTATCAACTGAAGAGGGTCCCAAGCAGGTGGGGGCGCAAGATGGAAGTAGAGGAGTTAAGATTGCAAACATGGAAGAACCAAAGGAAACTATCAAAGAAGAAATGGATGAAACAAAAAGTTTAATGGAAAAGGTTCAAAGAGAAAAGTCTAAGAGTGAAGAAGAAAGAAGGGTTATTCAGAAAAACACAGCAACTGAGATCTTACAGAAGGAAACTGAAGAGTCCAACATTGAAAGAAAGTCCAGAGATGGACCAAATGTACCAAACAATATGGTCAAAGTTGTATTTGAAGTGTTGGGGACTTTTCAGGCAAAGCTTCCCAAGCAGGTGATGGAAGCAATTGCCCAAAATAAGAAGGATAAGAATGAATATGTTACTGTGAAATTAAAAGGAGAGGGATCTATAAAGATGCATGTTGAACCAAATGAGGCTTTTGATAAGGATGAAACTGAGGATAGAAGTGAGAAAGAAATTAGAAAGCCAAATCTCAAGTCTAGTGACCAAATAAGTGGGAAAGAGAATGTTGATTTTTGGGTATGTGATGAAAGCAAAAGACCAAAGTTTCTAGAGATGGGGGAAATACAAGGTGTCAAAGAAGACAATGCACAAATTGAGGAGTCTGCGAAGAAAATACATGGGGACAAAAATGAGAAGATACAAGTTGAAGAAAAAGGAAAGAATTCTACTCAAAAAGGAAGAGAAGGTCCTAAGATCCAAACGATGGTAAAGGATCAACATTGTTTGCAAGAAGAAATGAATAGAGGTAGATTTGAAGCAAGCAAGGCTGCAACAGAAGAGTTTCCTGTGAAAATGGTGGATTCACTAAGTGATAAAAGAGAGGGACTAAAAGAAACAAAGATAGAAGAAGCAACAGATGTCAAAGAAGAGTTAGTCAAGCAAAGGAGTGAGGAAAAGAAAACAAATGTCGAAGAAAAGGGTGAAGAAATCGAACGATCTATGAAGAAAGCAAAAGGAGAGAAATATGAAAAGATACAAGTTGAAGCAAAAGGAGGTTTGAGGAAAAAATTACCTGCGGAAAAAGATCAACAATGTTTGCAAGAAGGGATGAGTAAAGGAATATATGAAGCAAGCACAACAGAAAGAGAGTTTCCTACGAAAATAATAGACACACTTGCAAATACAAGCGAGGAAACAACGGATAAAGAGGTAGAAGAGCTGGCCAGAAGAAAGACTGAGGAAACAAATGTTGTTGAGTCTACAATTGAGGAAAAAGTTCAAGCGCCTAGTAGTGGAAGAATTTCCATGACTTGCAAAGAAGTACCAGAGGATAAACATCCAAAAGTATTAGGGATTGGATCTTCTGAAAGAGAATTGCAAGCAACTAAAGGCAAAGAGATGTTGACAACGCAAGAAGAAACTGAAAGGCCTAAGGAGAAAACTGTTGACAGAGATCAACAATATGTGCAAAGAGATGTTGCAGAAGGAGTTGGAAAAGTAGACACTATAGAAAAGGAAATGCCCCAAAAAGAATCTGTAGCAGACCCTGGCTCTATGGCTCAGAGGTTGGAAAAGAAAAGAGACTTGAAAGCAACTTCTGAAAGGGAGAAATACATAATAGCTCAAAATGTTGAAGATGAAAAGCCCGAAATACAGGAAGTAAATATAAAAGTTGATGTTGAGAAGGTGGATAAGAAGGGATACCAAACAAAGGCTGTAGAAGGGATGTTAAAAGGAGAACATAGTGCAGAAGTAGTTCCTGATAAAGAAAGAGAAAGGCCAAAGTTTGCAAAGATTGAAGAAGCTAAAGAGGCTTCCATTTCAAGACTACCATTCAAAAGAGAGATGGGAAAAACTATTAAAGCAGCAGAAGATGAGAAGCCTAAAATGGGGGGAATAACTCCTGAGTTTGAGAAGGCTAGTGGATTCAAACAGACTGCAGAAAAAACCCATGAAAGTAGCAAAAGAGAACATCAAAGGGAATCATCAGAAGTCACACCTAAAATAGAGATGAAACCTCCAATAATGACTCCAAAGAAAGAAGTTGAAAAATCAAAGAAGGAAGAGATGTCACCTATGCCTACAGCTATCCAAAGAAAAGAACCTCGTGAATTATCATTGCCAAGCAAGGACTACAAAATTCCAAAGATTGAGGAAGTACAACAAAAAAAGGAGGGAAAAAGAGCCATGCATGCACTAGAAGCAACCACTTCTAAAGAAGAACTTGCACAAGCTATAGCTACTCATTCAAAAGCAAAAAGTGAGATTGATGACCAACAAGTAAATAAACTCCCATCTCCATCTATAGAAATGCGGAGTATAGAGCCACGTGGATTAGAAAAGCTTGGTATGAAAGAGGGTGACTTTAAGGTTCAGAGTTTGGATCATATGAAAGAAGGAAAAGAACCCCTTCATTCCATAGACAGCACTGCAGCACCAGAAGTAGTTGCAGATGAAGCGGATGAACCCTCAAAATTTTCAAGTTCTTTTTCCACTCAATCATTTGAAGTTGAAAGAAAGGCTAAGATAGATGTTAGTTGTCACTATGAATCTCAAGATTCAGACTTCGACTCTGAAATAGATAGTGAAGCATCAATCAAAGGTGAAACAGACGAAGAAGTTGTACAAAGTGAGACACTACAGCCAGAGTCCCCTGAATATCAACAATGCACAAATAAAGCTCGAGAAGAAAGCCATGGAACACACGAAATTGAAGAAGGAAAGGCAGATGAAGAAGTAGATGAAGCTGATCAGGAAGACTCTCAACAGTTAGAGGAGCAAAAAGAATGTGAGGAGGAAGCCATTGGAGGGAAGAAGGACCAAAAAATGTCAAAGAAACTGATTGTTTCCACGATCATAGCCGGATCAGCCATTCTTGCTTCGGGAATATTTCTCTTTATTCGGCATAGAAGATCCAGAAAAGGGTATGTGTTCATTAAATCTAGTTTTCCATTTTTTATATGAAGAAAATTTTACAAGTAGGCCTGTTTTGCTTTCAGTGCTAAGTGATACTCAAAGTGAGTTGAAGTTCACATTTCAGCTCAATTTTTGAACTCATGGAAATTCAATGGAGAAGTTCATGCAGTGGCTTGTTTGCTCTGTACATAGCAAGGTCTTTGTTCTTTTGGTAAGCAAATTGGTATGCATGGCTTGGATCTTCTCATGTTTTACGATAAGAGAAAGAAAAATATATTGGCATGATTAACCAACCTTACACAATTAATAGTGGTTCTTATTGTAGTCCTAAAATGATTTGTAAAATGATCAATAATTTTATTTTTAAATTAAAATGTTCTTCTTTCTTGTAATTGATAAATTTTTTATGTTGGTATCATAGTAATTCATAATACTTATCATTTTAAAAATCCAGGGAATGGAGTTTTTGTCAGGAATGTTGCTTCGTTGTATGAGTGAGGGGAATGTGTTCTGTTTCGCAGTTGCTTTGCTGAAAGGGAGGACTTGTAACTGGTAACGATTTTGTTCCATTTGTTTATTTGTGATTACTAGCTAGTGTCTTGTCTGTTGTGGGGAATTTTTCTTTTATCCTGTTAAAACCATTCCTAGTGCATCAAACTTTACTTTTGATGATAATAATGTTTTTCTTCACTTTGTTTGATCTGATAGATGTTTATAATATTGCCTATCTATGTGCATCAGCATTAAGTTTTTATGCAAGCAAAAATGTTGAGTCATTGGGCCACCTGGTGTCTCCATTTGAAGCAACATATTGCTTTGAAGCTTGTATAACTATTTTATGTGTTGTAAATCTATGGTTAGATATGATGGTGTATTCTTATCATTGTTTTTTAGTGCATGTCTTGTATATGGTGAAGATGACAGTAATATAAAGATGTAAAAAAGAATGCACTTGATCTTTTCATCTTTATTACTTATTGAAATCAAATAAGAATGCTTAGATGATGCCTCTGCATTAATATTTTTCGTAAGATATTAATCTTTGTATGTGTGTGTATTAATTCATTTCAGAAAACAAGCAGTGGTGTTGAATTACTGGGGTGAATAGCGTTTGTTCTATATGCAGCTTCTATGCTCAAACAGACAATAATTTTGGATGTATGTGAACAAAATACTTGAATTATTTTGTGAAATTCTTTGCTGTAGGTGAATCAGTTTTCTGTTAACATCAACTTTTTTAACCATGTTAGTGATAGTTAGGCTCTTCCATTACTGCCATCAATAGCTTTATTAGTCTTTCCTCTTCAATTTTTCTTTCTTTTCAAAAGAAATTGTACTGCTGGAAATTTATTGTTCATTCTGCATCTTGTGTGGTGTTAATTAGAAGGAATGAGAGGCCATCCATTGTTGTTATGTATGCCACTGAACTGCAAAACATTGCAATTACTGAACATTCCAATATTAGACCCTGATATACGACATTTTTCTTTTGATATTACAATATGCTTGAAGTTGGAAATGGAAGCATGAGCACGTACGACAGAAAATCGTGTCTAGCTCAACCTTTGAGCATTAGCTAAGCCAAGGTACCATGAAGTGAATTCAAATGCTTATTATCTTAAAAGTTACATTGAAATTAAAATTTATAGCTTTAAAAATAGAGATATTTTTAAAGAGTTATGTAACATACAAAAAATATACTTATTTTGCTGTTATAATAGAATAAAAATCTATCAATACATTATTAATAATTTTCAAAACATCATATAACATGAAACGTCTGAAATACATAAAATATTATTTAGAAAATAAAGTTTTTACAAAAGTTTCGTGCAATTATTCTTCATCATAAAATTAATTCTTCTTTAGGCAAAACTTGAAACTTTGTTTTAGCTTTCACCTGCATTACTATTTGCTCCCGTGTAACGACACGATCATCGCAGTATCAACAAAACCACAAACACAAACAAAAAGGGTAAGCTAATGTAAACAAAACCAATCAAAATATATATAATTCATAATTTTATCCTCACAATCATTTATCTAAATATATTCAAATATTCAAACTATCATAGTCGTTCTCAATCACACACATTCATCACACGCATTCATCACACACACTCATTCACAACACCTAATATTCTAAACAAATTTTTCCGGAAAATTATATGGAATTCTTGACCTCTAAGACTAGCACCTGAATATGTTTCTTTGGTTACCGGGCCATAGATGAACCCTAAGAGTCTTTTTCACCTCCGGATTACCCTGTCTATTCCCTTTTTATGGTACTGACACATTAGGGTAACTCTTACATACACATATCAAAGAACTGATGGCTCAATCCACCCAGTGATAAATGCACGTTTCCGTCGACCTCTCACCACATGGTACTCCTGTCTACATGACTAGAATACCATTAAAAGTCTGGATACCCCATCTGATATCTCTAGATTTCCATATGTACACTAAAGCTATACCAAATAGTACCTCGTGGTAATTATCTAGCTTACACAAAAACACACACAACCAATCCAAAAATCATATTAAACCAATCTCATTAACATCAATCAATGTCATTTTTATTTACATTGGCTCCCTGCCATAACAAATTCTTTGGCACCTTTGCCATCACAATTCCTTATGACCTTAGTCACAATTCACAAAACAAAATTCACATCATTATCACCAATATCATCTCACAATCAAATTTCAATCATAATATATCACCAAATCACACATCACATAATTCAATAATTTAATTATAACCTTTTATCACATTTCACATATATATACTCTTCTAATATAAATTAGAACATGAATGATTATCCAAAAAAATATAAACTTTTGCTCAAGTAAAAATATTTTTAAAAACGTTTCGCTCATCCTCGCAGCATGACCTTTAATCACTCAAAAATTCATATCTTATGTTTTACACATTATTTTTATTTGAAATAAAAGCCATTGATTAGATAACATCTAGGGCTAAAATTGTTATGAAGGAAACTTTCCCAAATTCGTAACCAAAATATCCCAAAAGGGGTTCGTAATTTCAAAGAGAATAATTTTCGTAACAGCTTGACCTTTAATTACGAAAAACATCGTATCTTAAGTTATACATATCTTTTTTAGGTGAAATAAAAGTCAGGAGTTAGATAACATCTAGATCTACAACTTTTATGAAGAACACATTTTGAAATTCGAAACAAAATCAAGTCAAAATAGGGTCGCAATCTCAGCGCGAAACCCAAATCACACTTTTAGATATAATAATCAATATAATTTTCATAAATCTCACATAATAACACAAAAACACACCTAATAATCCAATAAATCATGAATAATTTTGTTTAATTAGCTTTCCTTACCTTTAAAGGATCTCAAAAAGAAATTCTATTCGGATAGAATTAATCTACTCTTCACGTTCTTTTCCCCAGTGTTCTCGAATTTTCAAAGAGATAAGAATTGAGGGAGAATTCTTATAATTGAGATAAATTTGAGAGAATGAAATTAAGATTTTCTAAAAACAAGAATGAAAAATGAGAAGATTAGAGTTAAATAAACTATTTATAATCTCTTTCCTTTTTAACTAATTGGACTTAGGGTTTACCATTTTTAAGAGTTATTTCAGTTTATTTGAAAAACTATTTTACTAACAATTGGTTCACTAGATTAATTTTTTATTTATTTTTTTCAACCAAATAATCAGGAGAATAAATTTCATTATGAGAATAAAAAAAATATGTAATAAATTTCTTTAATCAGTAATTCTTCGTTCAAAAATCAAATTGCTTGCTGTTAAAAATCTCAATCCAGTTCTTTCTATAACATCCTAAAATCACTTGAAAATTACAATTATATTAAGAGTAGACACTTGGATTATTTAGGGTAAACCTTCAAAATATTTCGGAATAATTATCAAACATTATTTTATATTTAGTGATAATTAAAATATTCTATTCAAACATTTTAAATAAAATGAACAATTTCAATTGAAAGCTATTCAAATTTAATATATTTTAATTTTTCTTGAAATTATAAAATTCACTATTCCAAAATAAATGATAAATTAAAAGATGTTAACATTTAATAACCTAACCATGATTTTGAAAATCCTACAAGTTAATTCAACTAATTGAATTGGGAAATTACCTAATAATGGGTCCAATTAGAAGTTAATACAAAATTGAATATTTTTCACAAAAATAATTACAAAATCGGTGCATTGAACTGATGCTTTTAAGAAATTTTTTTTTTCCAATTTTAAAATTTAATTTAAAATTTTAAAATAAACAAAAAATTTATATTTATTGATATACAAATTGATATAAATCATTTTATCATTTTTTTATGTTATAAAACATATAATTTCGTTATTTATTATTGTAATTTATTAATGACATAAATAAATTTTAAGTCTCCAATATCCCATAATTTTTTGTTCAAAACAGGTATCTAATTATTATACATTTGTTTAAGTCTATTTTATTACATCCATAACTTTAAATAACCAAAAGAGAAATTTAAAGATAATTTATAAATAAGTTAATAAAATCAACATAATAGTATGGATAAAAAAAATTTGAGGAAATTCAATCAAATTTTGATAATTTATTAAGTATTAAATTAGGAAAAAAATTATTAAATACTAAAAGGAAAATCCGATTATATAATGAAAAAATGAAACTTATTTAAATCTTTATTAATTGATATAATTATTATAATATATTTTAATCATTGTTTTATATTAATTTTGTATGTTAATAATTAAATACAATGACTTTTTATTTTTAGTATTATAAAATTAAGATATTGTAATTATTTAATAATATTATATATGTTTTATTATTAATAATAAAATTATTGAATAATTGAAATGAAAAACTTTTTAAAAATAAAGCGGAAGCGAAAAAGCATAACTAACCTCTAGTCAGTGCTCCAGATGAATTTCTCTAAGCATCGGTTCCAAACCCTAACTCTCTAGACCTGATGGTATGGAATACTGTAGAAGAGAGTGAATTTGGTGACCTTAAACTTTAGAGTATATGTGGTATTTATAGAGTTCTGACCATCACAGAGTTCATAACCACATAACGGTAAAAAATCAAAAAACTAGAAGATAATTGGCTTCAGAAAATGGACCACAAATATTTGTTAGGTATAATATAATAACAAAAAATATCTAACATTTTCCCACTTGGTCTATTTATTTCAATATCAATCTCAAAAGAAACTAAATATACGGATCATGGTGACAAGTCCTCTAATAATGAGTATTATCTCCCATGTATCACAATACATAAAGCCTCTCATCAAAAGCTCATAACTTAATGAATAAACCTTATGTTTATTCTAGGTCAAACTAAATGATATTTTTCAAGTTAAACAAATATGTGCACAACTAAATAAGAAATCATCAAACTGAATAAGAGTTTTACAAACCACATAATGGAACTAAGTCCCATATGTGCTACATGATCCTTAAAATTCTTTAGTAGCATGCCTTAAAGGATCGGTAATCAACAACTTAGTGCTAACGTGTTCAATGACCACTTTCTTTTTCCTTATCACATTCTCTTATGGCTAGATATTTTAATGTTGATGTACTTAATTCGACTTATTATTCTTAACCATAAGTACCGCAACAGAGTTGTCACAATGTATCTCAATGGCTTAACAATTAAGCCCAAATATAAAACTCTTCAACCATACCAGTAGTCTCAAACAAAAAACGAACTCAACTTCTATAGTGGAAGTAGTAGTAGTCTACTACTTCCAAATTTATTAGTTCGTCTACATATGAGCATGGAATCCTTTATTCCTTGAAGGTATCTTATTATCTTCTTTGTAGTTTTCCAGTGGTCAATACCTGAATTATTCTGATATCTTCCCAAAACTTCAACTACAAATGCAATGTCTGGTCTGATACAGACCTTAGACTTTCAACAGTTGAAGCATATAGAGTATTCTTCATGTGTTCCGGCTCAAAATCACTTTCATGATAAACCTCTCTAAAACTTTGTTAATATCTTGAATAGAATCACTACCACTAATCAAGTCATTTATAAGAAATCTTACATTTCTTGATTCCATAGTGCTATAGATGGACTATAGAATCTATACCCTTTAAATTTTTCAGCACATCTAATGAAATGTCCACTAATAGTCCTAGGGTCTAGTTTCTTCTCTTGTGGTAAACTCGGTTTCCAATATTTTAATAACCTCAGTTGGAGCTCGATTTATTATATAAACAGCTGTTGGGCAACAATCTCATGCTCTTGAAAAAATTTCACAAATGAACCAGTTGTCTTTCCACTCTTTGTGTATCTACCATAATACTTTCCACCTATGTCTGATCTAAATTCGTTTTATGTATTGTAACTCTACTTTAGTCTTAACAATTTTGAAAGCATTTTATCCTTAGAACGAAGCAAGTAAAGGTACATATATTGTGAGTAATCATCTATAAAGGTGATGAAGTATCCTCATTCATAACACATCGCTTTAATTCAGAAGAAACATGCATGGAATTATGAGTGGTTTCATTTTGTAAATGGAGGAAAAAATCATTTCGTAATTGACCAAAACCAACAACCTTGATTTATTCATAAGGTAAAACCAAAATTAATAAAATGAAAAGAAAATCTCAAAGGTACAAATTTGAAATCAAATCCTTAAAAAACTTAGAAACATAAAGGTATTTTTCGAACATAAAACGAAAACCACTACTCAAAATCAATATGCATGTCCCCACATGTGAACTCATCCTACTTCCTAAATAAAGGTATTGTTCACTTCCCATTGGTTTCTTCAAGTTTTGCATATCCTTTCTTCTCTAGCCAATTCTTAAATTTTACACAATTCTTCTTCATGTGCCCCTTTCCTCTTACAGAAGAAACACTTAGATATTTTCTTATAATTATTTTCTCTTAATTCGGGAACACCACACTTGATATCAGAAAAATTCACAGATTGTGAAACTACAAAAATACATACTCATTATCACAAATTGAGACTATAATGAATGTCATGTGTTACCAATGTAAAACATGCTTTGATGAATCTAATAACATAAAACTTGCTTGTGGGCTAAAGTTCTATTCAATTTAGACTTATACTATATGCTGAATGTCATATTTTACCAATGTAAAATATGCCTTGATGAATCTAATGACATAAAACTTGCCTGTGGGCTAAAGTTCTATTCAATTTAGACTCATAACTTTATGACAAATGTCACAGTTTTACCAATGTAAAATATGCCCTGATGAATCTAATGACATAAAACTTGCTTGTGGACTAAAGTTCTATTCAAATTTGACTCATCACTTTATGACAAAACTATTAGACTATGTTCCCTTTTCTCAATCCCTGTGGGTAAATTAAGAAATATAATCCAATATTTTATCCTAATTAATCACACAAATATAATCAAATTCCTGTGAGTACATTTCATCATATTACATGTAATTAATTACAATTAATGCTTATAATATTATATAAGAAATTAAAGATGTTGTGGCTACTCTCTAATTTATCAAAATTATATCTTCTACCAAACATTAAAAGAACCAAATATTTGCATTTAATATTCTTGATAATGCAAACAATCAAATAATATATTTTTTTTAAAAGCATATATTAAAAATATAAATAACTAAATATATCCCATGATATCTATATTGTAGAGTGGTTAATATTTTGGAAATCTAAATCCAAACACCCCACATAGCTCGGTTCATTTATTGAGAAAAACCAAAAATTGCATAAAACCCAAAATGCAAATCTAACGAAAGACCAAAATAATTTAATTCCAAAAACAAAATCTCATATGCCCCAAAACATTTTAATTACAAAAACAAAATCTCATATGGCCCAAAATATTTTGATTCCAAAAAATCCTATATGACCCAAAACATTTTAATTACAAAAACAAAATTTCATATGGCCCAAAATATTTTAATTACAAAAAAAATCATATATGGTAAAAAACATTTTAATTACAAAAAAAAAATTCATATGACCCAAAATATTTTGGTTCCAAAAATCCTATATGGCCCAAAACATTTTAATTACAAAAATAAAATTCTATATGACCCAAAACATTTTGATTACAAAAACAAAATCTCATATGGCCCAAAACAATTTGATTCCAAAAATCCTATATGGTCCAAAACATTTTAATTACAAAAACAAAATTTCATATGACCCAAAACATTTTGATTCCAAAAATCTTATATGGCTCAAAACATTTTAATTCCAAAAACAAAATCTCATATGGCTCAAAACATTTTGGTTTCAAAAATCCTATATGGTCCAAAATATTTTGATTACAAAAACAAAATCTCATATGGCCCAAAACATTTTGATTCCAAAAATGTCATATGGTCCAAAACTTTTTAATTACAAAAAACAAAATTTCATATGGCCCAAAACATTTTGATTCCAAAAATTTCATATGGTCCAAAACATTTTAATTATAAAAAACAAAATTTCATATACGGAAATCAGAAACTGGGAAAACGCATTCCCAGTAATGTCGTAATATCGTTTCAATTAAATACCGAAATTAGACCCATGTATCTAATTAAAGCCCCCAATATTTGGGGAAAATTGCATAATAAATCAAATTTCAATACTCATACAAAAATTGATTTCAAATTGAACATGAATATATAAATCTTTTTACAAAACAATATGAAAAATGCATATTTTATAAATTTCTTTTACAAAACAACTTATGAAAGATACATACTTTATAAAAATAAATCCAGAGCAAGGCAGAGATAAAACCTGGTTCTGATATCAAATGAAAAACTTTTTAAGAAATGAAGCGGAAGTGAAAAAGCATAACTAACCTCCAACCATTGTTCCAGATGAATTTCTCTAAGCGTCGGTTCCGAACCATAACTCTCTAGACCTGATGGTATGGAATACTGTAGAAGAGAGCGGATTTGGTAACCTTAAACTTTAGAGCATATGTGATATTTATAAAGTTCTGGTTATCACAAAGTTCATAAACACATAACGGTAAAAAATCGAAAAACTAAAAGATAATTAGCTTCAGAAAATAGACCACAAATATTTGCTAGATATAATATAATAACAAAAATATTTGCTAATTATAATATAATAACAAAAAATATCTAACATGAAACGTTAAACTAATTAACTTAATCGATACAATTTTTCAATGATTAACTTTTCATGGCATCAATATTCAAGGATTGAATAAAATAACGCCATGGTCGATTACGTGTTTCAAGCTTTCTCGAAGCCAAAATGATAGAATTCAAGAGATTGAATTTGTAAAACTTGGTCCCAAAATATTTTCCAATTTAATAAAAAAAAATCTTAAAATAATTTAAAATAAAAAATCTTAAAAGAATTTACACAATTCATTTCAATTTTAAGATGCCGAGAGGATGATCATAAAATTTCTTCCTAATATGATCGCAACTCATAATATTTAAGATATTTAAAGCATGTAACAAAAAGTAAAGAGTTAAGAGTTAAAAAAGAAAAAAAAAATTTATAATAGATTAGATTTCATTTCTATAACTATTGTGATTATATTGATCATTAGTTTATTCTGTCAAGTTTTCCTTTTTTGATTGGGTCTATTAATTAGTTAGTTTTTTTAAGTTTCAATTAATTTTATAGTTATTTTTGTTTTATTTTTATTGGTTAATCAATGAATCTTAGTGTTTTTTTTTTCATGTTAAATACTTTCCTTTTTTTTAAAATTGTGTTATGACATCATTCTTGTAATAAAGAACTTTTCATAAATCAACTTCTTTTTTTTCCTTAATTAGTCATTGTTGATAATGTTAGAACAAGTTAGATCACCTTATTAATTCTGTAAATTTTTTTTTTTTTATTTTAGTGAAAATCCTATTTTCTTGTTTTATGTTTTTTTTACTAAGAGTAACTTTCATCAATGAGAATGTAATATAATTGTTGCTCTTGAAACTAAGAACAAACAACATTTTGTCTATGGCACTCTTGTTTCATATATTTCATGCGTGAAGTTTGGATAAGGAGAAGATATTATCAAAGTTTCTTCAATGGTGAAAGAGAAGAACAAAGAATCAAAAGAAAAAAAATATAATCTAAGGAAAAAGAGAAAAAGACATAGAAAAAATATTTCTCATTGATAGCAAAGAAGAATTACAGAACTAAATATATACTTTAAGGAAAAGCAAAACTAAAAAAATTATGCTAAATTGATCTAAACAAATAACTAAAACATTTAAAATAATTAACAGCTTAAAAATAGTTAATAAATAGACAATGATATATTGTAATCCTCTCGAGTTGGAGAAAAAATGTTTTTAGAGACAACTTACTTGTTAGATCTTTAAACTTATGTTTTAATTTGTCATATCCATAACAGGTTTCATTCTAAATCAAACGAAGTATTACTTGAAAATCATTTTTGAATATGAATTAACTGGTTGTAAATTAGTCAATTTGTTTCTCAATCATTTTGTAAAATTGAATTCTAATGATTGGTAGGTGCAATTAACTAACACCAAGATTGCTTTTATTATCCAATATATTAGTCAGTTTGTTTCCAAACAAATAACCCCTCATATGTAGGCTGCTTTAAGAATTTTAAGACATTTGAAAGTTTCCTTTTACATGAGATTTTTCTATTTTGTTCATAATGATCATAAGATTCAAGCTTTCTCATATTCAAATTATTAGTAGATGCTATTTTTTCTTTGATAGATCTTTAATATCATGAAAATTAAAGAAGTAATATATAATCTCTAAGTTTTACAAAGATAGAATATAGAAGCTTAGCTTCACTTGCTTATGAGTTACAATGAATCAAATATATTTATGATGACTTGTGCCTCAATATTCTAGTTTGTTTTTTTTTATTTGTATTTTCTTAGAAATCTATCATTCAACTTACATAAAAATTCTTCCTCTCATTAAAAAAAAAACATTGAGGTTAATTGTCACCTCATTCAGATCAAGATACAAGAAGGTCTTATTTTATTGTCCCATGTTCCTCCGGTTATCAATTGGCAAATGTTTTCTAAAAAAAACTTGTATCCTAATCTTTTTCTACAAAATGTCTCCAAGTTGGGTTTTGTTAACATTCATGACTCAATGATTTCTAGAAAAATCCTTGTACCCTAATCCTTTTCAACAAAATGGCAGCAAGTTAGGTCTTATTAATATCCATGACTCAATGTTTTCTAAAAAAAATTCGTGTACTCCAATCCTTTTCAACAAAATGGGTGTAAGTTGAGTCTTGTTAACACTCATACTCAATATTTTCTAAAAAAATAAAAAACTTTGTACCCCAATCCTTTTCAACAAAATAGGTTCAAATTGGGTTTTATTTTGTGAGTAATTAACTCAATTAGTTAGCTTTTTAATTTTCAACTATTTTCGTAGTTCTTTTTCTTTTTCTTTTTTCTTTCATTGATCAATGAATCTTTAAGTTTTTTTTTTTTTTCTATGTTGAATTCTTTTTTCTTTTTTTCTTCTCAGCTTAGATTCTTTTAAATCAAGCTATCATGTGTATTGCTTTTAAAGTGAAAGATGTTATAACTCATTTACTACAAAATATATCTATTAACACATTAGTCAATCTTACCATTTTAAGAAAGATAAGGTAAGTATTTCATCATATATCACCATTTCAAGTTAGTAAATGCATTAAATATCATTTAATATTATATAATTATTTTCTTTCTTTATATGAAGTTCTAGAAAATGATTATGAAATATTTTCAAGGATCTCCAATGTTCAGGAATTAGTTCATCAAAGAAACGATCATAAAAAAAAGTGATTCGTAATCTCTGATGTAAAAAAAAAAAAAAATCATATTTAAAGCTCTCTACTTTATATTTTAAATATACTTTAAAAAAAATCATATTAGATTTTTAAGTCATTTTCATCATTAAGATATTATATCTAGTCCAAATAAATTTTAAATATTTTTTATTGAGTAAGTGAGTAAGCTCGAAGAGACTATTTGAGAAAAGAATACTTAAATTATTGATTTAAGAAATTAAAAGAATAATTGAGATAAATTAAAGGTGGCTTGTAAATATTTGTAGCACTTGGTGATTTAAAAAAAATGATCTACTCTCAATAATTAGTATAAAAAAAATTATTATATTTTTTTTCTTTAAAAACATGTTTCAAAGGTATATTTATAAATGAAATAGATAAAAAAATCACAATTCAATATGTTATTATGATTTTTCATTCTAACATAACTATCAATAATTAACCTATTTTGAGCTTATAAAGCCATAAAAAAAAATATATAACATATTACAACATTATGTAATTTATTACAACGTATTGTTCAAGCAAATTTAAATTACTAAAAACAACTTTCTTAATAAATTTTATTCTTAATAACCAACCACTTTATTCACTAAAACAAAGTAAGTTGGATTTATTTAATTTTGAAAAAAAAAATATTTCATTAACATTATGAGATATAAGGGTGATAAAGGTATGTAATGTAAGAATCAAGTTTATTAGTTTAAGGATAGAAGTATTTTAACTCTAAATTTTAAATACTAAATCTTAAATTAAAATGTTAAGTTGAAAATTTTTTAAATAGAAAATTTAACTATTCAAATTTTATCTTTATAAAAATTAGTATCTCTTTAGAACTAGTTTTCTTTATCTTCTTTTTAAGATATTGACTTCATTTCTTATTTCTTTTATGATTTGAATTTATCTTTATGAAAGTCATGGAAGTCATGGAGAGTAAATCATTTTTATTCAATGAAATTATATTTAAAGTAAATTCTCCTTTTTCCTATGTTTTTCCTCAATCTTTTGGTGTATGGTTTACATGTGGGCCTTAAAGTATGTGCATCCTTTTAATGTTAAAGTTAAAAGAATTAGAACAATAATTCATGGTAAGGGAAACTAGTTATTTCAAATGGTATTAGTGTACCCTACCTTAGAAGATTTGAATATGGAGACATGACTTGGTTATAAGTATTGATTTTTATAAGAATTGTTTTTAGTGTGAAGCATTATGATATTGCTTGAATTTTGGGTTATATGTGTAATAAAAGTTGCTTCTTATAATTATGTGAATTGTATTGAGATTTTATATTTTAAAGAAGATGTTTCTCAATCCCTCCATAATGTGTTAAGTGTTGATGATAGAGATGTGTTGGATTATTGTATGAATAATAAAACCAATGATGTTGTTATTGAGTTGATGTTTATCATTTTATTTTTCAATTGAAAATCAGTAATTTGAATTACCATTGATGTGGTGGAAATTGAGATTTGGGATGAAGTGCTAATGATAAGTATGTTTCTAATTTGAAATTTTAGCTAAATTTAGATAAGGATCAAATGTACCATTTTGGTATTTAATGATTTAAAATGTAGATTTTTAAAATATTGGTTTAAATAGGATAAATCTGACTTTGGTTATAGTAAAAGAACTAATTCTGGTATATGAAATCTAGTGTGAGGGTTTTGGACTAACTTTCAATATTGTGGTGCTCATTACATTTGAAATTATTTGATTGAATACACTTAACTTTATGTTTAGTTTGATTCGTATTATAAAATATTAAGGAACTTAACTAAATTGCTATAAAACCAGTATAAATAAGCAAGAAACTCTTTTGAGTAAGTCAGAATTTACTTAAAATGTTTTAGATCAATTTGGAACATTCTTTGGAAATCTATAGAACTTATTTTTTTGCATAATAGTCATTGAGCAACCAAAAATTCACTCAATAAATTCTTTTTGAATGAAAACTCTAAAGTTTTGATCATTATGCAATCATATTATCGTTCAGAAAATTTATTTCAATGAAAATGTAAGAGTTCATCCATTAAGCGACTAAATTAATCGTTGGACAATCAAGTTGCTTGTTGAGCGAGTAGAATCATAGTTGAATGAATTTGGACATGTGTTTAATACTTTGAGCAAGAAAACTTGTAGTTATTACATTTCACTAAAATATTATATTTAATCAAATTTTTCATATTTAAATAGTATTACGATATGATGAATGGTAAATTAAAAAAATTTATATATATATATATATATATATATGAAGGAATGTTATGTATATGATATTTATATAAATGTTTAGTTATGAATAGTATATAATATTATGATATGAATATAGGGAGTAATAAGTGGATAATTCCCTTGTGTGATTTGATTGTGTGTGGGTGTATTAAATTTAGAAAATTTATTTAAGATATTCTAACTCTACTGATATTAGAATCACAAATTAATATATCAAGTGGTGAGAATTGAGAGAGGTTCATATTACTATGTATGCAGTGTGAAATATACTCCAACTTAAGTTTTGGAAATTTACCTTTAGTTCAAATAATCTTACCTAGGTTGTAAATCCAGTCTAACGGAATTATGAAATCTAAAATACCCATTCAATGCAAATATGTATAATACAAACCATCAGGTGTTAAGTGTTGAGTTGTGGAAAAATATTAATGAATGAGAATATATGATATAATTAGAGGACTAATAAATACTTAAAACGTACATAATGTGATTTTGTATTGTATGAATAAAAATATAATAAATTTAAAAAATTTGGAATGATGATTAAATAATAAATTATAATCATTGAATTATATAAATTTTACTTAGTCATATATTAATTTGAATTACTAATTTAAATTTTCTATTATCATTGTATCATACCATAAAACAATATTTAGCACTAATAGACCAAATGGAAAATTTTGTAGTTGAAATTCTTATTTTATTTTATGTAATTTTGAAAATTTTAGATATATGTGATAAGTCAAATTTTAATATAAAATAATATATATAGAGAATGTTTAATTTTGCTTAATGTATAAAGGGTTTATATTTTTTAGATGACTTCTACTTAACTATACAACTTGTTATGGAAATATATGGCATATGAGCAACTTAGGAAGAGGAAAAACCAATCATACAAAGGTGAAACGAAGATTGATGCAAGGCATGTAGAAATGTTTTACTGATTCCAATTAATTGCATAATATTTATACAACTGGTTCACTTCTGTTTATGAATTAATTTTTTATTGTTATAGAGAGGAAAAAAAGGCTTCTTTATTTAATATGAAATTTTTAAGACTAGCTTAGGTCATGACTTAGGTAACTTGATAGTGATAACAATTCATTTTATGATTTATATAATGAGTATATTATATTAATGAAGCATAAGAATGAAAGGAACTTATCAACTTCTCATAATACCATTTTTATTCATTGTATGATTTATAATCAATTTTAATTCCTTCGAAGAAGAAATTAAATTTGAAGGAAATAATATCATTCAAAGGTTTAATATACTACTTGATATTTACATACTATAGAGAATTTGGTTACAATACTGCCTCATATGGAGTAATGGAGTTTGTACACTGTTGGTTACACATAACACTTTATCACCTTTTGTTTTCTTTGTTACACAACCCATTATTTTTCCTTTGTAGTACATATTATGAAAAAGAAAAAAAAGAAAACTACAAAGAATTTGAGAAGAATATGATTCAAACATCAAATTTGATCACTCTTTTTTATTTGATCTTTATTCCTTTATTTTATTTTTTTAGTTTGTTATGTTCTGTGTTTAAAATTTTTCTATTAATATTTATTCGTTTTACTATTATTTTCAATCATCTAAATGTAAGCATTTAAGTCCTCCATTCATTAAGAATATGAAAGATAAAGTTCTTAAAGTTTTAAGGTAAATTAAAATTTTATATTAGATAAAAATGAGAAGATTGAATAATATATAAATAAAAAAAATATAGTAACTTATCATCTTAAGATTTTGAATTGAAAAGAGTGTACCAATAAGTAAATATCTCCCAATATTTATACCTTCTTATATATTTAATAAGAAAAACATAAAAAAATACTTACAAAGAAATATATATATATATATAAACAAATTTTAATAAAAGATATAACTCAAACCGAGATAAAAAAAAAATATTTTTAATCTTTTAAAAATTTATGAATTTCATATCTTGTTTTTAATTAGAAAAAAATATTTTTTTGTCTTAAAATTTTTACAAATCTTATATTTGATTCTTGAAGAAAATATTTATTTAATTTTATTTCTATCATTATATTAATTCTTTCTAGCGATTCCTAAATATTTGTACTGGACTTATATCATATATTAAAGTAATACATTTAACAATAAAGACTAAAACTACATAAATATGAAAAGTAAATGGATTACTAAACAATTTCATTTTCTATACAATCTCTATGCTCACGAATCAGTCGAAGTTGTTTTGGATTAACATTCTGACTTTTGATATTATTTTCACTGTTTTCCTTTGAAATTTTTACAATTTGAAACTATCGGAGTTAAAGAAATAAAATGAAATTATTCATAATAATGTAAAAAAATATATATAATCATCCATAAATTAGAGATTCTCTTTAAATATTCTTTAAAATGGTATTCATTTAATATGAGTTATATATTCTACCTTATTCAACATAACTTTTATTGTTAGAGAATAAAAATAGTATTTGAGAATTCAAGTAAAATTATCTTAATAATAGGGTTTCAGAAAAAATGTAATTTTTTAATTACCATAATTTGACTTTTCTTTTGTAAACAAATAAGACACTTTCATATTTATGTGGGTCGTTTATATAGAGTAATATATAAAACCTGAGATACCCAGCTCCTAAATATCATAAAAAAAATCACCAAATTTTATTCATATTAACCTTTTGTTGAATGTCTTTTTAGAGTATTACTTAACCATCTTCATCTCATATTACATGTATGTAAATTAATAAATTTAATAATTCTTAATCTTATACATCAATGTTGTTCTTAATTATTATCTTCTAATTTTCTAAATGACCAAGAGAAATATGTGGCAGAACAATTGTGATGTTTACCTGAAAAAACAATCCTGATAAAAGAAAATACTATCATTGACTTTATGAAGAAGTCATACCTTGACCAGATCCAAGAACTAATGTCATCTCACTCTCACTAATCTCCCAAAGAAATTCAATTGCATCTTTTTATATTTTTCTTCTTTTCTTTTTACTATTTTTAACCAATCTGATTATCCAAATTTTCACTTTTTTTTCTTCCTGTTTAAACATTGATTAGATATATACTGTGAAAATGTTCAAATTTTACTTACATGGCATAAAAATAGAGAATATGTCAGATTTCTAATGTTATAAATATATTCTTCCTATTGAAACATTTTTACAATATTTTACTGAAAGAAAAAACAGAGGGCAGAGACCAGAACATTTGGCAGAAGAAAGTTATTTTACGTTGCTTGAAGGACAAATGCAGATAGTGCAACAAAAGAATAAATTGACTTGTGATAAATAAGTCACACCTTGACCAGATCCAAGAAATAATGTCATAATCTTCCAAAGAAATTAAATTCTAGATGATAGTTGACCAAGTCAATGTCAAAGCACTTTATGAACTTTTGACTGGAAACACAATCTCTTAACAGATTCATCGAACTCAGTCTTGTGACAGATTCATCTCTGCCATAGCACTACATAGTTGCGGTCACATCTAAATATAAAATACTGGGAACAAATGTTCTGATAAGACAAGTAATAATAATACGTGAATTATATCAGTTAGAATATTTCTTTATGGATTTTCCATTTTTCTACTTAAATTGGTGAATAAAATCTTTGTTAGAAGATGTTTTCTCAAACCGAATTGAGGGTGAATTTTGAAGTAATGATAAAATCATCTCTTAATAACTTTTCATTATTAATTCTAGTTCAGATATTGTCTTTTTTATATGCAACGATTAGACCATGTACAATGATTTTTTTTTCCTTTTCTTCCATACTCCTTGCATGGCACTGCTCACCCTAATTTTTAGGTTGTCAAGCTTCATTAGCAATTTGATTAATCGCTCGTAACTTTTTCATACTAATTCATCTTTATTAAGGGATTACCTCTCATTTTGCGTGTATCTGCCCAATAAGCTCTCTCTATTTCTCATCAATTTGTTATGTTCACCTCCATTTTGTACGCCTGGTTGTTGGTTTTTGGGTAATTGAAGATCTAAAAACGGATTTGGAATCGCTAGAGTCATTGACTTCACACACTCATACATTTAGGAAATCAGAATTGTAAGAAAAAGATCATACAACTCATACTTAGTGAATTGATAAACATGTCATAACAACGAATATAAGGAAGAAAAAGTGTCACTGAAGAAAGAATAGCCAAAGGGACCCTAACAAATGCACAGTCTGCAGTTAATATTTTGAGTAGATTTGATGGGAACTTCCCAGTGATTTGTGATAAATAATCCACTGGGAAGTAGAAAACTTAAGACAACGGAGGAGCTAAAGTCAGGCATATTCGATTTTAGAGAACAAACACTACACGCTTCATTTTTTGATTTACAATACTCCAATTCAAATTTCTTCTTGACTAGAATCAAACTTCTTGTGGATAGAGGCATAGCTTTTATGTAAAAATGCACGGGTTATATAATTACAACAATAGAATGTGTTTTCATTTTATACAAAAAAAAATCACACCAACCACATGTTTGCAAGTACAGGAGCTATATAAGGAAAATGTATTGAATTACAAATACTCACGATCAGAATCAGCTATAATGAGGATGCAGCATAACACTGATAAAAGTGATTATACAATAAGCCACATCACAACACAAAAAGAGAAAAAAGTAAAAAGCATAGACCACGAAGGTCTACTTCAAATATCCTAAACTCTATACATTTTTTGTTGTTCATAGATACAAGAATCCTCCCCTTTACATACCATACTGTTGTAATGATCCTCAATTCAAATCACCATATCCTCTTACCAGTCCTTGGTTATCCTCCTAGTCATCTTTTAGTCATTCACAAACTTCACTCATCTAAGCAAAATCAGGCTATGATCTCAAATTGCATTGTTGAGTTAAGCATCAACAAACAAACAGTGTTTTTACTTTTTACCCTCTGCCATGAGTGTCAAGCCCCTCAGTTCTGCTGCGCACAATTCTGTGAAACACCTCCCTCACTTGGTGTTCCATAGGGTCCAATCCATCTTTCAAGGCTTCACAAACCCTTGAAACATCTTGCACTTTCTGCCGAACCTCTTCTGCCTTCTTCTCACTCAAAGGAAACTGCACAGAATCAGCCAACTCATTGATTACCCTAGCACACTTCTCAATCTGGTGAATCTCCTTCAGCAACCCACAGGTGTTCTTCCTCTCTCTCTTCTTTGACTCCTCCACGATCCGCTCGTGCAGCGCCACCAACGGAGCCGCCCACAGGAACTGCCTCGGCACCGAGAAATGAAGCCCCAGCCCACGGTCCTGGCAGGGAATTGCGGCCACAAGTGCCCACATAACAAACACCAGAATACAACTCATTGTGTAAATAGGCATCGCAAGGCCATTAGTGGCAACAAGATCATTAGCCTTAGGAGGGGACAGGTTGTTCCAAATGGCTTGAAGCTGCCTAGCAGCAGACCAATTCCTTGACACACTCCAAGAAAGTGACCTAAAATGCCCAAAGGAATTATGCTGATTATTGCTATGGTGATGATCCCTTGAACCATTGGTGTTTCTACCAAAAGACCTGTTCCTATGAGCTATAGAACCACTGGAGTTGGAGTCCTTATCATCAAGCATTCCAATAGCCAAATCAACAAGCGCCTTCTTGGCGCGGCGAAATTGGCCCTCACCAATGTTCCTCTTGTGATCCAATGCACAGAGAACAATCTCCAAGAGCTTCTGCCACTGTCTAATCTGCTCAACCCCATCACGGATTGCGTTGCACACATCAAGTGCCTTCACACTCCTTTCAAAAAACTCATTCACCATGCGATCCAAAGGAGGGTGCTTCAACACCTGAGCCCTGTGGTTGTGGAGAATCACCCTGAACTCCTCTTGGCAACCCAGGAACGAATCCAGCAGCTTCCTGACCCATGAAAGGGAGAGCAATTCACCACTTTCAACTGAAGATAGCTCCAGGAACCGCTCAGTCACATGCTTCTGAAACAAATCAAGCTCTTGCTCCATGCTCGAACCCTCCATCGAGTGAACCTGAACCCCACGAAGATTCAAAACAGAACCTTGAAATTCCGCCGTAGTACGCATTCTCACACTCTAGGTTTTAAATAGCAGTTATAGTTTCGTCACGATCCTTGGTATTGCGAGAAATTGTGAACAAATGCAAACGATTCAGCCACAATTGCAGTTACGGCAACTCCAAAAACCTTTAAGTTGCAGCAAAAATCAGGATCGGACAGTTTTTCAAAACCTTGCTCACCCACACAGGAAGATCACAGACCCAGTTGTAAAATAACAAACCGAATCGAAAAGTATGACACTCTCTCTCCAATTTGAAAGCTTTAGTGAGAGACAATGAAATTGTACTACCCAGGAACGAGAAACTCCAGTACAGAAAGGGGAAAGTGCAGAACTTCGAAATGGAAAAACCCAGAAACGAAATTCGAATAGGGTTGGGACCCAGGTGGGAATGGGAGAGTGGATTGAGAATGTAGGAAAAAGTGAGAAACTTGGGAGAGGAATGAGACAAAGAGTGAAGGAAGAAGAGAGGAAATTGGATGAGGGTTCCGAACTCAGAAGGAGGGTTATATATTGGGGATAATCGGAATTTGGACCGCGTTTAATGGTTGTTGGAAAATTAAACAAAAAAATGGAAAAGGTTTAAAATAAAATAAAAGAAAATGATTTTGTTAAAAGTTATTTCCATAAGGGGAAGTTAAAAATTTTATTAATTTTGATGGTTTGTTATTAGCGGAAGTTAAGGTTGTGTGAAGGGCAAGGTTTGGCACACGGTTGAGACACGGTGGCAAGATCTCATACCGAGGATTGATTGGTTCAATTCAAAGTCTGCTTCTAAAACCTTCTAAATCCAATTTAATTTATCTTCCATAAAAATATATTAATATTGTCTTTAAACTTTTAAAATCAATAAATAAATAAAAATTTCAATACTGAAACTTTCTAAAGTTTCATGGAACTAAAATTTATAATTAATTTAATTATAGTTTAAAAAAAATAAAAATAATTTATTTATATGTAAAAAAAAATCTAATAAAATAAATTATAATATAATATTAATATTAAATTTTAAGTTTAACTTATTTTTATAAAAATTAATTTAATAAAATAAAATTTATATATTTTATATATATTAATTTTGAATTTTAATTTTGAATTTGTAACACGTAACTTACTTTTTTACGATGGATATACAAATTACGTTATATGTTTATAACTCATTAATATTTATTATAATTTTAATTTAAAATTATTAATTTACTTTTTCGAATATGTGAATAATAAATATGTATGAAGTTAAAGTGTGTCTAAAATAACTTAATTTTAAATAAAAATTTTAAAATAATTATTAAAATATTATTATATATAATATTTTTAATAAGTAACTTCACAAATTACGTTATATCTTTATAACTTATTAATATTTATTATAATTTCAATTTAAAATTATTAATTTACTGTTTTGAATATGTGAAAATAAATATGTATGAAGTTAAAGTGGGTCTAAAATAACTTAATTTTAAATAAAAATCTTAAATTAATTATTGAAAAAAGTTATTGTATATAATATTTTTATGTGATTAAATGATAGTGTAGAAAAGTTTTATTTTTTATCTCACTTGTCATGGAATGAGACTTTTATTTCAATTTTTTTAATCGTTTAATCTTGAAGTATTTATTAGAGTAAGATTAACACGGGTATCGTCCCATTTTCATCAAGTCTTATATTAAAAAAAAAAAAAAAAAAAAAAAGTTTGTAACACGTGCAGCAACCATTTCTTCTAGAAGCGACGTTCTCTATTTGAGAAATTAATATATATATATATATATATTAATTAATGAAAATAAGTAAGAAAATAATAATAATAATAATAATAATAATAATAAATAAATAAAAAATCTAAACACCAATTAATTAATTTGCATGCAGAACTTTAGTTGAAAGGTATCATTGATAAAATAAAAATAGCTTATAGTTAAATAATTTGCTGGTAAATATAATAGATACTATATAAGTTATCAATTTTTCTCTCTTATTTCATGCCAAGTTTTAAGTTGAGTTTGATAAAAAAAATAATAATAGAAAAAAAAAACATATAGAATGAGTTCAATATAATAAAAAATAAAAGTTTTATTTAATGAAATTTTAAAATATATATTTTTTATTTGTTTTAAATCATTATTTTTTTATAAAAAATCTCTAATTTTTTTATTTTTTTCAATATTTTTAATCCATTTTTTGAAAATTAAGGAGTCAAATTTATTTTATTAAAATTTTGAATAAAATAGATTTTTTTTCTTTTAACTTCTTTGCTTTATTAAAAAGTTGGGTGCATGGGTTTTTAAGATGGTTATAGATGGAGATGAAAAGATAAATTTATATTAATTTAAGTTCATAATTGAAGTATTGTTTTATATAGTAGGTATTTTAAGAATAATTTAATGTATTTTTAACTTGATTCCATTTCATTTTGAAATTTGTGGTTATTTAGAGTAAGAGTTTGAGATAAAGGAAGTAAATCATTTTAAACATCGTAATTAAGTGGTATAATTAAATAAGACATATTTTACTTGAATGAAAATATTTAGAATAAATTCTAGTTTTTCTTAAAGAAAAGTTATATTATTTAAATAAGAAATTCGTTATTTAAACGAAAATGAATGGTAAGAATTAAGTATTATCCGTCTCATTTTAATTGAGTAAGAATATTTGAATTAAAAAAAAAATATCTCTTTAAAGTGGTTAGTTTTTATTTATATATATATATATATATATATATGAACTAAAAAATAATTTAATGTAATGAAATTATTGAAAAATTGATAATATATAGATATATGAAAGGATAATGGCTTAAAAAAATGAAGAAATTATGTATAAAAAATTGTAATTTACAAAAAGAATATTATCATATTTATTGTATAATATGTATTAAATTTTGTAGATATGAAAATAAGATATCTAGATTTTTAATATAAACAAATATATCCTATAATAAAAATTAATAAATATATACAAGTTAATAAAAAAAAGTCTGTAAAATAAAAAATTATATTTTAATTTAACCATTTATCATAAAATATAATAATGTCAATCTCTTATATTTAAATTATAATTTTTTGAAAATTAACTAATTTATTATGCGAATATAAATATCTTTAATAATTTAATAATTAAAGTATGTTTAATAAATATAATAGATAATATTTATATATAATATTTTCATATATTTTATTTATTTTAAAATCATTTTGAATTATAATGGTATAAATATTCGTAAAATCATATACATATATTTATGTTTATTATAAATAATTATTTATTTTAAAAATAGTAAAAATACAATATAAATTGTATATAAAAGATTGAGGAGAAATTCATGTACTCAAAAGTAAAATATATTTATTTTTTATTATTATTTTTACAATTTAATAATCTAAAATAATAATTTATCATCTTTATATTATAATAAAATAAATTATAAGAATAAAAAAAAGTAACTCTTAATTTTTAAATAAATATTATTTTATTTATATATAAATTAATTAATTAAAAAAATATTATGTCAACTCAATTTACTTTTACAATATAATTAATTAAATTTAGTTAGTTCAATAATTATTTTAAACTCCAATAATACCTAAAGAAAATAATTTTTTTTATAAGTAAATTGATTATGTTAAAAAAATAAAAAGTTGGATAAAATTATTTATTTCATAAATGCGTGGTTCAAAAATCGCATTCATTTATATAACGAAAAAAACGGATATGACCCGCTACCATTACGTAACGCCGTAACGGTTTCGTGGTCAATAATCCACTGCTATTTTCTTTTTCGTTTTTTTATGCACGTTATTTTGACATTTTCTTTTATTGATATTCTCAATTTCTGTTCACAAGGGTTATACAGTATTTTTATATTAGATTATAAATAAAAAGTATTTATATTTTGTGGATAGAACTTAAATTAATTTCTTAATTAAATATCCAAAATTAATTCCACTCTCATTCACTTAATATTGATTTTTATTTATGTTTCATAATTTATTTTAAATAATTAAGATTTTTTTCTATAGAGAAATATAATATAAAAGAAAATATAATAAAAAAAAGAGAATAATTTGTCACCCAACTCACCTTAATATTACGAAATATTATAAATGAGAAACAAAGAATATATAAAGAGATTAGAAAAGAAAAAAAAAGTTGAAAAAGAAAGAATATATTGAAAAGATGTATATATTATCATATTTTAAAAAAAGTATTTGTATATAAGTAAATATTATTGGTAACGATCTTGTTATTAAAGAAATAAAATAATTTTTAGATATACTAATATATTATTTTCAATATATAATGTATTTAAATATATATATATATATATAATTTTTCTTCACATAGATATTTATTATTATAACCTAAAAATATTTATGTATAAAAATTATTTTTTTAATATATTACCATTATCATATCTATTGATTAATACATATAATATTATGTCATTTCTATAATAAAACTTATGAAAATTATAAATTATATACATTTTATATAAACTAATTTTTTATTATAATAAAATTATAATATTATATTAAATGTCAATTTAAATTTATTAACTTCTCAATATATCAATATTATTATTAAGTATTACGTTTAATCACTCTAGTTCATACTAAAATTATATCAATATATGTTCACCACATTACTTATAACCTTAGCTATTTAGTTCATATTTGACTAAAAGAAAAAGGAGAAATAGAGGACTTAGACATCATCTTAAACAAACACATAAAAAAAATAAAAAATAAAAAATTAACTTAAATCATGCTAATTTAATTTCCTCAAACTAAGATAATATAACAAATAATAATAAATCAAATTATTTAAACCAAAAAATTTAAACAAAATTGGTATTTAAAGGAAAAATCTATCTTAGAACAAAATTTTATATATACACCCTCACAATTCTATCTAGAGAAGATAGAAAGAATTAATTTATAGAACTTCTTTTTTAAGGATAAACGTTTTATATAAATAAAATATAAAATATTTAATTTTTTATTTATATATTTTTAAGCTTTCAGTAAATAAATTTCTCATTCTTCATTAAATTAAATTCTATTTACCTATAATTCTTAAATTCTTTTTTAATATTTTTATTTCTTATAATTATATAAAAGAAATAAATTGCAAGAAATGAAATTAAGTTTAATAAATGATAAATATGTAAATAATGATAATATTTGATAAGTTATTATGTGATTAATATAAACATTTCTCACTTTATTGAGAATAACCTTAATAAATTATTTGGATAAATTTCTTTAAAAAAATTAAAAAATATAAAAAAATTAATTATTTTTTCAAAAATTAAAATTAATCTACAAATTACTTCAGGAGTTCTTATATAATTTTTTATTTTAAATTTCACATAAAATAATTTTAACTTATGAAAAATTTAATTTCATTTTTTATTTATATTTTTTTCTTAAAAATTCTTGTGAAGAAAATCTTCTAACCATAATTTTAACCTCATTGAGTAGGTTTAATGAAATATTTCTTTAATAATATTTGTTTATCTACAAACTCAAATTTTAAAAATTTATTTATGAGATTTAAGTTTAATTTCACTTAGACAAAAACATATTTATAGAAGAATATATCTATAATATTTATTTATGTTATTTAAATATAAAAACATGTTAACATTATTAAGCTTAAAGTGAAAGTAATGGTTGGTGAAAATTTTAAGTACTGAATAATTGGTTCTTCAATAATTTTTTTTATACTTGACTCCTAGAAAAAGGTTGTTAGCAGATTAGTTTTTTTTAATCGAAAAAAAAAAAAAATATATATATATATATATTAATAAAAATTGGTACTAAAAATACAAAAAACAATTACAAGATATAATTGAGTAAAAGTGTGCAGAAAGCTAAATAGTTAACTGGATAATTATCTCTCTCCCTACTGAATGGTTATCAGATACTCACTAAGTAGATTATCCAACACATAAGGAACAAGACGAGGGATCTATACACCATTCTGCAAAAGATCCAACAACCATTGAAACCTTAGACTTGACCCACAACCAGGAGTTCAGTTGAGTTAGAAAGAAAATTTCTTCTGCATCTACCTTCTTATTGGTTGAGAGTTTTAGTTCTGCAAGTACTTATGTCAAACCACTTATAACATTTGTTTCATACCACAGTAGTTATCTTGCACTCCAAAAACAAGTGATAGATTCATCCTCCTCAACACATAACCCACAACTAGTCACAGCCACCTGCACCTCCCTACCCCTCAACTTATCCCTCGAAACTATATCTTCTGATGCTGCTCTCCACACTAAATGTAATGCCTTAGGGATAGCTTTAATCTTCCAGAGCTCAATAAAAAAACTTTCAAAATCTCCTTGTAACTTATTCTGGATGATGGAATAAGCGGATTTAATACTAAACATTCCCTTGTCATCCTCCTTCCAAACCCATTTATCTTCTCCTTCAATAAGTTTGAAAGTTGTTAGCACATTAGTAATAAAACTCAAATCATGGGTTCAGAAAATTAATTTTTTTTAAATTAAAATTTGATTGGAGAATTAAAAAGGTTTGAAAATATGTGTATATTTATATGATAAAGCTTACACCAAAATCTTATTACACCTAAATCTTATTTCACTTATTTAGGTTATTAAGTTGAGTAAATTTTGATAAAATAGGATTATGATATTATATAAGAAATAAAATTTGAAGATAAGTTAATTTTATAAAATTTAATTGTAATTTAAAATTTATATTACTTTATATATATTAATTTAGTTAAAACAAAATGAATTTAATATAATGTAAAAATAATTATGAGTATAACTCATTTCAAAACGAATTGAGATTTATATTTTATTATATTATAATTCGACTTTATTTTTAATTAATACAACATAAATTTTGATAATTTTGTATACTGAAATATTTTTTTAAAAATTGTGAATATATTTTGTTTGTTTTGTAGTTTGAAACAAAAAAAACAGAAAGAAAGAAGTGATTATAAACCTAACTCATCTTCAAAACTAGTTCAGAAGATCACTTATATATTATAGTTCATATATTAATAAGTGGTTAAATTAATAAGTGATTAAATTTAAGTCTAATAATTGACTCTGATATAATGTATAAAGTGATTATGAGTCTAACTCACCGGTTCAGAAGTGATATTTTATTTATATACTTATAATTTAGCTTCATTTTTAATTAATTTAGGATTTATTTAATATAAATTTTTGATAATTTTGTATACTAAAATATTTTTTTAAAAATTGTGAAAATATTTTGTTTTTTTTTGTAATTTGAAACGAAAAAGAAGAAGGAAAGAAGTGATTAAGGAAAGGGAGTGGCAGTAAAGAAAATGTGAAGAAATGTTGAAGGCGGGAGAATATGGGGCTGTGTGTTGAGAAGTTGGGGAACTGGGGTGCATGCATCACCACGTGGAGAGTGGGTCACGTAGTTAAACGTCACTGTCAGGTGACTGAATCAATAATAGCATAGGACTAGGTCTACGTTGGCATGGCGCGTGGGAAGGACGACTGGGTCTCGCGTGGTGTGATTATGTTGTGTGGGTGGGTTTCGAGAAAGAACCACGATGACGTGTCATGCTCGCATTCCTTCGTCACCACGCACAACTTCTTTATGTGGAGTCACACTCGTCCTGTTTCTATTATTAAGAGTAGGACTACTATTTAATATCAAATAATTAACGCAGTTCCTATTATAGAAAAAATCTTAAAATACACTTCTCAATTCTTAATATTTAAACTTTAAAATTTTATTACATAATTCAATAAAAATATTATTTTTTTAATCATATTTTTAGTTTTTTAAATTATCTTTTTTAATACTATCTTTTTTTAATAATGTATTATATTTCTATAATAAAGTTAAAATATATATATATATAATTATTATTCAACAATATTGATTTTAAATGGTTTAAAAAATTATACAAAGTTCATCTCTTTATTTCTTTTTTCAGTTTTCTTAATATTTGAGTAGAAATAAATTTATGAATGATGGTTAATATTGTGGTAAAAATGAAAGCATTGTTTTCATTAGTTTTATAAGTTAAAACAGTCCATTAATAGATAAGAATGAGTGCATATATAATGAGTGGAAGTTAATATTCTGGGTGTTTCATGCTATGAACATGGATGATGATAAAAATTATAAAAATAATTTGTTAGTTGTCTTAAAATAAAATCAAATGTATTTTAAAGTTTATATTTACTAAGTTTATGATATCGGAAGAGATGATTTTTGGTTATAGTAGTTTTCTTGATAAGTTTTGTTTGGGTGAAAATTATAATGGTAGTATTTTCTTTTGAGTGGAAAAAAACGAAAAAGATTTAGAAGAGAGAAGATGATCTTAATATATTTTTTATTTAAATAATATATGTTTGTTTAAACAAATTGCAAAGTAAATGTGATCTTAAGTTTTATTTTTGTTCAAGTGAGAGGAGTTCACTCAATCAAAAGAAAGCTTGTTTAAGAAAAATGAACTAGTAAAGTGTATAATTACATTGTTTCAAAGAAAAATAAAATTCTTATATTCATACCTAAATGAGAAAAGAGATATATGTGAACAAGTTGAACCAATGATTGTTATAAAAAATCAATTAATGTATTTCAATGATAATATATATATATATATATATATATATATTATGTTATTGACCAAGTTAAATTGTTAAAAGTTAATGAGAATCAACTATCTTTTATGTATGTTGAAGCAAATTCAATTAAATTTTAAATTTTATTTATTAATTAGGTTATATAGATTATAAAATTAAATACTTAAAAAGTTTAAGATATCAAAGAAAATATTATGATGAATAAGATTATCAATAATATTATATTATATGTTAAATGGTTAAAATCATATTCAAAATAATTATATTTATGTAATAATGTATGATATATTTTCGAGTTCAAATATAACATCAAATCTTTTAAAAAAATATTTCATTTTTTTAATAAATAATAAATATTTATTAAATAATTAATATAATAATTTATAATAATTAATATGATTATTATTTTTAAATATTTACCTTTTTTATAACTATGATTTACTGTTATAATTATGATAATTCTATTAATATATAAGAAAGAATGTTATTTTAAGAAAAAAATAAATCTTCTAAATCAAAATCGTAATTTAAATAATAAATATATCTTTTTTTAAATATATATATATATATTAAATTTAAATTATATTAAGAAAAAATTAGAATTATCTGACTATATAAATAAATTTAGTATGATGTACTAATTCTGTTTTAATAATAATTTATAAGACTATTTTAATAAAAGATAATTAATATAGTCTTAAAATTTATAAATATCATAAAATTTGTAAAATAAAAAATTATAAAAAAAAAGAAGAAGTATCATTTTTTATTTTTTAATTATTTTATATTTAATTATTATTTTTAAAATTCAAGATAATGTTAATTATTTTTTATTGTTTATATCTTAAGCATTTACCGAATTTTTACTTTTTTTATTTTTTTATAAGTGTTATTTAAGGTTTTTTTTAATAAATCAAGAAATACAATAAATTTATTTGATTTTAATAAAATATTTTCTATTTTATTATTTTCATTTTTATATCATAAATAAAAAAAGAGTAATTAATATTATCTTAAAATTTAAAATTGATGGTTATAAAATAAAAATCTTTTAAAAAATAGGACAATTAAAAAATTAAATAATTTATTTATATATGTATTTTTGTGATAGAAAAGTGAAAGGGTAAAATAGAGAATATCATATGCAAATAAATTTATTGCATTTATTGATTTCTTAAACAAAACTTATAAAGAAATAAAGAGGGTATGTTATTTTTTATAACAATAAATTAAAATTTACGTTATATTTTTTTTCAACTGAAAAAATAAATAAACATTAAAGAGTTATTGATAAAATCAATGTAACATTTTATAACTTTATATATTGTTTTAAAATATTTAATGTTTTTATAGTTGGATTTAAGCTTGTAAGATAGGCAATACAAAAGTTATCATCAATAAAATATAATCTTTAATTCTATTTTTTCATTTTTACAATTTTATTCAACAAACATTAATATTTATATCAAATTTATAATAATTTCATTAATATTTTAAATTTGTAACCACATAAATTTGATTCTCAATTATTCATTATAACTAATAAAATAATCTCTTAATAAGATTCCAATTAATTTTTTTATTAATCATTTTAAACTAAAAAGTATTAGTTAAAAAATTTGCATTGATAACAATTAAAAGAGAGTAATAAGGGTATTTTTTTAAAAATAAAATAATAAATTTACAGTAAATGTATTATTATCGATTAAATCAAAACTTTTTCTTAGTCCACTGGAGTTGTGTTTGAGAAAAGAGAATAAAATTGGAACTCTTACAGTAAAAAGTATTTATATTTAATGTAATTTCTTTATTACCTTTTGACTATAGTAATTTTAGAAGATTTTTTTATTATATTTTCAGAATTTAAAACAATATTAATTATTTTTTGATAGTTTATATTTTTATTTAATCTATAGATATGCATTTATTTTAATATAGAAATCATAACGAATAAAATAGATAATTTTATAAATATTTTATTAAAATAAAATTTATTATATTTTTTATTTATTATAAGTTGACTTTAAACTTAATTCAGTTTCACAAAACTGGTTTTTCATCCACCTAATATACCTTAATTTGTTATTATCTCTAGGTGATATAAGATTTCTAACACATCACTCTTACGACGAGACTTCATCAACTCGAACTTGAGACTAAACATTTATGAATGGTCTGATAGCGGTTGACCCAATAAACTCACCAACCTTGCTAGGATATGTTTTTATACCATAAATGAAGTGAGATTTGCACTCAGTTTATATATATATATATATATATATATATATATATTAATTTGGTTTTATCTTTAATCGATATGAGATTTCTAACACACCTCTTTCATGTTTCTCATGTTAAGACATCTCAACTCGAACATGGGCCTACATATGGGTGATACAACAATAACCGAAAAACGAGTAGCTTAATAGACTTTAAAAACTTGCTAAGATAAACTTTGATACCATATTAAAAGTGAACTTTAAACCTAACTCATCCTCACAAAATCGACTCTTTAGATAAGGTTTGAATCCACCTAATATACCATAATTTGATCTTATCTATAGGCGATGTGAGATCTTAACACACACTTATGAGTGATCTAATAGTGGGTGCCCTAATAACCCCAACAACCTTATTAAGATAGAATCTAAATCATATTAGATATCCAAGGAAGGGGGTAATATGAAAGATATACATAAATAAATAATAAATAATAATTATATAAAAGAATATAATTTTATTTTTTATCCAAAACCTTTAAGATTAAATATTTATATATTTTTTTATTTATATAATTTTCTTATTTTGTTCTAATGTGAAATTTTAACCTATTTTAAATTTTAATTTGTTTAAAAAAAGAAACGGAAAAAAGACTTATATTATATGAAATTAATAATATTAAATAATTTAACTATCATTAGTATATTATATATATATAATTTAATTACTTTACTATCCATCTGCAAATGCCGGTTGAACTTTTACAACAATGGGTATTCCAAGCTCAAAAGCACAGTCTAATTAATTTTTCTTTTCATTTTTAAAAAGCTTAGATAATTTATTAGTAATACGATATTTCATTATTATGATTTTAATTAAATTTATATAATTCCCTGAAAGAGACTGTGATTATGATGGGCATCTTATCATGATAATGATTAATTGTTGAGAAAGAAAAATTTCATAGAAAAATGTCATAAAATGAAGAAGAATAACCCCACAAATACAATAATTAGATGGAGAAACACATTGTGGAAGAAGAGGAAGAGAATCCAAATCAAAATTATGCACAAAAGACTCCTTTCTTTCATTCTCATTTCCTTAATAATTAAGAAAATCAACATTCACATGATTAAACAATGACTGGATTCTTCATCCTTCCATTTTCAAAATCATAAACTAAATTCTTATAATTAGTGCCCTTTTTTCCAGAATTTATAGATTCATCTTGAACACTGTGATTCAATTCCTCTGTCAATTCTATAATACACTTGTTCGTGTTTTTTTAGAAGTAACAAAATAATAGTTTTAAGAAATAGCATAAAGATATAAATAAACTTATGCGTATATTTTGTTTAAAATATATTTTTCATTTCAATAACTCAAATTACAAAATCAACGTTAGCAATGGCTTGTAATTAGCATATAAAACTAAGTTTGATTCAATAAATTGCTTAAAATAATGCAGTTAGTTTTTTTCTTCAAAGTAATGGAATTTTTTCTTTTTCATAAATAATAAGCGAGAAAATGAGATATATCCAATGTAACGTACTAAAAATGCAATTTGCACCATTATTTAATGAAAATTTGTTATATTTGATAAATTTATTAATTTTTATAATAATTATTTTAAGAGTTAAGTGTGTAAATTTCTATAATGTGTACAAAAGAAATTCACTGGCATATGTCTGGCATACCAACAAATTCAAAATAAGAAACCCATCCCATTTTTCTACGACACAAAATTCCAAAAACCTTTTTTTAAATTCTTAATTAGATGAGAAATTCAAAATGTAATTGATTATTGGTTGATATAAGATAAAATCTAAATTAGTATCAGAATTTGAATTTTATTTTTATTATTTATTTTAATAAATTTATTTGGTTAAAATATATATATATATATATATATATATATATATATATATAGAGAGTGATACATATTTTTTTAATTATATAATATTTATTAAAAGAATGTTTAATTTGATAGATATATATAGAATAGAAAAAGAATTATATAATTTATTTTAATTTATAAAATATATTTTTTATATAAAAGATAATTTCAATTAATATTAATTAATTTGAAGATATAATTTAATTATTAGTAAATAATTTTTTTTAATGGTGTAATTAGAGCTTTACTTTTATTATGTAAACAAAAGTATATTAAAAAAGCCAATCATATTTAAGGTATTTTTATATTTTCAAAGAAATTAATTTACAATAACTAATTAGAGTTTTTAGTTTTCATATAATAACAAGAAAAACAAACAAAAAATTTGGTGCCCTAAAATTGTATTTGAATATGTACTTGGATAGTGAATCAATTATTTGATGGTACGATGTTAATCATATGACACTGTCATCTTTATCCACACACAGTTCTCAGGATGACCTCATGTTTTTATACAAAAAAAAAAATATACACTATTTTCTGGTGTAAAGATGAAATAAAAAACAGAAATGGAAAAAATGAGAATAGAAATTTAAACATAATCTATGATGTTATTTAAAAAATAGAGATAAGATGGAAAAGAAAATGTGTACATCTTGATAATTTTTCAAATTTTTATGCATATTTTTAAACAAATTATATAATAGCATCTTAAATAGTATATATTTAAGAATTATTTCGAATAAACAATTATTATTTAAGACTATCTTAATTTTTTTCAACTGTTTTTCAGAATTAAAAATAACATTTTTTTTCTAAATTTATAATAAAGCTTAAATTAAAAATATGAAATTATAAGTTATTTAAATTTTTTATAATTTATCTATTAAACCAAATTGAGTATAAATTATTTAATAATAATAATGTATCATAGTAAAAACTACAAATTATATTTTTCAATATATAAAATAATTTTTATAATTTTCTTTCACCGAATACTGCTGAAAAATGGATGATATTATGCTGTTTGTGTTTTAGTGTTGTTTGTTTTCATTTTTTTTCAATAAAGAACTATTTTTTTAATTAAAAATTATGTTTAGAAACTGGAAATGGCTGGAAATTCTTTTAATAAATAAAATTCTAGAAAACTTAGTTTAAAATTTCGAGAGAGTTAAAAAGGATAATTTTTGTAAAAAAATTATAAAACATTTAAGATAAAATGTCTTTTATACTTTATAATAAAACATGCAAAACAAGAAGAACTAGTCAAGAAGGAAAAAATCATTTGGTCATTTAGAATCTTCTAAAATCTGAAACAAAGAACACAGAAAGAAAAATGGAAAGACATAATAATATTTACTACTGTTTTATTTTAGTTAGAAAGAACAAGAAAAAGGTGATTTATATAATTAAAATAATAAATTATCTTGATTTTTTACATTTATTATATATATATATATATATTATTTTCTAAACTGTCAATTTCCTTTTTATTTTCCTTTCTATAAAATAATTTACAAAACAAAATCATATCACATTTTATTTATTTTAATCAAACGTAGTTCTAAGTTTAATTATAAAATTCCTCTATGACCATATACGAGTTTCAAGAAGTGAAAAATAGAATCTTCTAGAAATATTAAAAAAATAGATTATCCATGTTTTGCTTTTAGCATTTTAAGAATGTATATGAAATTTATAATAATGTTGAATTTGAAAACCCTATTTTTTTGTAGTAATTTAAATTTAAAGTTTTGAAGGTATGGGGCAATAATTGTTTTGGAATTGGACTTGTTCCCATGTGTAGAGAAGGTCAAGTCAAAGCTTTACTTAACTCACTCCAATTGCAACTCAAAAAAAAAAGTTCAATTTCAAAACAAAATGTTGACCTCTTCACATGCAATGGTGAAAAACCAAACCAGTCATTGTCTTCATTTATTAGGGTTCATATCTTTCACTTTGTTGGGACTCTATTTTGTACAAAACTTACCAACTCGATATTTTAACCATTAAAGGCTTATAAATTTTGTTTTTGTATTTTTTTCATAATTATTTTATTTTATTTTAACTTAATACAAAATTACAGAGATTAATATAAAAGAAGAAGAATCATGAACTAAAACTAAAAGTCAAACAAAAACATTTTAGAGATAAAAATAAAATTGAAATTTGGAGCTATAAATCTGAAGTTTGTATAGTTTATTATTTGGCTGGACAAAACTAAACGCAGCTCATTAAATTTGGATCATCTTATCACGTAACTAACAAAATAATATCTTCTCTGGATAAAGAATAAAACTAAAATAAATAATACCTCCATTTCTTTTTAATAATCATTTCTTTTTTATATTGTTTTCGTCAATTTTTTTTTCTATTCTTTAATTTATATAAATATATTTATTAAATAGAATATTATCTAACTACTTTATTTAAATCAAGTATTCTACAAAAAAAACTCAAACAACACTTAAAAAAGAAGATAATTGATTTTACTGAAGTACATATTCTCAATAAATACATCAAATAAAAATAAGATAATTGAACAATTAACATACTAGTTTATGTGAATGCAAATTTAAAAAATAAATTAATTAATAGTACATTAGAAGTAAGAACATCACTTATTTTTGGAATAAATTGAAAAGCTAAACACTGCAGAGAATTTAGAATGAAAATAGTAATAAATCTTCTTATAAGTATCGTACGATTTGTTTTTGTAAAACCAACATTAGGGTCTTTCCGTTCAAGAGTTAAATGTATGAATAATTACCAACAAAAACACTGATAACGAGGTGAGTTCCATGAAAGAAGAGGAAGCAGCTAAATAAGGAGGATGGAGGGAAAAAGAAATAAGCCCCCGAAGAGCATCATCACACTCAAATCCAAAATAGTTAAAGTCGGTGGTAATTAAGATGTTAGCTTCATACCTTTTTTATTTAATGCACTTTCTTGGCCATAAGATAAAGTGGGGGACGGTGCTTGGATAAGATGATATAATATTTTTTTGAAGTCTATAGTGTAGGTTTTCAATAGGTTCTTCATAGGTTGTTGGTTAGGTGTTTTCCCTAAAGGCTCTAAAATAACAAGACTCTTCTCTCCTACAAATTATTAGATAACACTGAATTACTATAATCTCAATTAATCTTCATATAAAAAAATTCTTGTGAATAAACAATTTCATATATGTCACGAAGAGATTGATTGAAACCATAAGCATGTGATGATGAGATTACCTAATAATTTTTCCTTCCCTAGTTTGTCCCCTACACAGAACAACTAGTCATCCCTGTAGTTCCCCAACAAGAGAGCATGGTTCAATTTTATGATCCTTATGGCAGCAAGCTCCTTGACCATGACCTTTGAGAGATTCCCGGCGTTGAAGCACTCAATTTGGGACCACACAACATTGGTCAGAGACTTCAATTTGCGCTTCAGGGTCTTGAATTTCCTGGCCTAGCTAGTGTATAGTAATGGTCATAAAGAGAAAAATAACAAGCAACAGTGAAAAGAAAGCCTAAAATATGGAATCTCACCGACCATGGCAAAAATAATTTAAGCTCTTTTCCAAAGGAATAAAGCATGGGAGACAAAAAGCTATATTTAGAGAGAGAAGCTCCATGATACGCGGTAACAATATCAACATCATGATGTAAAGTTATGACATGATACATAAAGTTTAACAAAGAACAAACATAAAGGAAAACCGAAAAAGCTAAGAATCTTAAAAGTACCATCTGCTCATTGAATGATCATATGCTCATGTTCAATGCCTTTCAACACAATAATGGCCTTGTTTGCAAACCATACAATTAGCCTTGATATTTCAAGAATTAATTTGTCAAAATAGGAACTTAAAATGAACATCACAGAATTGATACCGTGCACAAAAATAATGCATTCCGTAATCTTATGTCACATTCTGTGGTTAGCAATGCATTATAACATGTTCTGCATATGAAACTTCATCACACAAAATTAGCCTTCGAACATGAAACTAACCATGTTTACATACATTACATACATTGGGGTGACAAAATTTTCTACAAAATATGAAAATTACTTGACAGACACCACTTTATCAATTTCACTCGCAACATCAGCTATAAATATGCTGCCTGAATCACACCATCCAGCCAAAACATCTTTGCCGGAGCACTGCGATGTAACAAACAGTAATATTAGAAGTAATATCTCACATGAGAAAAAGCCATTAAGTGTTAAAAATAAAATAGACAGAAAACTGCAGAAGAAGAAATAGAATCTAGCCCACGTTATTTGATATGCTTGGCCATAAACTAAGATGAAAAGGACGAGTAAAAAAAACAGTCATATTCTTGGTCATCATGCATGTTTACATCCATTTCTACTTTTCACTCCAGTTTTAATTTATCATTTTACCCTCAGTTTTACTCCTTTAACATTTCTTCCAAGGTTTACCGTGTCATTTAACACAGAAGTGTATATGTGCAAAAGATTCAAGCAAGTCCTGTAACGTCAAACCCACCTTAGTTAAAAGTTAAGAAAGAACCACAATCCTTGAGGAATCTTCACTTTGGAATGATTCAACCAAAGAATGTCTCAGTATAAAACCCAAAAATGGTATTTGTGAAGCATTAATGTGAGAGCACGAACATTCAGATTTTCTTGTCTATTATGTATCGGCGTCAATGACCAACTCTCCTAAAGCTTAACTCATGCAATAGCCAAATGTTTGAAGGGTTGACAATTCATGAGCTCACTACTTTTAGTTGATATTTAACTGTCTTACAAGAATGGAGTGAGGATTGAAACTCTTGAATTCTTAATTGCATTGACTTCGATGATATCATGTCAAAGAACAATTAAGCATTCAATAAGAGGGTTGTCCTTTGACATGATATGAAATCCAAGTAAAAACATTCAGAGTTTGATTAATTCCATTCTTCTATGAAAAGATAACTTTAATATCATGTGAAGAAATAACTCCTCAAAAACCCATAAGAATTGGTTTTATAGTTTTAAGTATTATGACTGATTTTCTATTCTAAAAACAACTATTATGGCTAGTGGCGGCCATGCAACTAATATAAGTGATGCTAGAAGTTTAAAAAATATAAACAACACTAAGTAGAAATATACCCTTATTGACGGATGGGAAGTAATTGGCCAATTTAAGTTAAAAATGAAAAACAGATAAAGTAAATTTAATTCCAATCGAACAGAGTGTGAATTATTTTCTTAAAAAAAATATTGTGAGAGCAGATCCCAGACACATTTAGATTTCAGTGGAGTCAAGTGACAAATAATAAACAAGATAATACAGACCTTACTAAAACCAAGCCAATTTGAGTCTCCTCTAAATGAAAATACTTTGGTGCTGTCTTTCCATCGTCCACAAAAGACCTGCATTGTTTACTCCAAATAGAAGATCATTATGAGCATCTGCATGGATATCAACCAAAAATATAATCCAAAAAAGAGTGTTATTAAGGAATAAAAATAGCATTCATTACTCATCTTAATTACACAAAGAAAGTATCCAATGTTTTTTTTAAGGAATTAAATGGTTTTATTATCATTTAGTAATTCTATTTTTTATAACATGTTCCCTAAAGGGCGCACATTAACAAACCCCATTTTGAATACGATCACTAGGGTGACTTGTAGAAATTTAGTTTAAAGAGCTGTTATGTACCAAGTCGAATACATAGTCCATAACAAACCAGTTGCAGTACAGAAAAAAAAAAAAAGTTCATCCACCATTTACTTTTACTTTCCTCTAACAATCTCCAATCATAGAAAGCCCTATCCTGAGTCCCAATCCATAAGATATTTTGTTAAAGCACATTTCACCCCAACAGTTGACAAAAGTGCTTTTAGAAGTCTATTTCAGTAATTTTTTAAAATAAAACTATTAACTTTTTATCCTAACGAACTAACAGGTGCTTCTGTTAAATAAGTAATTCTTAAATGTTGTATCCAAATGCAAAATTACCTTTTTTCGTCTCTATAAAACACTTCTAAAAATATGTTTTAAAAAAAGCTAATACAAACAAGCCCGAGATATGTCCAAGTATAGGATAGAAAGTATGGAGTCCAAGTTGAACATTGGTGCACAGTTAGATTATAGGATAAATTGCCCTTCATATATAACGTTCATAGTTGACCCCGGTGGCATAAAATCAAATTTATACTTTGATATACAGGTCCGTAGCCTCAATCTACTGTCAATTAGACTTTCCAAAAATTTTATGATGCAGCTCATGAGATGGATCCCTTCATAGTTCACACATACTCCACTCACCCTTCATTTTCTTAAGCCTTGTTATCTGGATTGATAGTAGTAGTTATACATTGATTAAAAAATGAGAAAATTTACCTCATAATCAACCCCTTGAATATAGATATAGTCAGGGTCTATTGTTGAGAAAGCCAGTCCTGTTATCTGCAGTACTAATGAAATCAATTACAGTCATCTATGGCAGAAATAATACAACAACTAACACAATAATAACAACATCGACTACAACCTTATAAGTCAAATCAACCACATGGATCACACAAAGCCATTGAGTTTAGTTAAATACCAAATTCTCAAGGATACTATCCACCATGAGATTCCTTTTAGTAATTTACTCCAATAATATGCAAAAGTATGAAATTGCTTTTCTGAATAAATAGCACAGGAAATCAACTAAAGAACCATAGGACTGAGGATAAAGTTACTAGAAAAATACCAAGATACCTTTCATAGGCAAAAGGTCCACTTCTGAAACAATTTGCAACAACTAGCCCCTCCCTCATGCTATACCAATATTCCCATTCGCTAAGCATTTCATGAATGATCTACAAGATGAACTTTCACCCTTTCTTCCAACACGACTCATGTCATGAGGGCCCAAAATCACTATAGAGTTAGTTTATAAGATGACTGTTGACTTCACTAAGCGTGAAGCTGCATTGACTGGAAAACTATAGACATAATCCCCAATGGCAACCCAGAGAAAGGGTATTAATAGAAGCTTAGATTGAGTAAAAAGAGCTTTTATTATCATTTCCTATTTTTACAATTTTTCCAAATAAGTACGAATACCCTTTGTTTTTATTTGTTTCTTGTTTTCAAAGATTTAATTAGGAAACAGTGAAAACAAGATTTCTGTTGTTTGTCCTGTTCCTCTATAAATTTGTGTAAGAAATAAAATGGAAACAAGGAAGCATTTTTGAAAATATTTGTGAAAATAAAAAATGAAAGTAAAAAACCATTTTCTCAAGCCTGATAGGCCGTTACTATTCCATTTCCTTTTTCGAGTGGATTGAAGAAACCTAGAGCTTAAATGACGTGAAGAATAAGAGATTGATTAACTAGAAATTGGCATAGGATACATAATCTATTTAAATTAATCTTAACTTGAAATTGACTTCCCTATGTCAGAGAACAAATTTAGGGGCACATTACTGAATTAGAGAAAAGAGAAGCATGGTACTGCGCTTAAACTACACATAGGAAACTCAGTAAAAAGAACATAAATACATAAAGGGGGTAATAATACTGTGTATCTACGAAGCTCAAAGGGGGTAATAATTCATGTTGCCAATACACAGAGAATTGAATGAATTCAAAGGTGCTTCATTCCATAAATTATCTGACTTGAACTTGTTATATCTAAAATTAAGACAATAATTTGGTTTAGAAAAAATATTAAATACTCAAATTAAAGAATCGGATAGTTTAGCAAATCAATGATTTAAAAACTGAAAAACCATGCATAATTTCCTACGATATTACAATTTATTTAAGAAACATTCTCTGAAAGTGGTAAACAAAATTTTTTAGAGAGATTAAGACAAAGAAATTGTTAAAACTGACCTCATATTTTGAACAGTGCACCCATCTAGACAATGCCGACCATCTATATCAAAATGTATTCATGGGCTAAGATTAATTAGAGCGATGTAAAAAAAGGAACAGTTGTCATGGCTTCTATAGAATCTATACAGTATTTACATTGGTTAAATGTTACTGACAGAGTCACAGACTAAAATGACAAGCCAATTTTCTATTTGTTTTTTCCTGAAATTGAAACAGCAACTAACCTGCGAGGATCATAAATAGTCACAGTCCGATCAGCTCCTCCCACAGCAATATTACCATTGGAAGAATCACAAACAGCATAAAAGATATCACCAGGGATGCCACAAACCCGATGTACACAACCACCATTTTCTTTCATTCTCAAGTCCCATATTGACAGCTGCAATTATATTAACAGGTGATACTAAAATATAAACAAATATGAAGCACATGGCAGAACTCTTATAAACCACAAAACACAAACACTGACACAAGTGGAAACAGAGATACACTAAAAAGTAGCGGCCCACCTAGTGGGGCACGAAGAGGTTGTTTGCAAGATTTGTGCTCATGGCCTCCAAAGTGTGTGTGCATATGCTTCAATACCATAAAATCGAGATACTATATTCTAAAAAATAGAGAATACAAAAATGTGTGCATATGTTTCAACACCATAAAATCGGCTAGTAAGATGAGAATTATACTTCACTTATACACACTAAGCTAGCCATATGAGGTAGTGTACTCGATATTAATTGATCATTGGACGTGTACGCCTCTTTATTGTGTAGCTCATTCATTAAACCCAAGGTAATACACTAGATCCTTTTATATAATTTATTAATTTTCAGAGTTTATTCTAGTTTAGTTTGGAGTTTACATATCAATTTATTATTACATTTTCTACATTTTGTAGGTATTTGTCATGAATGACTAACTGAAGATTCACATAGACTACCCCCACATCTTGATATGTACTCTTGAAAGGAATAAGTGCTTCAAAAGATACTTCGTAGGCGGATGTAAGGAAACAAGTAAAATTTTGCAAATTTTCCTGATGGAAGAGAAGGCTTTGATGATGTTGATCTTTGAGGATAAAGGTATAATGGATGTACAATCTTGGTGGTTAGTTCATGGTGCTCATGCACCAACACTTTAAAAGGTTGAACCTAAACTACTTGGACAACCATGTTCATCTTCTTGTCGTGATAGAAATTGGAACACTTACTCTGTCATCGATCCTATGATAAGAAATAAGATAAGAAATCAAAGGGAAGAGGAAACTTAAATGTGGGATATTGCAGTAGATGAATTCTGTTCACTTGATGACAATGGAGTTTTTGAAATTGCTAAGTTATCCCTGGATAAATCATAGTTAGAAGTCGATTCTTTCTATGATTATGAGCAAGAAGAAAGGGGGACTTAGATTAATATTAAAAAGTTATTTTTGTTTTTTTATTTTGCTTCACAATGATGAGGACAAAGAATGATGGTTTCTCATAGTATTTCTTTTTGTGAGACTCTTTATTATGATGGTTTCTCAAATTCCCTTATATTTTTTGCATTTCAAATATGAGAATCTCTTAGTACTTTTGTTTATGAGACTTATCTTCATATGAATATACAAATTATTGTCATATTTGATCATATTTAACTTTTTGTTATGTTGACCATATTTTTTATAAATCTATATACAAGTTGTGTCTCTATCTCCTATGATTTTTAATTTAGCCATGTCCTTGGGTCTGTATCCAAGTCTGCTTGATAGGTCATGCCAAACAAATGTCTAATGCGTGAACATAACACCAATATATATATATATATATATATATATATATATATATATATATATATATATTTTGCAACAAATAAAAACATTGAAGAAACCATTAGTCAGCAAATTTACCTGGCTTCCTTCCGTAATAGCTAAGGTAGAACTTTGATTCCCATTAACTACATTTTGTAAGAAGTTTAACGAAGTAGGGTACCAAAGCCTGATAGGACAAACTAATTAAGGGAAATTTTCAAAAAGAAATGTAAACAAATAAAAATATTTGTCAGACAATATTCCTTTTGCTTTTGGGGCATAGTTGGCCAAATCATGATTGCCATCTTGAAATAGATTACCATTTTGTTTGAGAAATTTCTTTCTATGTTATCAAAGAATCTGTTAGTTCAGAAAGTCCAAAGAGGAATTGAAGTCATTATTATTGTTGCAAGCTTTGATGCATATAGTTTATATGCTCCGACTCAACTTATGAGGGAGTGTTCAAAATAGTGATAGTGATTAAAGTATCATTGCAAACACTGAGTCATAGGAAATAGTTCAACTTTTTATCATTAAATAATTTATTATTTAAATCATATAGATAAAAGGATGTTGAGTACAACAACTCAAGCAATTCATAAAAACCTTTACTAAATCTTTTTGTGGTCTCTTCTCATGTACATATGAAATGCTTTAGTGGTGCATGTCATCAATATTACATCAATAACGTGGAAAGAACTAGAATATGAATGAGTGGTGGAAAGTAAATATAGCTAGATAGTTATTTTACTTCCACAGAATTGAACTTGAAAACAGAAAATATAAATTGCTTACGGTCGAAATGTGCGAATGTGAATGTCTTGATCATAGATATCAATGGTTTTGCAAAAGCTTCGGGCAACAGCTGTCTGGATAAAGTAACAACTGAACAAAATTAGCAAAAGCCATATACAGGTATGAAGCAGCTGTAAATCAGAACAAAGAGGGAGGCAGACAGTTTCTTTCTATTTTTAAACTAACAATTATGTCCCTTATGTTGAAAACATTAACCAACCTACCATATTTTCAGAAATCTTGTCAAATAAAGTTCTGATCATGCCACAGCTTATATTCCTAGGCTATTGATTTTCTTATGACAATAGAACCAAAGATTTAAAAGTAGGATTTACACTATGTCTGTAGATGGAACCACCATTAATGATACAAGAGTGCTTACCATAGACCATTGATTTGGGCAAAAGGAGAGTCCTGACCAACTTCCTTCACCAATACCATTATCATGAGGCAATGCCGAATATGTTAGCTTATCAACATCTGCAGATATGTTCAACAAAACTAAGAAAGTGATTGGGTGATTTGACAAAGCAGGTTTTGCCTGGTGCTACAGATATGTAAGGAGGGAGGTTTGTATCTTTGAAGGTTGATCCTAAGAACATTGTCTTAGACTTTAGGCAAGTAAATGGTTATGGTAAGCTCCATCACAAACTCATTTGGTCATTCCCCTTGGCATCAGACTATCTAAAGAGTGACTAGGAACAAAATAGATGGGATGCTAATATGGCAACCCAGGCTTCTTATTTTAGTTTTGCAGAGAATTATCTCACATGAATATATTAACTTTATGTCTGGGCTTACCTTGAAGGTATGCAATGGTTCTCGTGTCAAATTTTTGAGAGGAGTCTTGGGTGGGAGATTCCTCTTTTCAGTTGGCCATCCAACACCTTTAAATGAGTGTCACTAAATATTTTTCTAGAAAAACATTATAATTGAATGCCAGTAGGCTACTTCAAATTAAAGTTCAAGTTAAATTTAATTATCAACAGAGGGAAAGTCAGAATCGTTAAGTTAAAAGAGAAAAAAAGTACCTTCACCAGATCCATCTAGTTTAGACACAATGAGATGACCATATGAATCCACACTTCCCAACATTACATAGCCACAGCCTAAAATCATAGCAGTTTAAATATAGAATTGTTATATGCATGCAAATTTTGATAACGGACACATTGTGGCAAAAGAAAATATTAAAGACATGATCATAAAGGAAAAGGCACATACTCTCCACCTCAGCAAGAGCAATACTCTGAATTTCTGAACGATGAGGGCATCGGTTGAGTAACGAAGAGGCAATAATCTACAAGAGAAATCAATGTACAGACTTAATACATAAGTAAGCATGAGAAAAGATCAAGCAAGTAGGATTTTTATAATAGACTATATACCTCAGTGTGTTCAGGTATCAATAGGCTATCTTTTCCTTCGCTAACTGAAGATTCTCCCAAAGCAATCTAGAGAGTAATATAAACCATAGTTAAGTAAAACAATACACAAAATAAATCAGTAAAGTGATATTTGATGTTTTACATCAGCACAACCAAGTTTATTAAAGTATGCTTGGATGAGTTTATCAATAAGTACTTACAGGAAAATAAATAACCAGGTAAAATAAATTGAATTCGTCTCCTAAGTTAAAATTATCTTTATGTATAAGTTCTAATTAGCTTTTAAAGAAGCTAAATGGTATAGCTTTTATATATATTAGCTCATTCATAAGCTAATATTTATTTTCTAAGACTAGACTCGGGTCAAGTAAGATCACTATAGGTGATAAAATTCTTCTTTTTAGTATCTAACTCAGTTGCGTACCTAGGGTTCAAACTTGAAATCATTGATTAATCTAGAACAATCTAATGTCAGTTTATCCATGTACTTAATGGAGGATAAGCTACTTTCAACTTATGGGAGAAACTTATCCAACTTTACTTTCTTATTTTCTTTTCTGGTAAGTGTTTATTGAGAAGTTCATCCACAAGCAGCCTTATCTAATAAACACCAAGAATTTTACTAGAATAACAAAACCTTCCCAAGGCTCCATTATAATTAATTACCATCCAAACCAAATAACTCAATTAGATGCATTTTAAACTTTCTTTTTTCTATCGATGATTTCCTTTCCAGTGTTATTTCACCAATTCAAAACGCACATCACATTAAGAAAGGGGCTTTTGACACAAACGTCTACAGCTGAAGAAAAAAAAAAAACTGATAAAATTCCACACTTTGGGTAGAGAAAATGAACAAGTGTGCATACATGGAGCTTATAAATGTGGGGACCGGAAGCTATGTAGACAACACAAGAAAGTCGATCCTCGCTAACCTGAGAAGTTATCAAAATGGAAAAAGGTTAGAGTGATTTCAAAAGGGATAAGAAAAATAAGAAGAAAAAGAGAAGATGGGAGAAATGGAAATGGTACTCACACGGAGAGCAAGGCGAGTGCACTGAAGGCTTCCTGGAGATGGGTCGTCAATCAGAGTGGAAGGAACCACTGCTTTCTTCAAACACTTCGCCTCCAACATCTCTCTCCAACTATCAGAGTGAAAGCTTCAAAGTTAGTTAACCAGGCTTCTGGTTTGAATGTTGAGAATCAAAAGAGTAATTCGTGAGAATTAGCATCAGTGTGTTCCAATTTTCTTTACTACCTTTTGGGAAAAACAAGTTGAAGTAAAAATGGTTCTGATAATCATATTATATATTTTCTTATCATTTTACTTTTAACATTTTATAATTATTTTTTATTATTTAAAACTATTTTTATATAATTTTATTTTGCTATTATAGAAATATGAACACGTACTTTATTTCCATTAGTATGTATAAAATATATATTTTTCTTTTATTCTTTAAAAAATGAAACATATATAAGTATTAAATAATTGAATTTGAATTCTGAATTTAAAAGAAAAATTAACCATTTTGAAAGAAAATTTATACAACCAGATGATTTTATTAAAATAGTTTGATTGTTCAAACTATTTTTAGAAGTGATAGGTTTGCTATTTTTCAAGAAAATAAATTTTTGCGGTGTTTTTCTAATTTGAGTACTTATAAATATGTACTTTATAAATTCCATTTATCTTATTTTTGTTTGTATCTTTCTTTTTCTCTCTCTGATACTTTCTTCCACTTTGTCAACTACCCACAAGTTGGATTTTTCGTTTTTCTAAGTAAATTATGAGTTGGGTCTCTGTAAAATATTTTATATATATATATATATTAAAAAAAAACACCATAAAATTATTTATATTAGTTTAATCTTTATAAAATTTAAATATTTTTTTAACACATTAAGTTAATGCGTTGATTTTAGTTCTTTGAATTATGAATTTTACGGGACAAAATTAAGAGCATGATGAAGTTTAAAAGGTTTATCTTTACTACTGAATTCACCCTCATATCATCCAATTAACTGGGTTTTGAGTTGGGAAAAAAAGGTTTAAATGATTAGTTCATTTACATAAAGAATAGGAAGAAATGATTCACAGAAATTTGCATCATAATAATCATATTTCCATTTTAGAGAAATTAAATTAATAGAAATAACTTTATGATTTTTTTTAATGTATATAACATTTTATATTAAGTACCAATTAGATTAGATTTTAATTATTTTAGTCTTTCATATTTTAATTATACCAATTGGATTATATGATTTTACAGATGTTAATTATTCCGTCAATTAGAATTAAAATTCGTTAACGGATATATTTAAAAGACTAAGATGATACATTGAAATTTGAAAAAACTAATTAAACATTTTTTCTATATAAGAGATTAAATTAGTACAATTATGAATAAAAAGACTAAAAGGACAAATACAAATAAAACAACTTTTTTTTTAATCAACCAGGTGACACAGTGGTTTGTATAAATGATTCAAATTCCTATTCTAAATTTTGATGACATTAGTTGATACTTAACCAGATTGTTAATAAAAATGTTTGACCAACAAAGTACCACCATTTAAGTAATCTATATTTGTTGATCACAAAGATCCTTCATCTTTTGGAGGCATTTTTCAATAATTAAAAAATATGAATATTAACTACCATGTGAGCTGAAAATCTCCTATAATATTATGTTTTATAATAAATATTTTGTATACGTATGATACTTAGAAGAATCAAATTCTAAATGTTAACAGAAAATAATTAATTCTATCAAACAGAACATTTGTGTCTTTTAGCAAATAGTTCTAGCCAATTTTCAAAAAGATCTAAAAATATACAAAACTCTTACAATCATCTATAACTTCTAATGTAACATGAGATGAACATTTACTTTTTATAATGCCGTAAATAAGTTTATTTTAGATAATTTCGTGTTCATTACTTCTTGTGCTTAAATATTTTCCCTGTTTAAATTAATTATTACCAACTCAAATTTTTTTATAAATAACAATTTAATTTATTTCATCATAATATTTATTTTATAAGATTTAATATGGAACAATTTAGTGTTTAAATCATATTATATTTCTACATTTTAGTCGACTATTATCTTTTTATCATTATCCAAAATCAATGCTTGAGAAAATAAAACTGAGCAAAATTCAAAGATTAGGCATAATGGTAAAAAATATAGAAATAAGCTATATCACAAGATCAGACTAGCTTAATAGCCAATTTAACTGTTATCATATATCCAAGAAGCACGAAAATACAGAACAAATTGAGTTGATGAATGCATAAAATTAAAAGAACAGAACATAGAACTTCGTAATGGCTTTCACATTTCCCTGGAATAAATGGTAAAAAGTAAATGATTGACCTGACCAGGCCAAGATTATCAGTATTACCATCTGCAGTCCACAAGTGTCTCTAATCCAGAATTAATATATTAGTCGAAGATGAAAGTAAAAATTACATCCAATATTTCTGTTTAGAAGAGAATGCTGGTAGAAATTCATAAATTCCACAAGCTCGAAAATTGGATCCATCACCAAATGGAAAATAGAATTAACAAACTTAGTGGAATGCATGAATTTTACTAAACCAACAAGTGTGTCAAGAAGAAAAAGTTACGAAATGTTGCCGTCAATCATTTCCCAAAATGGAAGCCATAATAACTATTCTCGTTGCTGTTAGTAGAATTGAATTATATTATTTGATAGTTAATAATAACAAAGGAGTAAAATCAATTTAGCTACAAGGAAAATAATTGCAATGCCCTAGGATAAAAGAATTGCAAATCAATAATCTGCACATTGGTTTTATTTACAGCCATTTTGCAACATCAAAATAAACAAGTAAATGTTCGAGTATGCACAAAGATAGAGAGAGGCATTGGTGCAGGTCCAGTTAATAACAAACCGGATAGCAATTCAATAGTCCATCCATCATTGGACAGCAACAAAAAGCATAAAAGACAGATTAATATAATTTTTCACTTTAAAGTTCACGAACAAAAAATGGTTTTCCTTTTAGATTACCATTTAAAGTTTAAAAAAATTCAAATAAAAGATATAATAAGCCCAGAAGAGAAATTTGATTTCACATTAAGTTGTCAGAATATATATAAAAAGAAAATAAAAAAAGAGAGAAAGAAAATAAAGCCCTCAGATCTCATAGCTTAATAAACAATCATTTATAGCTTTAATCACTGGTTCCACTCACAGCCTTCTTGCATCTTTCGAAGAAGAAGAAGAAGAAGAAGAAGAAGAAGAAGAAAAAGAAGTAGAGAAAGAAGAATTGGTGAAGATGGAAGAAGAAAGAGATGCAAATCAAGTTGTGAACAAAACCATGAAGCCGCTCAATAATCTACTTGTACATCATTGGGCATGACTGAAAATTTGCAGGTAATTAGTTCCCACAATGGTTAATACACTGAATATCTCGTAGGCTTAACGTTTAAGAACAAAAAGAAGAATAAAAGATTGAGGTACAGAACATAAAAAAAAAAAAAAAACAGAGAAGCACAATGATGAAAAAAAGAATTTAAAGCCTTCAGACCGTATAGCTTAATATAAAATCATCTACAGCTTATCACTGGTTTCATTCATAACCTTCCTACACCTTCCACATCATACTCCACACACACACAATGCGGACAGAAAGAAAGGGAGGGTGAAGGAGAGATGCAGAGCAGGTTAGAATGAAACCAGCACCTGTTCAACAATCTATTTGTGAATCATTGGGCAAGATAAGAAACAAAACACTTCAATTACAAAAAATAATTTATAAATTTTGCAGTTGAAAACAAAAGGACTCAACATATTAGATAGTGATAATGCAACAAGAGAGACATCACACACTTGTCAAGAGAAAGTAAAAGAAGCAAAAATCCGCCAAAAGAACAATGATGTTGATTACAAAGCATATTATGCAAAGACAAACAACAAAAGTTCCACAACAAAAGAAACAACTCCCATATTACATAGAAGAAAGCAAACAGACAAGCATAAAGAAACAGCAATTCATAAAACTAGGCAATAGGGATGTGGTTAAGATGGAAATGAGAAATGATGCGTGTCCCTCAACTCTGCAGGCAGAGCTGTTTATCTTTGGGTACGCATTGTAGTTTACAACTACCAAATCCTTAGCTAAGAAAATTGAGGAGACCCAATGCAATTCAACCTTAACAAATCAAAACAGCAGTGAAGAGCATTTCAAAAACTCTCTAATCCAGCTGTTATAATCAATATAAATGAGGAATAACCCAAAGCCCTCAGATCTCATAGCTTAATAAAAAATATCAACAGTTTATCACTGGTCAATTTACAACCTTCTTGCACCTTTCCAATAAACAACACAAACACAAAGCTTAGATGGGGTAAAAAGAACACGTGCATACGAGAAGGGCAACAACGAAGAAAACGAAGAATAACTCACTAGGGTTTAAAGAAAACGGGAACCGATGAATTTCCCAATCAGTCCCTTTTTTATCATCTCGGTAGTCAGACATAGCTTTCTAGGCTGCGCAATTCTATCAAAAGTGCAGTTTAAACTGCTCAGAGCCCAGTGCGTATCATCATTCACTAAACGAGAAATCGTCAAAGCCAAATATATTAACAAAAAAATATATAATAAACAATGAAGTGCAGAATTTAAAGCCATGACATGCAAAGCCCTCAGATCTCATAGCTTAATTCCAAATCATCTACAGCTTGTCACAGGTTTCGTTCACAACCTCTTCCACATTCACACACACACGCACGCACACACACCACACAGAAAGGGGGAGAGATAGAGATGCAGATCGGATATGAACGAAACCGTGAAGCTGCTCACAATGTATTTGTGCATCATTGGGCAAGATAACGAGCAATTTGCTTCAACTATAAAAAATTGAACTTCATTTTCAGGGTAAATATTTCAGTTTAAATTAGAGGTTACAATGTTGCAGTTGAAAATGTAAAAAAACACTGCAATAAAATCGAAATGAAAAAAACATACATACAAAGGACTTAAACATTCAATTTTTCATTCAATTGCCAAAACAGAGAAAGATGAAAAAGAAACCAAAGAAAATCCATACAAGATACAAAAAAGGGGTTGGGAAACAGAATTTCACAACAACCAGAAATCAATGGTCAACGCATAGAAGCAAAATGAAACATGCATATATATAAAAACAATTAACGGTTCAATGGCAAAACATGAGGGAAGTTAGGGGTGTGAAATGTATAGAACGAGTGGAGCAAGAAATGGTATTAGGGTTTGAGTCGTGCGAATCGGTTTGGTGAGACGTGAGCATAAATAGTGGAAACTACCCATCGGTATCTTTCCCTCTCTCGTGGGCTTTTTATCATTGGGCCCGTCAAGAAATTTTTGTAAGGCCTTCTTATTCTCATCCTTATTTTTTCTGATTTCACCTCCTAAATCTTTTACATTATGAAATTATAATTTTGAAATATTCTATTAATAGTAAATTTAAAGTTTAAGTGATTTTCATAAAATCTTAATTAATTTTAAAATAATTTATTAATAATTAACTCATCTTATAAAACTAATTCAATAGAAAAAAATTTACATTTATATATATATATATATATTAATTTAATAATTTCTAAACGATATAAATTTTTTAACATATTTTTACCTCTCTCTACCTCTTGAATCACCAATCAAGTTTCATCTCTTCCTTTCTACTCACCATCCAACAAATATTTTTCATCTACAATGTCTTATTCACCAAAAATCTCTTCACCATATAAGAGTAACATCAACATTTACACCCTACCAACTTTGTCTATATTCAATTAGATACTTCCTATTTTTCACTATAATTAAATATTATTTTACTCACCATGTTTTTAGATGTTATTGTCTTGATAAAGATATCATATATGTTAGAAAAGTTAAAAGACAAGAAAGATTAGAAGATAAAAAGTTCTTGGAAAAATAGGAGACAACACATGTATTTTGTTACATTTATTTCAATTAAAATCTTATTAAAATTTAGCATATTCTGAAATTTACTTTATGTAGAGGACATATCATGTATATATTAAGTGTTGAATGTCTGAAAACCATAATGCCCCAATTCCAATTTTTACTTTTCAATCCATTATAATAGTTCATATATTGTCTTGTCTTATGGGATAGTTATAAAATTTTGAAGTTATATTAAATTAATTTGTTTCAACTATACCAACGGTCAAAGTTATATCTTAAATTAAAGAAATTAAAGGTTTAAAATATACTTTTATCCTGTACTTTTCTTAATTTTAGTTCTTATATTTTTAATTAATCAATTTAATTTTCTAATTTTTAAAAATATGTAATTTTAATGTTTTTTATATTTAAATTTAATATTTAATAATGATTTTTTTATAGTTAATAAAAAATAAAATGTGATTTTAATAATTATTTATTTTTAAATATAATACTTAGTAATATTTATTTATTATTATAAAGTTAATAAAAGAACTAACTTTACATATTTTGGAAAATTAGAGAAATAAATTGATAAAATAATTAAATTTAGATATTTTTAAAAAAAGTAAAGAATCTAAAAATATAATTGTACAGTGTGGGCCGAAGATACCTTCTTCGGCCCACACTGGCAAATGTCACCAACCAAGCAGCCCAACTAGAATAGGAAGGCCCAATAGCAAAGAACAGTCCAACAAGTAAGCCAATCTAGACAAATAAATGAAAGGTAACAACCATTCTACAGTGCATTAACTGTTGATAACTGATAACTGACTTGGGCGTCGGAGCGTCTTCGCAAGTACCACCCCCAGTCTGACCGAAGAGTACACAGAGTGATAGTCAACCCCGAAGAGTAATAGGAGTGAAAGTCAACTTAGGGAAGGTCAAAATACGAAGTCAACGGTATCAGTAGTCAACCCACACCGCGTCAGAGTCAAGTCGAAGTCTAGTCGGTTCCATTAGACCGTATCCTAGGTGTATCCGGTTCCAACGAGAACATTTGGCGCCCACAGTGGGGCCGAGGTATACTAGTTAGAATATGGTCACCACGAGGAACATGACTAGTCAGGAGGAGCCCCGAGGACCACCAGGGCAAGAGAAGAACGACGAGCATTCGTCCACGCTAGCTGAACTCCAGAGAGAGTTAAGTGAGTTCAAGAAAAGAAGTGCCGAAGAAATAAATGAGCTAAGACAAGAGAATGCCCAAATGAAGAGGAAGTTGGAGGAAAAGGAAGAAGCTTCATCGCATACCGCGATACCGGAAGGGTCCCAATCCTCCTGGAATCCAGCTCCGAAGACTACTCGGGAGGAAGCTAGTCATAGAGAAGAGGTTTGCAGGGGAAGTGCATCCGTTTCTTTGACACCGGGAGGAGGGTGGAGACATCCGTTTGTAGACGGAATCATGGAGACACCCCTACCCGCCATGTGGAAAAATTTAACCATTGATCGGTACGATGGATCGACAGATCCTGACGAGCATATAGACGTATACGTGACTCAGGTCAACCTTTACACAACAGTGGATGCAGTCTTCTGCAGGGTGTTCCCGACTTCACTAAAGGGGGCAGCCTTGAGCTGGTTTACGAGGTTACCGCCCAACTTGATAGATGGCTTTGATACCCTCGTGACCCGATTCGGCACACAATTCGCCACTAGCCGACCACATCACCTGACATCCATCGCACTTGTTAATATTAGACAAGAGAAGAATGAATCACTCAGGAATTTGATGGAGAGGTTCAGGAAGCTGGCACTCAAGATAAGGAACTTGAACCCTGAAGTAGCGTTGCACCACATTGTAACAGCATTGCGACCCGGGTCCTTCTCGGACAGCCTGTGCAAGAAGCCAGCCGAAAACCTGGATGACTTGAGAAATAGAGCAGCAAAGTGCATGCAGCTGGAAGAGTTGAGGGAGTTCAGAGCACAAACCAGGATCGAGCAACAACCCGTTAAGGGGATGGAAAGGCGGGAAGCCGAAGACAGGGGGAGGAGAGGGCCCCCGAACATAAACACTTCACTCAGATTTAAGGAGCCGAGGACACCACGGTTCGCACATTACACCCCCCTGAATGTAAATCGGGGGCGAGCGCTGGAAGAGGCATTGAATGCCGATCTGATTCAAATGCCGAGAAAGATTCCCACCCCACTGAATGCAGATCCAGCTAAGCACTGTAGATACCACAGGAACCAAGGACATACAACGGAGGAGTGTGCAGCTTTGGGGCATAAGATAGAAGAATTGATTCAAGCGGGGCATTTGCAAGGACTGGTTTGAAGAAACAATCAGGAGAAGAGAAGGCCTTGGGCCCATAGACAGGAGAGACTGAATAGTAATCGGTATCCGGAACAAAGGCCGAAGAGACGTGCGGAAGAGAGGGAGGACGAAAGGGACAGGAGACCCCCTTTGAGGGGGGTAATCAACACTATAGCTAGGGGTTCGCAGGGGGAGGAACCACCAACTCGGCAAGGAAGAGACATCTGAGGAATATGCAATCAGTTTGCTCGGTTGAAAAAGGTAGACCGAGAATGCCTCCGATCACCTTCACCGACAAAGACTTCCAAGGTATCGATCCTCAGCAGGATGACCCTATGGTAATCACCATAGAAGCTGCCAACTATGCCATTAAGAAAATACTGGTAGACCAAGGAAGTTCCGTGGACATACTTTATTGGAAGACTTTCCAGAAGATGGAGCTCCCAGAGGAAACGGTACAACCTTATGATGATCAAGTAGTAGGGTTCTCGGGAGAGCGGGTGAACACGAGAGGTTTTGTTGATTTACCAACCAGATTTGGAGGAGAGGAGGGGAAGACGATCAATGTTCGGTATATTTTGATAGACGCCCACACCTCATACAATATGTTGTTAGGGAGACCGTCATTAAATAAGTTGGGAGCCATAGTATCAATGCCACATCTGGCCATGAAATTCCCATCAAAGGGAAAGATTGTCACTATTCATGGTGACCAAAAGACAGCTCGAGAATGTTACGTGACTAGTCTTAAGGTGCCCAATGTCAGGAGCCCGGGTAGTCGACGGGAGGAGGGCGAAGCTAGTAAAAGGCAGAGGAGAAGTGAGCTGGTGGCCACGGCAAACCTGGATCCGAGGCAAGAGGAGGAGGAGAGAGTGAAACTGAAAGAGGAGACGATTCCGGTGCGAATCGGAGGAGAAGGATGAGTCACGTATATAGGCACTTCGGTGAGCAAGGAGGATGCCGAAGCCCTCACTCGCAACTTAAGAAAGAACCGAGATCTCTTTGCCTGGACAACTGCCGACATGCCAAGTATCGATCCGAACGTTATAACCCACCAACTCTCTGTGTATAGGGAGGCAAGACCAACAACCCAGAAGAGGAGAAAGATGGGTGACGAGAAGAGGAGAGCAGTGAAGGAAGAGGTGGAGAAGTTGACGAAGGCGGGATTCATCAGCCCGGCTAAGTACACTACCTGGTTGGCAAATGTGGTCATGGTAAAGAAGGCTAGTGGTAAGTGGCGTATGTGCACTGATTATACTGACCTCAACAAGGCATGCCCTAAAGACACATACCCACTACCTAGCATTGACCGATTAGTAGACGGAGCAATAGGCTACAAAATGATGAGCTTCTTGGATGCTTATTCTGGCTACAACTAAATTTTAATGCATCCTAGTGACGCCGAAAAGACAGCATTCATGACCGAAGAGTGCAACTACTTTTACAGGGTAATGGCCTTCGATCTGAAAAACGCAGAAGCAACTTACCAGAGATTGATGGACAAGGTGTTTGTGGAACAGATCGGAAGAAGTATGGAAGTATATGTGGACGATATGGTAGTCAAATCAGACTCGTGCCAAAACCACAACAAGGATTTGGATGAGATATTCTCGGTGCTCAGGAATTACAACATGAGGCTGAACCCGGAGAAGTGTGTCTTCGGTGTGCAAGCAAGAAAATTCTTAGGGTTCATGCTAACGAGCCGAGGTATAGAAGCAAATCCGGATAAGTGCAAAGCGATAGCTGAAATGAGGAGTCCGGGTAACCAAAAAGAAGTACAAAGACTAATAGGAAGACTAGCAGCTCTATCCAGATTCACACCAATCCTAGCTGAGAAAATTAAACCGATGTTGAAACTTCTAAGGAAGGCATCGAAGTTCGAGTGGAAAGAAGAATGTGAAAAAAGTTTCCAAGAATTGAAAGCATTCCTAACAGCGCCACCTATCTTGCAGAAGCCAGCCACCAGCGAGAGTTGGTCATGTATATCTCGGTGACCGAGAACACCATCAGTTTGGTCTTAGTGCAGGAAATGGAGAACGAGGTAAAGCCGGTCTATTATGTCAGTCGAATCCTGCAAGATACGGAAACAAAGTACCAACTACTCGAAAGGGTAGCTTTGGCGGTGGTAGTGACGGCCAGGCGACTTCGGCAATACTTTCAAAGTCACAAGATGGTGGTACGAACAGACTATCCGGTAGCAAAGATCCTCCGGAAACTTGAGTTGTCAGGAAGAATGGTGGCATGGGCGGTAGAGCTGTCCGAATACGATATCTCTTATCAGAAAAGAGGATCAATCAAGGCCTAGTGCCTAGCAGATTTCGTATGAGAGTTGCAGGAGGGCGAGGTGAAAAAGGAAGAAAAGTGGCAGCTGTACGTGGATGGGTCCTCCAATAAAAGAGGGGGAGGTGTTGGGATTGTTCTAGTAGGACCCGACGACGTGGTGATAGAACAAGCCCTCAATTTTCAATTTAAAGCCTCCAATAACCAGGCCGAGTATGAAGCATTGATTGCCGGTCTAGAGTTAGCCAAGGAGATAGGAGCAAGAAGGGTAGAGTGCAAAACCGACTCTCAGTTGGTAGCCGGACAGTTATCCGGAGAGTTGCAGGTGAAAGATCCATTGTTAATGAAATATTACCACACTACAGTCAAGAAGATGGGAGAATTGAAAGAGGTTCAAGTCAAGCATATCCCCCGAGAAGAGAATGGTCGGGCCGACGTGTTGTCAAAGCTAGCAACAGCCAAGACCACAGGCCATCATAAATTAGTCATCCATCACAGCCTAGACCTGCCTTCGGTATCGAAGGAAGAATGTTGTCAAGTCGCCAGTCGAAGCAATTAGATGACCCCTTTCGTATCATACCTTCAAACCGGAGAATGCCCCCTTAACCCTCAGGAAGCCCTGGCATTCCAAAAGAAAGCAACCCGATTCGTGCTGATAGGAGACGAACTATTCAGAAGAAGTTTTGGGGGACCTTTACTTAAATGCTTAGGAGAAGAGCAAACCAAATACATCTTAGATGAGCTACACTGGAGACTATGCGGGCTACATTCCGGCGAAAGGATGATGATAGCGCGGATAATCAGAGCAGGTTTTTACTGGCCAACCATGAAAGAAGATTGCAATGCCTATATGAAAAGATGCAAGGAGTGCCAAATAAATAGGGATCTTATCCATATCCCTCTAGAAAAACTGCATCACGTGGTCTCACCATGGCCTTTTGCCACTTGGGGAATGGATATAGTGGGGCCTTTTCCACCAGCTAAGGGCCAATGTAAATTCCTGCTAGTGGCCGTGGACTACTTCACTAAATGGATCGAGGCCGAACCCTTAGCTAGAATCACAGCGCAACAAATCCAAAAGTTTGTATGGAGGAACATTATATGTCGGTTTGGTGTACCCCACGCAATAGTCACAGATAATGGAAGGCAATTCATTCAGAGGGGGTTAGAAGAGTTTTACAAGGGGTTGGGTATAAAGCATGCCACCAGTTCAGTCGAACACCCCCATCCTAATGGACAAGCTAAAGCGGCGAACAAGGTGATCTTGAATGAGCTTAAGAAAAGACTCGGAGTAGCAAAGGGAAGATGGGCCGAGGAGTTGCCGGAGATATTATGGGCCTATAGATGTACGCCCCAATCGTCCACAAACGAAACCCCCTTTAGCCTAACATATGGTACCGATGCCATGATACCGGTGGAAATAGGAGAAGCCAACCCAAGAAGAATATTGGCAAACATGAATGACAACGAAGAGGCCTTGCAAACCGAGCTCGATCTGTTAGAAGAACTAAGAGACAAGGCCAGAATAAACCAGGAGGCATGCAAAAGAAGAGTAGAAAGGAGGTTCAATTCCAAAGTTAAACCGAGGAGTTTTCGGCAAGGAGATTTGGTCCTAAGAGTTAGAAGTCTAGCACGGAGAGATCCCGACGAAGGGAAATTCGCATCAAATTGGGAGGACCCTTTTCGAATCAGACACGCATTAGGAAATGGAGCGTACCACCTTGAAGACCTGAACAAGAAGGCCATACCCAGGTCCTGGAATGCTAACATGCTTAAATTCTATTTCAGCTGATGTAATCTCCAATCCGACAATGAAATGAGAAAGTATTCCAGCAATATTATGTACACATGATATCATTCGGTTAAGGATGCTTCATTCTAATCAGAATGATCCTTACCGACTAATAACTCGGAGAAGGATGTTTCACTCGTGTGATCACTTCTCAACGTTTTCAGTCCAGGAAGTTTCACTCTAGGTGATCCCTCCCAAAAACGATTAATTACACCTATACTTTCGGATCAAGAAGTTTCACTTTTAAGTGATCCCTCCCGAAATGTATTCGCTCATAAGCATACAAAAGCGCGATTACCGAAATATATCCGAACGCATGCACTCGGTCAAACATTGCGAATCTTTAAAAAAAAAAAAATTCGTCGTACTTCTAACAGAAGACACCTCATCTTCAAAATCACATTGAGAAGTACCAATCATACAATTAAAAATATCGAATACAGGCGAGCACGAATCGCCACATTTAAGAAAAAATTAGAAATAACACATTGACGACGCGAACAACAAAAACAACCAAAATGGCGAAATATAATACGCATATAGCAAAAGCAATAAGCCGACAAGGCAAAACAATTGCCAAAATGTTCAAGTGTATCATAATTACAAAACCAATGGTTATAGGACCAAAAAATCATACTTATAACCATTCAAAAAATTGTAAGTTGGACACTTTCCAACTGTTAAGTCTTCGGGGAAGGACTTGATTCTACTGGGGCAGCGTTAGGAGGGACTTCGGCAGCATCAGGATGAGCTTCGATCGTGGAAGACCTCGGAATGTCATCAATACAAACTAGTCGACCTTCATAAAGATCCAAACCGCTGTCATACGTCGCCGAGTTCACATCTTCCCCTCGGCCATGAAAAAACTTAGATTGACGAATTCCCTTCTGAAAACTTGCCTCATGTTCGGAATATACCATATACTTCAACTGATTTATGGCGTCCTCAGCAACAGTCAGCGCCTCATTAGTAGTCTTCAAAGCTGCCTCACCTCTCTTAACATCTCCCTCAGCATTATAGCAGCAGTCCTTCAAAAAGCCTCTTTCCTGAGAGAGTCTTCCCGCAACTTCTCGAAGTCCCTCGAAGCTTTATCCAGGTCACTTAAGGCTTTATCCCTGTCATTTTTCAAACTTTTGATCTGGTTCTTCAAATCAGCAACCTCAGTATTAAGTAAACCATTCGAATCCAATACGTCCTTTAAAGACGCAGTTGCTTCGACCAGTTCACCTTTGATCTTATCAAGGTCGGAAGCATCTTCAATTTTCAGCAGGTCTTGGCCCAACTTTCGGCCATAAAAGAGAGCACGGGAATGGAATTCCAGAAAAGCAGCAAAAGCCTCAATCCGAGTACCATGATTAAAAAAATCCTCATCCCTCGGAGCCAGGTGAAGACGAACTTTAGAACTCACCCTGAAATCAGTTTCTAAAAAATGAGAGGGCTCAAGTGGAGGACTCTCCAGAGGTATCCTTGCAATAGAGAGGTCAGCCTCAGTCTCCTTTGTGTCACCAAGCCGAGACTTCTTGGAGGACTCATGTTGCCTGTGAATGTCTTTTGACTTGCGCTTAGGTCTCTTTTTGTCACCCGAAGAAGGACGAGAAGAACTCGGGTTCGATTTGGAAGGAGCCGAAGGCTGTGCGGGAACCGATTTGGGAGCCGAACTGGGAGCTGAGATAAGTGGACCTGTAGAAGCCTCAGCTTTTGCCGAAGATACCTTGGCCAATACCTCATGGCGTATATCCCTAAAATCAATTGTCAACATCCCCAACTCGCTAGCTAGAGTATTTGAAAGAAGACAGCAAATTCAGCAAGGTCAAAAGCTACAAATAAAATAATAATGTGAAAATCAGCTTACCATCGATTTTGGAAATAAGCTGGGGAGTAAGAAGTGCCGAGGAAATGCCGGATAGGCAACTTGCGGGGAAAGCCCTGCAGGATGGTCAAGACCTGCACCTCATAAGCCGACATTCGAGACCTCAGCCAACTCTTATATCGCAAAGGCTTACGCGTCCAATAAAGAGGAAATTTCGATTTGGAGTCTGAGCCAAAAACAAAGGGACGACCAGCAGATGCAATCACAATTTTAAAGTAACCACCTTTAAATTCTTTGTAGGAGGAAGAAAAAGGCTTGAAAAGGGCATTGGACGGTTGACTAAATAAAGAAACCCAACTAACAGGGTCAGAAGGCCGGGTACTGAAAAAATGAAGGAAAACAGGAACTGTAGGAACTATATTAAAAGCTTCGCATAAAAAACGAAAGGCCTGGAGGTAACCCCACCCATTCGAGTGGAGTTGGGTAGGAGCTACATTTAAAGTTCTCAACACACCCATGGTAAAATCATCAAAGGGCAGACGAACCCGAATATCATTAAACAAGCAAGCATACATATAAAAGAAATCATTGGTACAACGTTCTCGGCCATAACATACTCGATCTAACTGGGTATAAGCTCTAGAATAAAAAGCATCTTGAGAGATATCCGAAGACAATATTTCATAGTTTTCAGTATAAAATTTCAATTCTCTAGACCTATAGAACTTAGAAGTATATTCCATTACCCCCGGGGAAACCCAATCATACCCAGGACGAAGAACCACCGGTTTCGCCATCGAAGCAACTTCTCTTTCATCCCTAAAAGAGGTTATCTCCTCGAACCCAACAACTTTACTACTAAAGTTACAATCTCCCTTAGACTGGTTAGCGGCGTTCTCGACCATCCGCACAGAACTATGCTCCACAGAACCGCTTGAACCCGACGATTCCTCGGCAGAAGAAGAAGAAGAAGAGGAAGAAGACATCGTACCAGTGAACGAATTAATAAGCAACGAGAATCGAATAAGGCAAAGACGCAAAAGTAGGACCAGTGCCTCTATTTATAGGAGAAGAAATATAATGATGGCGCTCACAAATCGAGGCGCCAGGTTGTGGGGTGCAACTTCTAGAAGAACGTCTCCACTACCCAATCCTCCCCCAAACCACCTTCGCCACCTCAGCAAAAATTCAAAATGGAAATTATTTTTTTCCGCTCAGCACAGGAAGCCTAAACGACATCAGGAGTGAATAGCACCACAATCCATCCTCTAATCAATCTCTACAACTTTTCGAATACTTCGACGTCTTGAGACTTGGGGGGCAAGTGTATAGTGTGGGCCGAAGATACCTCGGCCCATCACTGGCAAATGTCACCAACCAAACAGCCCAACTGGAATAGGAATAGCAAAGAACAAACCAACAAGTAAGCCAATCCAGACAGCAGTATATATACGAGTAATAAATGAAAGGTAACAACCATTCTACAGTGCATTAACTGTTGATAACTGATAACTGACTTGGGCGTCGGAGCGTCTTCGCAGGTACCACCCCCAGTCTAACCGAAGAGTACACGAAGTGATAGTCAACCCCGAAGAGCAATCAGAGTGAAAGTCAACTCAGGGAAGGTCAAAATACGAAGTCAACGGTATCAGTAGTCAACCCACACCGCATCAGAGTCAAGCCGAAGTCTAGTCAGTTCCAGCGAGAACAATAATAAACAAAGATAATTTTTGAAAAAGAAAAATGAGACAAAAACATGTTTAACCTTTAAATTAATTTCTTACAAATATTAATTTCAAGTAAATTGAGACTATTCCATACATAATCAAAGTTATATATGACATGAATTTGACTAAATATATTACATAAAAAACTAGTTACATATTTTTATCATTTTAAATTTTTATTTTTGTAATTAAAATAAACTCAACCCATACTCCTATGTTACCTATGTTTTATCATTTATAGCTTTTATCAGTAGTTCAATGCACATTCTTCTTGCACCTTCCCAATAAAAAACACGAATACAACACTTAACACACACACACATACACAGAAAGGAAGAGAAAAGGAAAGGTGTACATCAGGTTATGAACCAAACCATGAAGCCATTCAATAGTCTATTTGTACATCATTGGGCATTGCAGGAAAATAACTCCAACTATAGTTATCAATGCTTATTTTCCAGATGTATTTTTTTCTCAATCATGAGTCTCATATACAAATTTGAAGTTGTAAACAAGGATTATGCACAAATGACCTCCTCAATAAAAAGACAAGCAAAATGAATCCAAGAGCATCATGTCACGCAAGGGACTTACAGTTTCTGCACAAAACAGATGTTAAATGAAACCACACCAAAAGACTAATTAGGATTTTCATGAAAGATACATTAGAATCAACCCAATTAAAAGCAAATGAGATTAGAAAAAAGCCAATTAGTTCCAGATAAACTAGAAACATACTGAAAAGAACATATAAAAAAGACAAAGAGAAACAAAAAATTAAAAAGGCTGCGCCTGTAAGAAGAATAACACATTTGGAATTGAAGAGAATAAAACTACATGAAATGGGAGCAAATGAATTACTATTCAATCACATAACCTTGTGGGTATCAGACATAATTTTGTAGGCTGTACATTTCCATCAAAAGTTGCGGTGTTCAGAGCCCAGTGCATGTATCATCGTTCACTAAACATAGAAACAATCAGCAAAGCCAACAACAAAATAATGAAAATAAAAAAGAAAACACATATTGAAATAGAGAATTCAAAGAGAACAAAATTCAGAGCCCTCAGATCTCATAGCTTAATACGAAATCATTTACAGCTTTTGCCACTGGTTTCATTCACAACCATCATGCATCTTCCACATGAGATAGAACAGTCATACACACAGAAAGAAGAACAAGAAATAGATAGATAGATTGATAGATAGAGAGAGAGTGAGAGTGAGAGAGAGAGAGAGAGAGAGAGAGATGCAGAGGCTATGAACGAAACCATGTAGCCGATCAACGAACTGTTTGAACATCACTGGGCCACAAAAGAAGCAATTTGCTCAAATTATCAGTTCTCAGAAAAACAAAAAAAAAAAGGAAAAAAAAAGTTCTGCTTTACAATTACGCAGTCTAAAACGCATACAAGATCAGCCTCCAACAAATATTATTAATAAATTAATATAATACAAGCACAGCAAATTCAAGTTGCTCCGAACATCAAATATAGTGAATATATAATTGGAGAAAAAGAAAAGATGAATGAAATTGACGAGAACGCAATAAACAAAGCGAGTAAAGGAAAGGACACACGCTACAGAACAATCAGAAAACAAGAATCAGGAGAAAGAAGAAGAGTTAAACAGAAAAAAAAAAAAAAAAAAGGGTGAGGGAAAACAAAAAGGAAATTAGGGTTATGGATTGATTCTGATTTTGTCAAAGGAGAGAAACTGAGTATACAAAAGTCGCAAACTGAAGAATCTAACAATTGGGCCCTCTCTTGGACAAGCGTGGGCTTTTATCTTTGGGCATGTCAAGTGTGTTCTTGTGGTTGAAGTAATTAACTAATTTGATTTTGATTTTGATTTTGATTTTAATTTTAAAATATAGGAAAAGTAATAAAATAAAAATACTTTAAAGTTTAGTAAAATTATGTATTCTAAATAAAAAAATATAATGTAAAATTTATTTAACTTAAAATACAGATAATCAAATTTTAGGTTTAAGTCCATTAAGTTGTATTGGGTGGTTAATTTTTATGTTTTTTTTTTTTTAATTTTTCTCAATTAATTTAAATTATTTAAAATTATATAAAAATAAAATTATAAATATATAAAATTAGTTTAAAATATATATTCTTTCCTAAAACTAATTTATTGGAAAATAAAAGAAAATGTATATTATATATGAACTTTCATTAAAATAAAGAATAGCAATGTAATAACATTTTTTTCATAGACTTTTTCTTCTCATAAAAGGATTATAAGGGAACCATGTAAATAAGAAAAGGAAATCTAGAAGTGTGTGGTTTAGAGGAAAGAAATAGAAAAAATAAAAATAGAGAAGAAATAAATAGAAAAAAATGTGAGAAAAAAAATAATTTGTAATTATTTGACAAAATATAAATTAGTGAGAAATAAAGTAGAAAGATTTTGTAAAAATCATGCAATTTGATTGATTTAGTGGGGTGTGGAATTTTGTAAAAAAAATTATTCATAGTGACCCTCAGCTGTGTGTTTGGTAGATTAGAGAGAAGTTTGAAGTGAGAAACTTGATTTTGTGCATTTGGTAGATGGAGGGGAGAAAAAAATTGTGAAATTTATTATATTACTTTTTATTTTTTTATTTATATTTCTATCTCTTTTTTTTCTTTTTTTTTATTAAAATTATAGAATTTTTAAAACACTTTTTTATTTTTTCATAAACTAAAAAAGAAAAAAATTTTAATTTTAAGAAATTAATATTATTGAAATTCTTTTTCATAATATAATTTCAATTTTAAAAAAATTATATTTACAAATATTTTTATTATTAATTTTTTTAGTATTGTATCATGATTTTAATAATAAATTTCATAATGAAAAATTGTAATTACTAAACTCACGTACGAATGAGATTCTGATTTTAATTAGTAAGAGAATGTAAATATAAAATAAAAATCTTAATTTTATATTATGTTATGGAGATGTTATTTATTAAATATGTCGAATATATATATCGATTAAATATGTGTTGGTCAAAGAGATCAAATTTATATTGGTAGCATAATCTAAAAATAATAAGAATATGGTACAATATTCTTATTATAATATATTAGAAATTAAATCAATTCTTTCTTTTTTATATATAAGGAAATAGAAAATAGAAGAAAAAGAATAAATTACAAAATTAATCTGATTCTAATAATATATAAAAATTAATTTAGAAATAGAAAGTAAAATTTATTTCTTATTTATGTATTATAATTGAATTTAATGTAAGATTTTCTTTTTTTTTCAATATAAATATAAATGCTAAAAAGATTATAAAAATTTAAATTAATTTCTTCTATTAGAATAAAATTTAATCACTAAAAAATAAGATAATTTAAATTGAGTTCTACTATTGAATAAAATGTAATGAAATACTTATATTATATATATATATATATATATATATATATATATATGACATGGAAGTATCTAAAAAATATCATAAAACTGAAAATGAGTTATATACTTGAAGATGTTCTAAAATGGAGTTAACTCTTTTTTCCTTTTCTTTTACCCCTCTGGTCCCATTTCTTGCTACTTGTAGCTAATGTTGAAGAATGTTATTGCCTTAACTTTTTTCTTTTTATCCATTCCCTTTTCTCCCCCATTGCTAGATCAAGACTTTGTCTGTTCTCCACTAATACTTCTACAACTATAAAGAGAGCACTTTAACAATGAAAATTATCATGAGAAGACCCTGAAACAAAAATGGATGAAAGTTTCTGACATATGGCTTAGTTATCATTACTAGTCTTAAGTCCAATGATGATGATTCTGACATCATAAAGCATTGTGAAGTTCCTTTTTGTTGTTTTATTTTAATCTGCCTTTTATATAACTATTAATTACTGTAAACCTTTTGGTGGTTATTTTCAACATATTAATTTCAAAATTATTTTTAATTTTGTACTTTATATTTTTATTAATAGAGAGACTAGTTTCACTACGTTTTCTCTATTCACAAAATGTTTTGTTCTATAAAAATGCTAATAATACTCTCTCAGACACTCTTTTTATAACCTTTATTAGATATAGTGGAATTTATAGAAAATATAATTTGAGGATTGTTTAGTGCCTTGCAATGTATAAAGAAGGGTCTATTCAGATTCTGTAGAGTTTATTTATGGATTCCAATTCTACAGAGAGAAAATGAAGCATAAATAGATGTTAATAATTTTCGTAATCTATGACAATCCAACTTTGATTCACTCAAATCTTTCACCCCAATTTGCATGAACCAACTCCACGAATTAATTATTGAATTATTTATTCCAAATTTCACCATGCAAATTATGAATTTGTAAATAAATATAACAGTTGCATGTATACTTTTTAAGGACTAAAATTTATATTCATGAGTTAAATTAATGAAGTACCATAACTACTAATGCAAGAAGCAAAACACTGCAGGGAAGCAACACATGTTTGACAGATAGTTTGTTGTTGCAGACTAACATAAGGGGAGAAAAAAGGAAAAAACATATAAGAAAAATTACATTGAGCATAGGTTGTTGTTCTGTACTTTACAGTTAAACCATGCGGTGTACTATGACTCCATGCAGCTTCACCACCCAGTGTATACATAAATGGAGATAGAATCCTATTGTCTTTGTACCATACTTCATTGTCACTATTCACAAGCTAGTTTGGTGTCAAAGCTAGTCAAGCAAATGGCAAAAGCCTGAAATGCAGAAAGGGGATATCTATAGTCCATAGTAAAGATGTCCTTGCCAACCTTGCCAAACTGAAGAATAATCTTGTCATGATCAGACTGAGCTGGCTGCGACGATGGAGGAGCACCTGCTGCAGGTGGCTGAGTCGCAGCAATCAGCTGGAAATTCTTGACAGATGCAACAGTCACCCTTCCCCTAAAGTTGAGGCACCAACACTGCAGCTGTTCATGCCATCTTGGAGCTTTGTTTTTGAGAACTAGAGGCCTTTCTTTTCCCTGCTCCTCTTCGTTGCCTGCCACAACTATGTCTGAGAACCTAGAACTGCTAAACTCAGATGAGTTGTAAATTGATCTAGCAAAGGATATGCTCCGGAAGGAATCTTCGAGGGAGCGGGGAAGGAGCTCTGGCTGGCCGGGCACAGTGCCACCAGGCTCAAGGGCGGATATAGGGATTGAGTGCATGGTGCAGTTCATTCGGCGCGGGCCCCTAGTACCAAGGACATTCAACTCATAGGTGATCTGGGCAATGTTGTAGCTGCCACTAGGGACCTTTGGAGAAACCCTTTTGGAATTAAACCTTCGGCTTCGACCTGGAGGAGACAACTGAGAATTGTTGTAGGGAGGCTGTGTATCATAAATTATAAACTTGGTGCCAAGAAAATTGGACCTGTAATGAGGGAAATTGACACAATATAAGTTCATATTGCCAGAAAAAAATACAGAAACTGTGGCTTCTTCAACGTCAATCTGAAGAAATAATGGTATTAGAAATTATTACAAACCATAAACAAATCCAGAAATGTAAAAATCAAATAAATGGATGAAAGTTATAATCATCATTTCAAAATTAAAGGAGAACAGACAGTAGACATAAGATTTGCAGAAAAGAGAAGAAAACAGAAGTGCATTAATACATACAAACTTGGCTTTGCTTAACAAGCATCAACAGTGTCAACCATGAAAGACGTTTACATGTTTCAACGAGACAGTTGAAGAAGGACAGTTTTCAGTTACAGTATTATAGATTGTAAATGCTGAGAAGCAATACAGGCCATAGAAATAATATTGATGTTGCTACTTAGTTCTTGTAATTTGTTCTCAAATTGATGTTTGAGAAACACAATACCAACTAAGACCTATTTGGGAGCATGTATGTTTTGGCATCACAGGAGAGGCAGATATAACACAATTGAATAAATTAAAATATATATCAAAATACCAAGCAATCATTGAAGAATTATGTAATGTGGAAACATAAGGGGGGTGGGGGAAGGACATACTTATCAATAGATTTTCAATACCAGAGAGTTGAAAGATCTCTAGAAAGTACTAAATTTAATAATCATTATCAATAGATTTGTCACACAAAAGGCATGCTGCGAAAATTTAGAATCCCAAAAGAACATACCTCAGTTTTCCAATGTAAGTGCTACTGGATCTTGATATGTTGTCTGCATCCATCGATATAATATACTCTGTACAAGTTGTTCTTCTGGTCCGTTTCGCAGAAAGAAGAAACTTTCCATTTTCAACTAGCAATGCTGCAAGAAGGGTTTATGAATTCAAAATATATCCCAGAGGAAATGACAACCAAACCAAGTCCAAAAAACTTCTCACTGTACATTTATAGGATATAGAAGTGTAACAGCCATGTAATTCTCCACTCAACTAAGGAAATATGCCATTTTTTAGTAGCCAGCATAGCAAAGAATTAAATCAATACACTAAATGTTAGAGAAACAAAACTAGTTTAATTGGTCAACTCCAAACCCATACCTTCCTAGTTTAAATACACTAACACAATAAATACAGAACAAGGCAATAACAAATAACTTGGCCAAGTTAAATGTAGACAACAATCGCTAGGTAGCTCAATTTAGTACAAACACGAATTGATTTTGATGAAATGGAATAAACAATTGCCACTATGACAAGGACATGCTTAGCAAGATCTAGTTTGTGGTGGAACAAAATCATATATTCTAGTAGATTTGGTGGTCACCAACATTTAGATTATTAAACTAATAATCCAGTGATCCTGTAATCTAGAAAGACGCACGCATCAAATTTTGCCCGATGAACCAAACTTAGACAAGACCAGATTTGGTTGGTCCACAAATCTTGAACGAAAATAAAGTTTACAAGCATAAGATAAATCATTTGCTATGAAGCAAAATTACAAATCCAGGAACACAATAACTTCCACAATGAATGATAAATCAGATTAGGTCATTATGGAAATAAGAAAAACAGATCATACATTAAATGCAGTCATCTAATAATTACATAATATATAAATTCAAACCAATAAAAAGAGGAAATCAGACAAATTCATATGTATGGGTTTCAAAAGTAAAAAACTGAGCTTACCAGGACTCAGACAAAGGAATAGGTGGTAAGTCAGATTTGATTTGTCTCTCTTGATGAAACACTGGATTGTCCCATCCCTTGAACCAGGCTGTAAAAAAGAGTCAACAGAACATCAAAAAGAAAAACATGGTCAAGCACTCTTGTACAAAACTTATATTTATCATGCATGAACCATTTCTTTAAAATATATCTTGAACATAGGATGGAAGATAACAAAAGTCTCACCTGCTTCAAGGAGACTGGGAAAGTAATCTTCCCACAGAACTCAGGACTGGCAACAATTTCTTTGCACATTTCTCTCCAGGACTTGCACACAGCAGCACATGCAACCACATGCTTCCGAGAGGGCCATGTTGTCTCACTTTCTTCCAATCTTCTTATAACATCTCGAAGCAGCTCAGGAGGAAGGCTAGCCCACCGGCTGCTCTGTATGACAGGTGGGCGTTCATGCACCTCATGGACTGAACAATTCGACTTGCAGCCACCAGCAAGCCTTAAGTCAAAACTCCGCCTTGATAAGCTTCCAATCCCGTCCCTCACATCACGAACAATACTGCGGAAGGACATTTGCTAGCTACAATACACTAACAGCACAAGAATTTGATGTACTAATTCCACTTAATTGATAAGACTCCACTAATCCACTCTATTCAGATGTCACAACTCACAATTAGAAGAGCCAAGAGCTGCAAATAAAAAAAAACTTTAATTTAAATCCAGCTGCAATGCTTAGTTATTAAGAACTAAAAGTAACAGAACATGGATAGGGAAAAGCACAAAGAGGGAAAAGGGAAAAAGAAAACAAAAGAGATTCTCATAAAAGAAAGCCTCACATGAACCTAAAGTCTTAAAGCAGCCTAAAATTTCAGACTTTAGTCAGAATCATATTTTAAAACAGTATCTTCAACAGTTGAACGCCTAAATGTATTTCTTAAGAGAACAACAAACTCTAGTCAGAATCTTATAAAAATGTATGCTTGTATCAACAAACCTACGTTTCCAACACAAAGGGAGAGAAAAAAAAAATATAATAAAGTCAAAAGTGAAACTAGAGACTCAGTAGTCATTAGCTAATGAGCCTAACACATCTATCTTATCTTAAAACAGACACAGAAAATTTCCTGAACCTCTAAGAATGTCTCACAAGCACAGGAGCAACCACAATCACAGCCAGAAAACAAGACATAAGATAGTAATTCACATGACAAACCTCAAATACCAAACTCGTTGAGAAATAAGGCCTTCTATCCCCCACCCTAATAACAAGAGATCAGTATAAAACAAAATAATAAGAATAAGAATAATAAATAATAATAAATAATTTTAATAATAATAAACAATCAGAAAACAAATTAAAAATATTAATTCATATACTACAAATTACAAAACAGATAAGTCAAAGAAAAGAAAAAACTCAGAAAGGACACCAAACTAGACCCAAATGAAAATTCCACAAAAAACTCAAGACTAGAAAAAGAAAAATGGAAACTTTCAAAAGCTAATAAGAGAACCGGAAGAGCAGACTTGAGAAAACTGTTAATTAGACCAAGAAGAATTCTGGGTCAACACTCCAATCAACGTTCAGAAGAAAAAAAATAGTGAACAACGGGGTCTGCAATAACTAAAAAGAAGAATCAATTACAAAAAAAGACTAGAAATTTACCATTCAAGAAAGAAAGAAAAGATCAGAGTGGAAGAAGAAGATACTCGCCATGAAGGTTCAAGAAGCAATGTTTCCTTTCTCTTTCCTTTTCCGTGTCTGTGACACAAACTCTGACTCCGAAAGACACGCACTCACTGCATTTATTAAATCCCACCAAGAAAGAAACTACTACTGCACAATTATTATTTTATTAATCGTTATAAAAGCTGCTTAATTAATTAATAATCACCTATTGGGAATTATAAAATTGAGAAAAAGTTTAATAATTAAAGAAGTTAATTAAAGTTAGCACCTACTTGGTGGAGACGTTATTTCCTGCGGTTGTTCAAAATTACGGTTTCACCCTTGACGGTTGACTTGTAATTAGTGGTATCCGACTGCGAAGTCCAAACTACGTTACCCAAATAACGGTGTTTAGTGGACAGTGGAGGTGGGATACTGCGCGGACTGATGCAGGGAAGTTACGATAGGGACGCCACCAATATAAAATTTTTGTAAAATACATTTTTGGTATTTTTTTTAATGTTTAGCTGTAAAAACGTTAAGTTTAATTTTTTTTAGTCACTCTGATTTTAAAATGTGCTATTTTTACTTTCTCAAACCCTATCTAAATTATTATTTTAAAATTATAAAGGAATATTTTTTTTCTTTAACATACGAAAGTTCAACTGTAACAACTTAGAAACTAAAAACATAATTTACTTATAGTTTTTAAGACTATAGTTAAATCAATTTTTCCGCAATTATTTATAAAAAAATAATAAAAATTTCTATGTAAATTTAAAATTATAGTTTAGAAATATTAATATGATTTATAAAAAAATTAATTTATGCATAATTTTATTTAATTTATGAAAAAAAATATTTTTTCATGAAGAAATTTAAAAAAAAAATATAATACTCTTAAGAAATATTTTTTAATATATTTTATAAAATTATATATTTATTATTTATTGTTGGAAACTAAACTTGAAATTTCTTTTCTATAATTTAATCTAATTTATAATCTAATTTATTTTTGTAAGACTTGTTTATAAAGTATAACTTGTATTTACTTAATTTGTGGGATAAGACATAAATAATAAATGATATGATGATCTAATAAAAATAGTTTGATTGATCTAGTAATTTTATTAAAATAAAAATGAATTTTATAAAATTAATTTATGAAATAAAATGTCTATTTAATATATATTCTAATTTAGTAATATGATTTGAGATTTTCCACCATTCTCTTCATCAATCATATTTACAATTATGTAATAAGTGCAAATTTCTAGTAGAAAAGGTTTAAATAGAGTTTAAAATTAACCTTGAAAAATTATGACAAAAATATTGCACCTCTTTGATTTAGTGTATGTGGCTGCAGGCCACACAGAAAGGTTCACTCTTTTACACTTTTGATGGAATGTCACATAGATTAAGTTGGGAGGGTACATTTAAGTTTGATTAATTAAAAGCAAGTTGGATTAATAAAATTAAAGTAAATATCATTTTGGTCCAATTAATTTGTCGCGACTTTGGTTTTGACATAATTGTAATTTATTTTGATGATTAAAAATAGAACTGTTTAATTAAGTTGCCGGTTATTTGGGTTAAGTTTAACTAAGCCTATATTTAAAAAAAATTATAAAAAGTAATTATATAATACTTCTAACTTGTAAGTGGAAAAAAATTGCTTAGTTTATTGAAAACATTTCAAGTTATAATTAACCAAGATAAAGAACTATAATAATAATCATAAATTAAAAAAAAATAGATAACATTTTCTATACATGTCTTACATAATATCCATGTATATTTAGAAATTAGGAGATTCAATATATAGAGGGATATATGTAATAAAGAAGGTGAGTTATAACACAAAGGGGGTGTTTTCTTTCTTTCTCTTTCTTTCATTATTTCTTTCAAACTTTATCATTTAGTGCTTTCATTAATCATGCAAAAAGACAAACATTTTGCTTACTTGAAAGAGCAAATTCATCTCATGGGTTCGAAGATCATAATGATTTTTAAGAATAAGATTTATGTAGATTCACATCACAATTCACTATATATCTTTAATTCATAAAGTTCATGTAAACGGAGTAAAAAGTTTAGATAAAAGGCCGAACTAATATATATATATATATATATATATATATATATTAAAATTAATTATTATATAAAAATAAATTTAATAAAAAATTATTAATAAATTATAAATAATTTATATATATTTAAAATCAATATAAATAATTATATATAAGGTTAAATATATATATATATATATAATATATTTAAATTTTTAATTATATTTGACGATATTTCATATTATAAAAATCATTAATTATCATATCTGTATTCAATTTTATAGTAATTTTTTTTATGTAAATAATCATACAATTAATAAGAAAATTAAATAGCTTGAAAATAAAAAAGAATAATTATTTAAACAATAAAAAGATACACATCCATAAAATAATAATACTGTCTAAACTTTATATAAGTTCTACGAATTTCATCTATTTGCCTCATAATCTCAATGTCAATTTTTTCTTATATTCTCATAATTTAAAAAGAAGGAGATTATTGAATATGATCAATTTTTTGCATTGTGTATTGTTCCTGAGCATTATTTTCTTCAACATTACTCGTAGAATTTAAATTTGGTAAATTAAGAGGTTATTTCATCAAAAAAATTCTTTTTTCTTAAAGAATGAGTTTATAATTCTATTCTTAAACATCTCTAGACCTCAAATTGAATTTTCAATATATTAACATTGAATCAAAATAGAGTATCATAAAACATTAAAACAACTAACAAATTGATAACAAATAAAAAAATTATATTACGTATGCTAATATGTTATAATAGTGAACACAAATAATAAAGAAATTTTTTTTCTTACCTTATTTCTTTACTACAAGAAAAATATAGTCGGCATCATGTCTATTTTATTTTTGAATTTCGTATCTTTTAGTTTCTAATACTCTACAATATTCTACTATATATATATATATATAATATAACATAAAAGATTATTTTGATATGTTTTTATTCTTGTTTTAATTGATGATATTTGTTAAAAAAATATATAGTACAAATATAAAAACTTATCTTTTTGGGATTAGACAAAATATTTTCTTTTATACATAAGATTATATATTTAATTATTTTAAATTAAAGAGATTTTATTTAGATTTAATTTTTATATAATATTTATATATAATTTTATACTATATTGAATAATATATTTCATAATTTAATTATAATTGTATATAATAATAAATAAAAACTAAAATGTTAAGGGAGCCATGTCCCCCTCAAGTCCCCTAACTCTACTCCTATTAGTGGTGTTTTAAAAGTGTTAAAATAGTTGGCAAACATCAACATTTTGTTAAGTTTGATATTTCTCAATTTGATGAAAAATGAAATTAAGGAATGGATTTTCAAACTTGTAGCACCATTCTCTATGTACAAGAGAAGAGTTATTAGTAGTTATTGAAAATTTTAAAATTTGATGATTCTTGCTTCATATTTAATGAGTTTCATTACAAATTTTAACCAACAATAAAAAGTGTGTTAGAACATTTTGCTAGCACCCTTTTATATAGATCACTCTTGCAACTCATCCCAGCAAAGATAATATAATGTAGATAGATATCCAATAAAAAAAGTTACTTCTTATTATATTTATAAAAAAATTGAAATATAAATTAAAATATATTTATTTTTTAATATAAAATAGAATGTATATAACTTATTCATAGGATATAAATAGTCGGTGATTAAGTATAAAATTATATAATTAATTATAATATTATAATATTATAAAAATTGGATAATTCCCACGTGACATCACACAAAATGTGTCATTATTTGCCTGAGTCTGTTGTGCTTTTTTCCTTTTCTCCTACAAAGATATTATATAATGATATTAAGGGTCAAAATAACATTCACAAATGAAAGTGCATATAATCAAAATTACTTGAAACTCTTCAGTCATTCTAGACTCTACAAACGTGTTCCACGTGTCATGATCAATTGTGGGGTTTTTATAACCAGGGAATTCTCCTTTTCTTTTCCCAAAAATGTATTGGTTCGTAAGGCTGGTCTTATATGCCCTCCACCTCTCAGCCACAATAGAGGGTCTTCCTTCTCATCTTTTTTGTATTAGGAATGTCCCAAGTTTCCTACATTTATGATAAAAATGAGTTAATAAATGTTGATATCTTAATCTAGTTTAATAAAGAAAATATTGAGTATAAATAAAATTTTACCATAACATCTGCCCAAATATGGTTTTTGACAGCTTCCTCTACATAATCCCAATTAGGCAATAAAATTGAAACCTTTGTTCTAGCATAAACCCCTATGGTACTAATAAATTGGGCAGCTAAATCCCCTGTAGGTTGTCCAGTGATCTCATCTATATCAACATGTAACCTTTCTTCAGTTAAGCGTTTAGTTGTAACATGTTTCATTTTAGTGGGACCTTAGATATTTTTTTTAACTTGTAGATTGTGTACTACTTGAAAAAGGGTCTTGATGTTCATCCATAATTACCTGTTAGTTCAAAAATAAATTACAAGTTATTAGTATAAATGGAATTCTCACTCACTAAGTACTTAAAGGAAAACAAAAATATTAATATAGAATAATAATAACCTATTTCCAAAATATGATCAAATTGAAATGTTTTCCCATATTCCTTCTTGATGATCATCACGAGTGGCATGTACATCATCTACTTCATCTTCATTAAAAGTTGGCACAGGTGTTGACAAGGAAGGAGTATCAATAATATTAGTTGAATCTCCAAAATCATCAACTACATTATTACTTCTACCTTGTAGAACAATTGACCACCTATTGTTAGATGGATCGGTGACATAAAATACTTATTTTACTTGGAAAGCCATGATGAAAGGCTCTTCTTTATGACCAATTTTATTAAGGTCCACCAACGTAAATCCAAGTTCATCAATTTTGACACCATTGTTGCTATCAACCCACTTGCATTTAAATACAGGTACTCGGAATGGACCATAATCAACCTCCCATATGTCTTCAATAATTCCAAAATAACACATGGAAGCTGTGATGGGATTCTTATCATTTCTTGTTGAGAAATGCATAGATTGAGCAACTATCATAACCCCACTATTTTGCATGGTACTCTTGTCATCTTGTGCCTTTGTATAAAACAAGTAGTTGTTGATGTCATACCCACAGAAAGTAAACACATCAAAGTTAGGTCCTTGAGCTAAGCGTTGTAACGTTTTAGAAACATTTAAATCTGTCTCGACATTCTTTTTAAACCACTCCATGAAAGTCTTGTTATGCTCATGCAACACCCATTTTTCACTCATTCAAGGATTGTTTATCTTCACTAAGTCCTTGTGGGCATTTAAATAAGGTAGAACCTTATCAGTGTTGTTCAATATATACAAATGTGCTTGAAGCACTTCTTCTTGCATCATGCTTTTCAATTTTGCGCCTATTGTACCCTTCCCAATAATTCGTCCCTCATGACGAGTTTTAGGAATGCCTATTGATTCAGCTTTAGATATATATTCAGTACAAAACTCAATTGCTTCCTCTACAATGTACCTTTCTACAATGGATGCTTCTGGACGATATTGGTTCTTTACATACCCTTTCAATATCTTCATGTATCTCTCAACTGGGTACATCCACCTCAAAAAGACAGGGCCACACAACCTAACCTCCCTAACCAAGTGGATGATTAAGTGAACCATAATGTCAAAAAATGAAGGAGGAAAATACATTCCTAATTGGCACAATATTATAATGGCTTCATTTTCCAAATCATCCAACTTTTGAGGATCAAATACTTGACTGCATATCTCATTGAAAAACAAGCAAAGCCTAGTTATGACTTGTCTCACATTTTTAGGTAAAACATCACGTATAGCAATAGGAAGAAATTGTTGCATTAGTACATGACATTCGTGAGACTTCAAGCCAACTAATTTTAAATCTTTCATTGAAACTAAACTTTTTATATTGGAAGAAAAACCATACGGCACTTTGACACCATGTAAGCACTCACAAAAACTTGTTTTCTCTATTTTTGACAATGTGTGATATGCCGGGGGCAAATATGTTCGCTTACCCTTAGATTGTGGTCGTATTCCCATGAGTTGCAAATCTAGACGAGAATTAAGTCCATCTTTTGTCTTACTCTGAATATTGAGAAGTGTTCCAATTAGACTATCACAAACATTTTTCTCAACATGCATGACATCAATGCAATGTCTAACATCAAGAACTTTCCAATACGGAACATAAAAAAATATCAACCTCTTCTTCCATATGTTTTTCTCTTTTGGTTGTTTTCTCGTCTTCTCATGTATCACATTTAAATTTTTCACCCGTTCATAAATTTGTTCACCAGTCAATATTGTAGGTGTAATATTATATTCTTGACAACCATTAAAAGCTTTCTTTAACCTTCGATATGGATGGTTAGGTTTAAGAAATCTCCAATGACCAACATAAACCGTCTTCTTCGAATTAACTAGTTGATGATAACAAGTGTCATCTTCACATATAGGACAAACTTTGTGCCCTTTAACATTGTACCCACACAACTTTCCGTATGCTGGAAAATCATTGATTGTGCATAATAACATAGCACACAACCTAAATGATTCACATGAATACCCATCAAACACATCAATTCCCTCCTCCCACAACATCTTTAAGTCTTCAACTAATGGACTTAAATAGACATCAATGTCGTTTCCAGGTTGCCTTGGATCAGAAATCATCATAGATAACATCATATATTTGCGCTTCATACACAACCACAAAGACAAATTGTAAATTGTCAACAAAACAGGCCATGAACTATGTTTACTACTTAAGTTACCAAATGGATTCATTCCATTTGTAGCTAGTCCAAGCCTAACATTTCTTGGCTCTTTGCCAAAATCTGGAAACATAGAATCTATTTTTTTCCATTGCAAGCAATCTGCCGGATGCCTAAGTTGACCATCACATCTTCATGCCATCTCATTAGCTTTGCGTCATTTGCATTAGCAAATAGACGCTTTAATCTTGGAACAATTGGCAAATACCATAAAACCTTAACCGGGGATCCTTAGTGCTCACATCATAATCAGAATCATCTTGCTTTTTTTTTTATATCATGACAACCCACATCTTGGACACTGATGTAATCCTTCAAAGTCACCATGATACAACATACAATCATTTGGGCATGCATGTATTTTCTTATACTCCAAACCCATAGGACACAATACCTTCTTTGCCTCGTAGTTACGACTAGGCAATGTATTATCCTCAGGAAGCATTTCTTTCAACAACTCTAACAATTCTGTGAAGCTTTTATCACTCGACCCATTTCTTGCCTTCAGATTGAACAATCTCAATATTGCTGACAATGTTGTGAATTTTGTGCAATTTGGATACAATGGCTTCTGTGAATCATTACATAAAGATTCATACATATGTGCTCGCTTGAATGATTCTGGACCCACATCACGAATCATCTCCTATAGTCGATCATCCATATCTATTTCTTGTGTAAAAGTTTGGGTTGGAGTTTCGACTGACACACTTGAAATGTCAACATTTTCAGCATGCCATCTCCAACATGTATAATTCTTAAAAAAACCATCACACAGAAGATGTTCCCTTATAATATCAAGTTCTAGACGACTTCCATTACAACAGTTAACACAAGAATAAAAAAAAACTTTCCATTGATATCATTATTAGCATTCCGTAAAACATATTCAATAAAATATTACACACCTGTTTCATACTGTCAATTTAAGTGTGACATGTGTTTCCAATTTCGGTTCAATAACCAACTTTGATCCATGAATTTTGTTCTTCATAAAAAAAAACACAGAACCACTTCTTTCTCACTACTGCCTTCAACCACCACCCTTCCAAATGCACCCCTCTTACGCTAACGTAAATATAATATAAATATGTGGCACATTCTAATTAAAAATTCGCATGCAACATTTTAGGGTTTAAACGAATGAATGAGAATTGAAAAATTGAAAATGCAAAGAGTGAGTGTAGAGTACCGTATTGATGAAGTGAAAGCAAAGAAGGAGATTAGGGAATTTTTGGGGCTGTTTGAAGGAAGCACAATGGAGCCTAGATGAGAGAACGATACTGACTGCTTAAGAGAAAGTGTTGTTCCAGTCAGAGAATGAAAATGTTTGAGACAGTGAAAGCATTAGCATACAAGAGAGGGAGAGCAAATTTTTAAAATCGTATATTAAACAACCGATTTTAAAACTTTTGTAAATATTTTCAAAATTGCCACTGCATAACTTTTAAAATCATATATTAAATAACCGATTTTAAAACTATTGTAATTATTTACCAAATTGCCACCGCTTAACTTTTTAAAATCGGTTATTAAACAACCGATTTTAAAACTATTGTAATTATTTACGAAATTGTCACCGCTTAATTTTTTAAAATCGGTTATTAAACAACCGATTTTAAAACTATTGCAATTATTTACGAAATTGCCACCGTTTAATTTTTTAAAATCGATTATTAAACAACCGATTTTAAAACTATTGTAATTACTTACGAAATTGTCACCGCTTAATTTTTAAAATAGTATATTAAACAACCAATTTTAAAACTATTGTAATTATTTACGAAATTGTTACCGCTTAATTTTTAAAATCATATATTAAACAACCGATTTTAAAAGTGCAAAACATACACGATCAAAGCCTAAATACAATAGTGATGGATAATAATTAGCTTGACAAATTATTTCCACATTTGTAATGGTATTGATATTTTTTTTTCCTATAATTACAAAAATATTCATTTTCAATTGTAAAAATTCGTAAATAATTCAAATTTATCAATAAATTTTATAGGACAAATAATTTGTAAGTAATTTATTTATGGATTATGGAAAATAATATCATCTATGTATAATTATTTATTAATTTTTGTCATAGATAAATTACGTATCGAGTAGGATCAATAGGTAAGTTATTTACATACTAAAATAATTAAGTAAATTATCAATATATTATTGTTTGTAAGTAAATTATCATCCATAAATAATTGACATGATCTAAACTTTTAAATAAATTATCTATTTATAACAACAATACATGTAAGGACCTACTAAAGAGTAGTTAAGTGAGAAAGAAAAGCTAACTTGAGTAAATGATAAAAATTAGTTAGATCAGTTTTCAAATATATAAATAGAAAACTAAACATTTCATTCTTTATTATTCAATTTCACCATCTCGCAAAAACTTTATTTCTCTAAATCCTTTAACTTCTCTCTAAGATTTGTTAACCATTTTCCATTTCTTTGAAGATCAAAGCATACCAAAAGAAAGCTTTTGAGGAGTAGATCACTTTGGACCGATTGAAATCTCCACTTAGATAAGTTTCCAGTGCTCTATTTTGCAAAATAGGCTAGGATGAGGTTGCTGTTTTGGGGTTTCCTAGGTCCATGCATGTTCCTTTTCTTAGTTCTAAATAGATCTATACTAGTGTGAATTCCTAGTAATATAGTTGAATGATCATTAAACATTCTTGGAATGCTAATGTGTTGTTTGGAAAGACATTTTTAAGGTAAGAGAAGTTAGAATTATGGACAGCTTGTATAGGACTCTATATTCTTAAGTTAACTCTGAGAATGACCTGATTATTGGCTGGAATTCCCCATTTTAAAAACTGCATTGAGTTGAAATAAACTGTGTTGATCTGAATAAAAAGAAAGGGAAATTTAAATTTTAACTTTTATGTAACTATGCTTTTGATTAAATACCTTTTTTATTGCTTGGTTAATAAATAAAGAATAGATGGATTGTCTAGAATTGCAATTGTGTTTCTGTTTTATTCTCGTGTGTGCTTAAATTGTAAGATGACATAATATTCAATTTCTCTGTGTGAAACTTGTTTTGACTCTTTGAATTTAATATATCTTGAATTGGTGTCTGATGAAGTGAAATGAAACTTATTGAGATCCTTAGAAAGATGTACCTTAAATCATTGACCTTCAACTTATGAAAACAATTTCAAATGAATTCACATTGTTTTAGATAAATGTGAGAGAAGCAAAGTGAAGGCAAATTGTTGTCAAAGGGAAGAAAAAATTTTCATCTCTTATATGTTTTCTTTCATTTTCAAGTTTTATCTTACATTTTACCCTTTTAATCTAGAGTACTGTTCTGAGTATTTTCTACATGTTTACAGTAAATTTGGTTCCTATCACCTATTAATTCATATGTAGTACTTTATATAATTCTTTTATTGATTTAAGCAATATGTCATTTCCTTATTTAAGATCCAAACAGAATTTGAATCCCTTACATGTTTTAAAATTGTATTGTTAATCAAACATTATATTTCAATATAATGTACTATAGTTCCTGAGAAAGACACTTTTTATATTTTGTTTCTCCACTACTTAAATATTTAAGTCTAGTTTTAAATTAATAGTTTTAAAGACACTTTTTGTCTAGTATAAAATAGTAGTATAAAATTTATATTAATATTTTATATTTGATTTAAATTAATCTTGAAAGGATGTAAATAAGTAGTCTAGTAGGATGTTGATTTTATTTTTAATCTTTTGGAAACCATTTTGATCATGTAATAGAAAGAGTCAAAAGTGTATATTTCTGTTTAGAATTATATAATTAAGGTAATATATTTTGAATATATTATAATATAAAATTCATATTTAATATTATACAATTGATAATATTAATCATTATAATTATATTAAATTTAGATATTAAAAATTATCATAATTATCTTCTTATAATTTAAGATTTAAAAAAAAATGTTATAAATATTTTTTCAACATTAGTATTTGAAATTAAATTATAAAAATTTATATTTATTAATTTTAATTATTAAAATTTTTTATTCATTTTTATAACAATTGAATAATTTTATTTTTTGAAAATTTTTACTTCATCATTAGATTAATTTAATATACCTTTTATATTTATATTGAAAGTCTAGATATATTTTGATTGAATTTACAAAGTTAAATTTTAATTATGTTTTAAATATTATAAATTTTCAAGTAATTAATAAAATAAAATTTAATTAAATTTATGGATGTTAATAAATTAAAAGAAATTATTATAAATATTCTAAATAGTTAATAGAATTATATGTACATTTTTAGTAAGATTGATATTCTAAATATGTCTTTTACGTAAATGTAAGAAAATAACTATTTCATAATATAGATATATTAGAGATGTTATTATTATTATTACTAAATTAATATAATTTTTATAAAAAATTTAATAGAATAAAATATAATTTTTTTAATAAAAATTCACATTTTATAATTTTTAAAATAAAATATATATTTTAATAATTTTAAACTTAATCTTATTTAAAATATTTAATATTTTTATCTTTGAATTTATATATAAAATATATTTTAAAGTATTAAAAAATGTTTCCCATGCATATCATATCAAACTGAATATAAATTAGTATGGTGTTGAAGTATTATATTTATAATAATTTACTTTATAATCTTATAATGAAATAATTCAAATATAAGTTATTTTTAATATAGTCACACATATCAACAAATAATTATTTTTGTTAATTTTTTAACACAATATTATCTATGCACTAAATTTATCTTTATTAATAGATTTTACATGTCAACCAATCTTGTTTATACATCCTAATTATTAACTATTACAGCCAACAACAACACCTATAATTCTCATTGCAAGACATGAAGTACCATTGCTAAAAAGATGGAACGTATTTATAAAATTCACAATTCCTAAGTATTCAATTGACTGTAATACTAAATAAAAGAAAACAAAACAGAACAATGTCTTAACCACACAGTCAATCAAATAAATTCATTATAAAGGACTTGTTTCATCGAATTTTATTTAACCCTAAAGACTTTACACAAATTAAGATATAAAATCAACATTATAAAAAAATTCGTAAAAAATATTATAGACTTAACTTACTCCCAAAACTGATTCAGAAAGTGAAGTTTACATATTAATTATAAATCATAGTTCAACCTTATTTTTAATTAATGTGGAAATTTTCAACAAAACTTCAACTCACTTTCAAGAACCAATAACCAATATGACGGTAACAATGAAATGCAAGTATTTGCATTAAATAGAAGTCAATTCAACGATTAAGGTTCACATATTTCTTGTCGAATTACATATTGTTTTTGATTAGGATTTTAGAGAGATTTTATATAAGGAATCAACTCTAGATTTAAAAGAATGTTATGCATTGGTTTGTAGAAAAGTAATTTAAATGTAGAATCTAAAAATTATAAAGTAATAGCAATGGTGACTAGAGATTAAGCAAAGGTAATTGATAATCATATGAAATCTATCTATAAATCTACCTATTACAATAAAATTATGCACATCAAACACTATAAGAATAAAATTATTTACTTATGAAATATTTTTCACAAATTTATTTTTATGAAAAGAAATTAATTACTCATTGAATATTTTTTATAAGATTTTTTTTATGGAAAATTTTCATAAATTTGTTTGTGAAATTTTTTTTCATAGATTTGTTTGTGAAATTTTTTTTCATAGATTTGTTTGTGAAAAAATTTTTCATTAATTTGTTTGTGGGAAATTTTTCATGAATTTGTTTGTGGGAAATTTTTCATAAATTTATTTGTGGTAAATTTTTCATAGATTTGTTTATGAAAAATAATAAAAAATAATTTTCTACTAACCTTTTACCCAAAAATTATGGTAGTGAGAAATTTGTGAAAAAAATTATATTTTTCATTAATTTTAAGTATTACCCATAAACTTGTTTCATGAAAAATATGAATTTTTTTGTAATGAAAATTTTTTTTGAGTTAGTCGAATATCTAAAATGGGGGAATCCTTCCTCACAAGAAGAACAATAAAAAGGATGTAAACGACTATTATTACTAAAACAAATACAAAATATTGATATTGTTGAAATAATCTCAACTTTGCTAACAATTACAAATAATCTAATAAGGTTTTTTATATGCTTTTTCAATGATACATGAATAGTTGAATTAGGTTAAAAATCAAATAACTTTTAATAGAAAGATAAACCAAGTCCCAATTATTGGAGAGAGATCTTTAAATTTTACTAATAATTTAAATTTTAATTTAATCTTGGTTATTCCTTCTTTAAATTTTAACTTTCAATCTATTTTTAAAATAAAATTGTTTTATTTTATATAATTATTTTTTTTTCTAATTCTTATGTTTTTAAAGACATCCAAACAAATAAAATAATTGGTTATGAAAGTAGGAGAGAGAACTTGTATTATCTAGATATGATATCAAAGAGATCAAATGAGTTACAAACAAAATTTTATTATAGATAATTTTAAGAAGGAGATTAAAAAGAATTTAAAATATTCTTGTGTCATCGGTGTCTTGAATATGTCTCATTTGGGTATTTAAAAAAGTTATTTCTTACTTATTTAGAATGTATGATGTTTTTAGTTTTTATTATGATGTTTGTGTACTTGCAAATAGTTTTGAACTTTATTTTCTTGATTTTAAATAAAAATATTCAACCTTTTATGGTTAATGAAATAAAAAAGTGAGATACTTTTATCATCTAAAAAATTTCATAAAATATAAAATGTAAATTCAAGTTTTAGAATAGTAAAGAATATCAAATTATAACCTTTAACAAATTTTAAAAGTTAATGGAATTATTAATTAAATTATTTGTTTCAATATACTCCAACAAGACTGTCTGTAGAGGGTGTGAGAATAAGTAGTAATGTGACCATTCTTCCAACATATCTAACATTAAGGTTTTTGAGCTTGATAAGTTGATGATTGAAAAGGATGCCAAGTACTTTTATTAGAATTTTTGTACCCAAAATATCTATTTCCTTTGGCCTGAGAACCAACTTTTGGTATTACCACTATCACCTTTGTTTGTATAGTTATTATTCTTGTTGCCAGTAAAAGATTGTAAATTGAAGCATGGAATGTATAAAAAAAAAAAAATGCTAGGTGCCTCCACATTTAATATACATTAATTCTCTTGTAAAGTTGTTACCAGTATGCAAATTGTTTTTGTAAATAGCTACTATTATTTATAGCATCTCAATCATATAAGAAGATCAATATCCATACAAATTTGATCAACATAAAACTTACCTCAATCAAAATAATCCAAAATTCGGTCAAAAATCAATAATCTTCTTACCTTAAACTCAACACTCGTGCTTTTCATTTTACTTTTACATTATCATCATATACTAATCAACAAACCTAATATATTTAGCTACAAATTGATAAATTGATAAAGCTAAATTTTCTCATTTGACTTTTCTAAAACATTAACATGTATTTCCTTAAAAATTGAGCCTGTATTTATAAGGGTTGAGTACTTTTTTTATTATTTCTCTTCGACTCCTTCTCAATTTATTTCAATTTTATTCACGGTCAGTTCCTGACTTCTTCAAAATTGTGTAATGAATATCTATATTTACATTCTGACGCTCAAGTCAGTATATAATATAATCCGTGTTTGAGATTAGTTTAAGAGTGAGTCTTATCTTGATTAGGCACATTTATTTATAATACCATGATATAAAATTATCTTTCATAAATTTTTACCTATACGATCTGTTATGATCATCTGTTTTCTTTTTAAGGTTGTTACAAATCTTTTATAATCTCTTATTTATGATTTAACTCTAATGTTGTAGAATTTTTTAAGATCTATTTTCTTGAGAATCCCGGATGAGTTATTATTACGCATAGTTCGGGTTAGATATAGTGAGATACTCTCTTAATATGTGGGTCAGATACTTTTCAACCTGTTCTCTTAATGTATTCTTAATATATGGACCAGGTATCTCTCGACCAACTAACTAGGAATATGTTTTATATTTCAATCCAATAATTAGGATATATCCAGAAGTGACCTATAAAATTTAATCTCTTGTATACAACTTAATACCCATAACCTAATAACCTATGAAATCGAATTCAAATCTTTGTATCATCGAAATCTACTTGATTAATTATTTTACGTTTTTGCAACAAAAAATGAAATCACCTTTTTCTCTTCTTTTTCTATCCGAATCTAAACCAAAATGATAACCAAGCTATGGGGTCATATCTACTTAATTATTTATACTTTTGATTGGTGTATCTATCTAACTAGCATTTAAGAACAAACAAGGTGGATACGACAAAAGATAGCATCTTCTTCCCCATCCATGTTTATGGAATAAAAGGAGATAAATGACAATTCAGGAACACACATAAAATATTGTCACTTAAATCTCAAATTAACAGAACCTGCATTTTTTTTCCCTTTTAAACTACATTAAGAAAAAAGAACAAAGCCCATATTTATTACTGAAAATGAATATATTAAATTGTTATTCAAAATCTTGGACAAGGTTTAAGTGATGTAAGTAATCATGTTCTGATAATTTTCTTTTATGAAAAAGTTATATGGCAATAAATATTCCGTAATTAATGTCTTTTTCTAGTATTCGACCTAACAATTTTTTTTTCTGAAACATGCGACGTCAACAAATATAAAATTAATGTCAAAATAAGATATGTCACCCCATTAACGTTATGGTTTCTTTACTCATCTCCACGTGTCCATATCGTATTGTTCCTGAAAATATTATATTAAGATAAAAATTTTGTTCGAGATATGTGGTTAGGTTAAAAGTTTATTAGAAGATCAATTGATGAAGACATGTTAGATAGAGAAAAGATTGGTGGAAGAAGAGTAGTGGCTCTTCAAAATTTTATTCTGTATAACCAAGCTTTATCGTCAATAACGACGAGTAGAACACGATGCTTGTTACATACAAGCTTTTCGAGAATATATATATATATATATATATATATATATATATACTCTTTCTTAACGTAATTCATTAATAAATAATAATAAATAATTTAATAATTTTATTAATAATTATAATTCTAAAATATTATATAAAAAATTAATACCAAGTTATTTTATTTTCAAAATAAATTTAAAAAATAAATTTATTTATTTATTTATATATTTATTATAAAATAAAAATTTATATTTTCATAAAATAAATCTGTAAATAATATTTAAAATCAATAAAAAATATAATTTTTTTATAAATTTTTCACTATTATAAATTTATAAATAAAAGATTATTAGAAATTTTTTTTTATCATTTTTTGCGAAAATTTTTTCAAACACATTAATAAAAAAATTTTCACAAAAAAATTAATAAAAAATTTCTCATTTTATAAAAATAAATTTGTGAGAATTATTTAATAAATAATTAATTTTTTTTTTATAAAAAAAATCCGTAAAAATTATTTTATAAATAAATAATATTATTTTTAGAAATTATTAATAATATATATAATATAATATAAAGTAATTCGTATTTTATAAATTTTAATTCGAATTCTAACCAGATAAAAATAATTCATTCATTATTTTTTTTAAAGTTTTAATCCACCCAAGAACTATATTTGTATGAGTTATAATATAAGTACATTAATCTCTCAAAGTTTGAAAAATAATACATATCTTGTATACCTAATTTTTAAAACACTTCTCAAATGGCACTACACCCTGCTCAAAGTTCTTTTAAATCATTTTGAAATCTGTGTTGATAATAAATGTCATATAGAAATTTATATACAAGTGACATAAAATTTTATAGATATACCAAGAAATGTGGTTCAACTACTAAGTTGAACTATTAATCAACACTTTAATTATTGACCACCAGTTCAGTATTTTGACTGAATTAATGATTGGTCCATTAATATTAGATGAAATAGTAGTTTTGAATTTGGGAAACAAGACAAGTAACTAATGTTGAGGTGTTTTTAATATTGTAAAAAGAATATTACTAGTATTACTTTTGTTTATAACTATTAATATATTTTTAAAAATATTAATATATTATAAATCTAAACCTAATTAATTACTTTTCCATTTATTTAATAATTATCGTAAAAATAATTTATCATAAACAATAAAATATCAAATAAATATTTTTTATTTATTTTAAATATTATTTTTCCAGTAACAGTACTCTTTATTGATATATTTATTTAAATATTTAAACAAGTTCTTAATTACATTTTAAATCTTTTAAAATGGAATTGCGTTGCAACGACCTTTGGAACCACCACAGGGTAGCGAAGTAGGTTATGTTTAATGGCGCATATTTACGACATGACACCATTTTCAATGTTGTGATAATTGTGATTTCTTATAAGATAACTTTTTTTTCTCTATTTTTATAATGATTTTTTGTTTCAGTTCTTTTTTTTTTAAAATTTTTGTTTTCTTCCTTTTAAATTTGCAACCTTACATAGCATGATTCTTCTTTCAACTTGATATTGATACTATTAGTATTCTAAAATTTAAATTCATAAAATTTAACATGATGATTTTTCATTGTCTTAAAATGTTATTTTCAATAATAATTTTCTTTCTCACACTTTTTTTTTTTTATTATTTTATCTGGTAGTCAAGAATAAATCTCTAACTTATATTGAGTAGATATATAATTCTTTACTTTAAAATAAATCTTATTTATTATAAGAATAAAAATAAAAAATTTATTATTGATTTTTATTATTTTTCATAATCCTATGATTAAGATGATTAAATATATAAAATATATAAATATTATAAAATAAATAATAACCATACAAATAAATTTTTAATTCTAACTATAAAATAAAAATAAGGTATTTGCATAGATCCTCTAGTTCAACATAGTGAATTAACTAAGTTTAATGTGTGTTATTGTCTTATTAGGGTACATAAGACAAATAAAGGCACCAAATTTATTATGAGAGGCGAGTGAGTTTAGACCTATAACTACAAGGATAACTTATAGTAAGACATAAATATGAAACTCAATAAAATATTCATAATCTATTTAATTATGTTAGGATTATTTAAATCAATAATTAAATACTATTCATAATTTCAATTCATCTAATATTTATACGTATTAAATTACATAATAGTTAAAAATTACAATATAAATATGTTATCATATTTTCATAAATATAAATATATTATAAATAAAATATAATAAAATCATTAAATAAATTTTTTGAAAAATAATTATATATATTTATTATTTATTAATTTATTTTAAATATAGAATACTATATTTATATATAATAAAAAGTTTATTTTAATTTAGTTCTATTTTTAATTTTCAATTTAAACTAAATCATATCATTTAAAGAAAACGTAAATTTAAAATATAAAAAAATTTGATTTTAATTTTTAATTTTTGATTATTTTTTTAATATATTTATTAAGATATAAGTTAGAAGGATTATTTTAGAAAATTTTATATTAAAAAAAATTTCCACTTTTATCTTATATTCAGACATGCATTAATAGTAATCAATCATATTAATATTCATGGAGTAATTATCCCTATACTAAAAAAATTATTAGAAATTTTTACTTTTTATTTCATAGTTCAATTTAAATAGCAATTGAATTAGAGATGAAATTTACATAAAACTCACAAAAAAAATCTAATAACTAATCTTATATTTATAATCATATTTTTACGTTACATAAAAATACCTAACACATCATTTTAACTCAAAGTCTCTTTTTAGATTATATTTAAACTAAATAGGTAACGATCCAGTGTGTGATAATTCTAACAAGATAATAGTTTAAGTAGTGAAAGGTGAAAGTGATTGGTAAAATTTTAAAAAGAACTATAAATAGTAAAACTTAACCTTTCAATCTTTATTATCTTAAGTTTACCATCTTTCTATAAAACTTTTTTCTCTAAATTCTCTCTACCTTCTCTCTAATCAATTTTCTCACCTTCCATCCTTTTCAAGATCTGAGTATACCACTATGAAGCTTGCGGAGAATAGATCTACTTGGACCGATCAGATTTTCAATTTGGGTAAATTTTCTAATTTTTCTCCCATGACCTGAGAAGGAGATTTTGTGTTTATGGGTCAAATTTGTGATTTTAGGCGCTTATAGGACCAATTGGAGTTTCTGAGCGTTGATTCATAGGGGAAATTGCTAATTGAACTGAGGATTTTGAGGTAAGGGAAGCTAGAACTTTGACTTTTTCTTCTTTTGGGAAATCTGTGTTTCTGCTCTAAATCTGTGATATTTGTGTTGTTTTATTGTGTTTTGGAAGCTTGAAATGCTTGTTTGGGTGTTAAATCTGTGTTGCATGTCGGTTTCAAGCTCGGCCTGCGAAAATCCGCTGAGCGGATTAGTTACATAGACGACTGTTGAAATTCGCTTAGCGCGCGGTGCGCTCAGCACGTGTGTTTTGCCTTATTTGATTTGAACTGATGAAATTTGATATATATATATATATATATATATATATATATATATATATATGATATTCTTAGAAAGTGTATTTGATGCATGAATTGTAATTTTGGTGAATGAAAATGATAATGGGCATATGGTCAAGTATGTTAGAGAAAAATATATTTAAGATGATGATGGTGAATAGAATGTGGCATGTGGTAGATTAGTGTGTATAGATTTAGGACATCATATAAGGTATCCAAACCTCAATGTGAGTCCTAGTCACGTAGACTAAGGCCACATGTGGTGAGAGGTCGATGGAGGTCCTATCAGTTACTCAGAGGAGGAAGCTAGATGGGGCTACCCTGATGTTGTGAATAGTGAATGATGGCGCTGAGGTGAAAAAGACTCAGTTAGCTGGTCGTTATAAGACCTTTGGTCCATGTTTCGATACATCAGGTGCTAGCCTTAAATGTCCGAGATCCATACAGTCTTCCGGAAGGTGTCGGTCTTGATTGTGATGTGTGAATGTGATTATGTGTGTAAAGCTTTTGGTAGGCCCTTACACTTGATTGTGATAATAGTAATTAACATGTGCAATTTATTTTAATTCTGTATGCTTTTTGTATATCTAGCTTACCTTGCTTGTTTTGTTGTCTTTACTTGACTGCTATGATCGTGTTTGTTGCACGGGAGCAGGTGCCAGGTCAGGAGAGGACTCCTCTGCTAGGAGACAGTAGTCTTAGGATGTTGTAATAGTACTTAGATATTATATTTTATGTCTTTTGAAAAATTTTATTTGGCCCTTTTGAGGCATCCTTTTGTAAATGTAATATAATTAGCATTTAAATATTTAGATATTTGCGGACTGAGTAGTATAATATAGTAAAATGGGTATGTTACATTTTTTGTATCAGAGCATAAGTTTCTGTTCCTTGGGTAGTGGGTCTGTTTACTAGGATGTAATGTGATAAACTGTACACCCCTCTTGGTGGTATTGTTTAGGATGGCACCACCTTGTGAACACAATTCTGTTGATAAAGTAAAACGCTTTCTGAATGTAATCTTGAATTTGTGTTATTGAATTTCATCAGATTACAATGTTTAAATAGACTGCAAATTAAGGAGAAACTGCTCTCTCCCATTCTGCCGAAACTGGTGGGCAGTTCCCCAACAAATGGGTTGGTTAAGATTTTGCTTCCTCAATCCCTAATACTCGGTCAGCATAAGACCGTTATTTTAAACATAAATTAAATAAAAAATAACATATAAATCTGCATAAAAAATCTTCTAACAATCCCTCCCTTAAACTAAATGTCTAGAGGCTTTAGTTTACTTCTGACGCTGCAATCATGCCCAGCATACTCCTGATCTTCACAAACTGCTCCAGCTTGAGTGGTTTAGTCATTATGTCAGCTATTTGGTTTTGGGTGCTGTAGTGACTTAACTTGATTCTTCCTTCTTTGACAAGATCTCTTAAGAAATGAAATCTAACATCAATGTGTTTGTTTCTACCATGAAATATTGGATTCTCAGACAGTTTAACAGCTGAATTGCTGTCACACAGAATTAGAATATGCTTTTGTCTTTTGAAACTAAGGGTCTCCAAAATTCTCATGATCCAGATACATTGGCATGCACATGAAGTTGCTGCTATGTATTCTAACTCTGTAGTAGATAATGTCACTATTGGTTGCTTTTTGGATGACCATGAAACTACACCAGTCCTTAACGAAAAAACAAATCTTGATGTGCTCTTTCTATCGTCTACATCTCCTACATAATCACTATCTGTATATGTCACTAGAGTTATATCTTCTCCTTTCTTATAGAGTATTCCCAACTCTGTAGTCCCCTTTACATGCCGTAAAATTCATTTGACAGCATTCCAATGAGTCTCTGAAGGATTCTCCATGAATCTGCTAATTAGGCTGACCACATACATCAAGTCAGGTCTGGTTGCAGTTAGGTACATAAGGCTTCCAACTGCTTGTTTGTAGAGCGTGGCATCTACTTTAGGTCCTGCATCAGTTCTAGATAACTTCATTCTTGGAACAATTGGATTCTTTACTGCATTGCACTCCACTATATTAAATCGAGCCAATACTTCCTGTGCATATTTTCTTTGACATGCAAAGATACCATGTGTATTCTGCAAAACTTCAATTCCCAGAAAATACCTCATCTTTCCCAAGTCAGTCATGTCAAAAACTGACATCATAGACTCCTTAAACTCATCACACATGCCTTTATCATTGCTGGTGTAAATTAAATCATCCACATATAAACTTACAATAAGAATTTTACCTTCTTTTGCTGACTTTGTGAACAAATCGTGTTCACAAAAACATCTTTCAAAGCCATTCTGTAAGAAATATGCTTCTATTTTGTTGTACCATGCTTTAGGTGCTTGTTTGAGCCCATAGAGTGCCTTCTTCAATTTATATACCTTTTCTTCCTGTCCCTTTTCTATGAATCTAGTTGGTTGTGGAACATATATTTCCTCCTTTAGCTCTCCATGGAGGAATGCGCTTTTTACGTCTAGTTGAAATATAAACCACCCATTTTGTGCTACCATGGAAAGGATTATGCGAATAGTATCTAATTTGGCCACTGGTGCAAACACCTCAGTGTAATCCACTCCATAGTGTTATGCATAGCCTTTTGCTACTAACCTTGCTTTAAACTTGTCAATCTCATCGTTCTCCTTGAGTTTGGTTTTGTAAATCCATTTTACTCCAATTGGTTTTACATCTTTAGGAGCATGAGTCAACTCCCAAGTTTGGTTTTTCTCTATAACCTCCATCTCTTTCACCATTGCCTCTTGCCACTTCTTACTTTTAACTACTTCTTCAAATGTTATTGGATCAGTTTCAGCCTCTAGCATAGCACTAGTATTGTTGTCATCGTATATGCTTCCCCCTTCTTCATAGTCTGCCATCCACACTAGTTTTCTCCTATTTCTTCTTGCCCTCCTTTCAGCTGGGATCTCACATGTTGGAGTGTGAGATTCGTTTCAAGTGTATGTTCCCACAGCTTGTTATTCTGCTTGCTCCTCCTCTGATTTAGATTGTGAGTCACTGCTTTCTTCTTCTCTTTCTTCTTCTCCTTCAACAATTTCTTGGTGATTTTCTACTTCACTCTGCTCCCACCTCCAGCCTTTGTTTTCTTCAAATATAACATCCTTGCTGATTATTATTTTCTTGTTGATTGGATCAAAGAGTCTGTATGCCTTAGATTCATCACTGACTCCAAACAGAACACACAGTTTGCTCTTGTTATCAAGCTTAACTCGCTGCTGGTCTGGTGTGTGGACATGAGCTAGGCAACCGAACACACGAAAGTAGTCAACAGATGGTTTTATTCCACTCCATGCTTCCTCTAGAGTCATATCTTGTACTGCTGATGTAGGACTTCTATTCAGAATATGTGCACACCATTTTGTAGCTTCTGGCCAAAAGATTTTTGGAACCTATCTTCCAATCAGCATAGTGCGAACCATATTCATGATGGTTATGTTTTTTCTTTCAGCAATCCCGTTCTGCTGGGGAGTATAGGCAGCGGTTAGTTGCCTTCTTATCCCTTGATTTCTACAAAACTCCTCAAATTCTTTTGAGCAAAATTCTCCTCCTCTATCGGTTCTAAAGCAAATAATGCTTTCTCTAGCTTCCTTTTCAACTAAGGCCTTGAAGTTTTAGAACAAGGAGAACATTTCAGACTTCTCACTTAAAAAATATAACCAAGTTTTCCTTGTTAGATCATCAATAAAGCTTAAAAAATATCTCTTATTGCTGCGGGAAGTTGGTTTGATTGGCCCACACAGATCTGCATGAACAAGTTGTAGTTTCCTAGATGCTCTCCATGCTTTTTTTCTGGACATAGTGTGTCTGTGCTGTTTTTCTCCTAAACATTGTGTGCAAATCTCTTGAGGGGTTGTGATAAGAGGCAAACCTGTCACCATCTGTTTAGAGTCAAGAGTGCTCAAGCTATCATAGCTTAAGTGTCCGAGCCTATTGTGCCAGAGTTGAGAATTGTTTTCTGCATTCATCTGGAGGCACGTATCTGTTCCCATGGTTGTTGTTAACATAGACATCCTGCTAGCATTCATTGGGATTTCATCATAGTACTCCTTTCTCAGGGTGTGTAATAGTGCAAATGTTGCTTTGAATTTTGATACTCAGCCCCTTTTCCTGAAGTTGTCCTATGCTAAATAAATTTTTTTTCCGTTTAGGAACGTAATACACATGTGTAACAACATGTGTCAATCCATTCACCTTCATTCGAATACTCCCTTTCCCCATTACACCTATATGAGTATCATTTCCCAGCTTTACTTTGCCTCTAAAATTCTCATCTAATTCTGAGAACCACCCCTTGTTGCCACTCATATGGTTGCTGCATCCTGAGTCCAAGAACCACTCAGTTTTCTTTCCTTCTTTGCTCTCTACAAGAGCCATTAGTAATATCTCTTCCTCATGTTCTTCCTTATCCTCCATTTCTGCATAATTTGCCTTTTTCTCCCACGTTGGACATTCATATTAAAAATGTCCAAATTTATGGCATCTGAAACATTCAATTTCAGTTTTGTTAAATGTTTGTCTCCCTCTTCCTCTGCCTCAGAAGGCTCCTCTTGCTCTCCCTCTTCCTCTTCCTCTTCCATTCCTCTCATAAAATATTGTTTGCATAACCTGCTCTTCTTCCATTGAGCATGTCATTCGCTACTCATGCACTAATAGACTACTTTGCAATTCATCTATAGTCATGGTGTTCATGTTATTGGATTCCTCAATCGAGCATACTACATAGTTAAATTTCGTAGTCATAGACCGCAAAATTTTTGCAATTATGACACTCTCTTCCATACTTTCTCCTACTGTTTTCATGCTTTTGGCTATCTTTAAAGTACGACCAAAATACGAGTTCACCGACTCTCCTTCCTTCATTTGCAATATCTCAAATTCCTTACCTAAGACCTGCAACTGTGCACGTTTCACCCTTGTAGAGCCTTGAAATTTGTGCTTCATGGAATCCCATATATTTTTGGACGTTTCATCGTTTAGGATTGTGTCCAAAATCTCTCTATCTATTGCTTGATAGAGATAATTTTTTATCTTCAAATCTTTAAGTTGTTGTTGTTCTAGTCGTTTGAGATCTGCTTCTGATGCGTTTGCTTTGTCTTGAACAACATCAATTTCGTGCTCCACCAAACTCCAATACTCCTTGGAACACGTAAGAAATTTTTTATGACAGGTTGAACGTACTTTCCAATTTCCGCCATTTCTAATAACACTCTCAAATTTCCCAAATCTCACCACCAGTGTATCACTCTTCCCAATCCAATTCAGAAAGCAAAGCTCTCTAGTATTTTTCTCTCACTCACGTGTTTAGCTTTCTTGGTTCAGGCCCCTGTGAAGGAGCTCTGATACCAAATTGTGAACAGAATTCTGCTGATAAAGTAAAACGCTTTCTGAATGTAATATTGAATCTGTGTTATTGAATTTCATCAGATTACAATGTTTAAATAGACTGCAAATTAAGGAGAAACTGCTCTCTTCCATTGTGCCGAAACTGGTGGGTAGTTCCCCAACAAATGGGTTGGTTAAGATTTTGCTCCCTCAATCCCTAATACTCGGTCAGCATAAGACCGTTATTTTAAACATAAATAAAATAAAAAACAACATATAAATCTGCATAAAAAATCTTCTAACACACCTACTCCTCCTACGCTAGGGCTATAGAATTTGAGAAACAATACATAAATACGTATCAGAAAAACAATAAAAAACAAACCTAAATAGTCTACATAAATTGTACGTAATAGAAAAATAATAATAATAAAAAAATAAACCTAACAAAGACGGTTAAGATATTATTTAAAACAGAAAAACTCTTTCCGTGACTCCTCCTTCTTCTATCAAACGAAACATTCGATCGGCCACTCTAGAAAGCCAAGGCGGAGCAGAAGGCCAATTATGATATTATTAAAGACGATTTAGGTTTGTTTTCTTTATTGTTTTTCTTTTACGTACAATTTAGGTATTTAATTAAAGATGATTTAGGTTTATTTTTTTATTGTTTTTCTGTTACGTACAATTTAGGTATTTAATTAAAGACGATTTAGGTTTGTTTTTTTATTGTTTTTTTGTTACGTACAATTTACGTACATGTATTTAATTAAAGACGATTTAAGTTTGTTTTTTTATTAATTTACATACAATTTATGTATTTAATTAAAAACGATTTAGGTTTATTTTTTTATTATTTTTCAAACTCAACTGCCTTAGCCTTTCTGGTCGGCCTTAACCTTCTTGTCGGGCTTGGCCTTATGGTAATATGTTACAACAATAACTTAAATACTCTTCTTAGGCCAATTTTTCAACACCTCAAGGATCTTCCCCTAAAAAAATTCAACAACACCCTACATTAAAATGTAGCCCAAAGTTTCGTACAGGCACATGAATAAAGAAATTTATACTTCTCTTTCGAACTTATGAAAAGATTCTGAGGATGCTTGAAGATGCTCCCATATTTTTGACAAGCCTCACCAACGACAGGAGTATACATAATCGGGAGCAGTTCCTCAATATTTCAATTAGAAGTTTGTAAAACAGCCTTTAATTCGTCTATTTTGTACCAGCAAAACATATTTCACTTTTCAATTTTTGGAACTAGAGAAATATGTTGTTTTCATTTTCACTTTTTAAGAATAGAATCATGGACGAAAGAAATAACATTAGTATAAAATATTTGTAATGATATGCTACTTCATGCATAAAATATTAAATAGTTAACCTCATGAACAAGATACACTTAACCACAAACATGTGTAATGGAAATATATTTGATGAAAAGAAAAATCTGTCTAAAGCTCCATCATTACTTACTGTTACATACAATTTAGGTATTTAATTAAAGATGATATAAGTTTATTTTTTTATTGTTTTTCTTTATATACAATTTATGTATTTAATAAAAGACGATTTAGGTTTGTTTTTTTTATTGTTTTTTTGTTATATACAATTTATGTATTTAATTAAAGACGATTTAAGTTTTTTTTTCTATTAGGTATAATTTACGTAGTATTTAATTAAAAACGATTTAGGTTTGTTTTTTTATTGTTTTTCAAACTCAACCACCTTGGCCTTCTGGTCGGCCTTGACCTTATGGTAATCTGTTACAACAATAATTCTAATACTCTTCTCAAGCCAGTTTTTCAACACCTTAAGGATTTTCCCCCTAAAAAAAATTCAACAACTCAATGACCCTGCATTATAATGTAGCCCAAAGTTTCGTACAGGCACATGAATAAAGAATTCAAACTTATAAAAAGAACCTGAGGACGCATGAAGATACTCCCATATTTCTGACAAGCCTCACCAACAACAAGAGTATACACAATAGGGAACAGTTCCTCAACATTGTTAATTAGGAGTAAGTTTGTAAAACAACCTTTCATTCGTCTCCTGTGTGCCACCAAAACATGTTTCACTTTTCAATTTTTGGAACTAGAGAAATAAGTTGTTTTCATTTTTACTTTTTAAGAATAGAGATCAAAAGAAATAGCATTAGTATAAAATATTTGTAATGATATACTACTTCATGCATAAAATATTAAATAGTTAACATCATGAACTAAGACACACTTAACCACAACATGTTGTGCTGTGTAATGGAACTATATATGATGAGAAGAAAAACCTGCCTGAAGTTCCATCATTGCAATGTACTTTTGATTATAGTGTCCACTATTCAGCAACAGAATGCTACATATTTTGTTAGGTTTGTTTTTTTATTATTTTTCTTTATGTACAATTTATGTATTTAATTAAAGACAATTTCCGTTTTTTTTTTATTGTTTCTCAAAGTCAATCGCCTTGGCCTCCTGCTACGCCTTGTCCTCATAGACGATTTAAGTTTGTTTGTTTTTTTTATTGTTTTTCTATTACGTACAATTTATGTATTTAATTAAAGACGATTTAGGTTTGTTTTTTTATTGTTTAATTAAAGAAGATTTAGGTTTATTTTTTTATTTTTTTCTGTTATGTACAATTTATGTATTTAATTTGTTTTTTTATTTATTTTTCTGTTAAGTACAATTTATATATTTAATTAAAGATGATTTATGTTTGTTTTTTTTTATTGTTTTCTTGTTACTTTTTTTATTGTTTTTCAAACGCAACCGTCTTAACCTTCTAGTCGGCTTTGGCCTTTTAGTTGGCTTTGGCCTTCTGTTTTGGCCTTATGATCATCTGTTATAACAATAACTTGAATACTCTTCTCAGGCTAGTTTTTTAACACCTCAAGGATCTTCCTCCTAAAAAGTTCAACAACTCAATGACCCTGCATTAAAATGTAGCCACTACTAGAAAAAGACCTTTTTACGTTGGTTATATTGGACATTTGACGTCGGTTAACGTGACGTCGTTGAATGAGATGTCGTTAAATTTAACGTTGGTTAAGGGGACAACTGACGTAATATACAAAACTTTCAAACTTTCAACGTTAATTATTTAAATTATTTAACTGACGTTGAACACTTTCTGTTCAATCGCGTCACACTCTCTTCCTTCCATTTCCACCTCTTCTCGGGTCAACTTTCTACTCATTCCTCCCAACCCCTTCACCAACAAAACCAGAACCAAGACCCTCACTCTCTAATGAAACAAGACCCAATCAAAATATGCACTTCTCTATGGGTCAAAACCTTCTCATCTCCGCAAAACACCTCGTTCCCCAACCTCACTGGCTTCCTCTCCAACTTCGATCTATGGCTCTTCGCATACCAACGCTCATGCGCCCACGCCACCGACACCTTCCCACCGTATAACGCCGTCGGCACTCCCGTTCTCCACTCTCTGCTTTCCCTCCGTAACGCTGTAATCCGCAACCGTTTCAAATGGAACAACAGAACAAACCCTCTCCTCCGCGCCCCCAACGACGTCACCGTTTCCAAACCCTAAAACGCAATAGAACTTTTCTAGACATTTCTAATTCGCGAGAGATGGAGATAGGGGGAGAACCCTTACCAGTAGGCGGCAAACCACGAATCTCCTCCACGGTAACAAGTAGAGAAGAGGGAAACAAGCACTAGCGGCGGTGGTGGCGGTGGTCAAAAGTGGTGGTAGTAAAAGAGAGACTTGCGAGAGAGGGAGAAACGGGGAAAAGCGCGCAACCAAAAAAGTAGAGATCGCACTAGGAGTTGTCAAATAATAACCATCAACGTCGGTTACTAAATAAAACGATGTTAAATCAATATACAACGTCGGTTATAATACCAAACGACGTTGATTTAATGACTATCAACGTCGTTTAAATAAATAACCGACGTTGTTATATTTTCGATGACGATTATATTTGTAATCGACGTGGAAAATGTAGTTATATTTACAATTTTTCCACCACGTGTAAAATAACGTCGATTATATTTATAATCGACGTTATTTTATGACATTGAATCCCCTTCTTCTAGTAGTGAGTCCAAAGTTTTGTATAGGTACATGAATAAAGAACTTTATACTTATCTTTCAAACTTTGAAAAGACCCTGAGAACGCTTGAAGATGCTCCCATATTTCTGACAAGCCTCACCAACAACAGGAGTATACACAATTGGGAGCAGTTCTTCAACATTGTCAATTAGAAGTTTGTAAAACAGCCTTTCATTCGTCTCCTGTGTACCAGCAAAACATGTCAATTTTTGGAACTAGAGAAATACGTTGTTTTCATCAAATTACAATCATATACAAGCTGTTAGAAAGTTTAGAGAGAAAGTCTTGAGAAGATTCTAAGTTAAGTTGGTGCTAGAGTTTGATATCTACACTCTAGGTGATATTGTTTTTGTGTTCATCCTCTGAGGTTGTTCAGAGGAGGTGTTTGTCATTCCTTGTGTGATTCAAAGAAGGTGTTTTTATTCCTTGTGTGACTCAAGGAAGGTGTGACAATCTCTTGTGGGTTACAAGAGATAGTGAGGCTCAATCTTTAATTTTCTATTTTACATGTTTCATTTGTATTAGTGGTTGTAAAACTCTGATTAATTAAAGATAGTGAGAGTGTGTGATCATCTCAAGTTGAGGTGATTGGAAACTGGATGTAGGGTTAAGGATTTAACCCGAACCAGTATAAATATCTGGTGTTATCTTTCTCTTTCCTTTATCTTTTATTTTTCCGTTGCGTATTCTATAAATTCTGCTTGACTAAATAAATTAGGAGGGATAAAATAAAAAAAAGCGATTAAAAGTTTTTTATTTTCTTTACATTAATTCACCCCCCTTCTTGATGCCACTTGATAACAAAATCATCCATTGAGCACGAGGGTCCTGTGTTGAGCATAATTGGTCCCATGTGCAAGGTTGCTCTCAAGTCCAAATTTGCTGAGCGGATTGTCCCTGTAGCTAACTGCTTTATTTTGATTGACTTGAAATGAAGGAAAATGAAATGTATTCATGTGATTAGTGATGATTGATGTATGATGAAATTAAATGGCATTGAGACTTGTATTACTTCTATTAAGAGAAGGTTTTGCTATAGTGTTATAATTTGGTTGAATATTGATAATTTAGTGTGTATGAATTTAGAGATATTTATGGGGTATACAGACTTTAATGATGTTCCAAGCCACGTATAATGTTATGTGGTGAAGATCCATGGAAACTCACTAATTGTTTTGAAAGGGCAATAGGTGAAACTACCCTAACGTTGTATATTGATTGTGAGGGAATGAGATGATCCTAGGTTGAAAAAGACTTAGAAGGTCGGTAATTGGGAAAACCCTTAGTCCTTGGATATACCTCAAGTGTTAGTCCCAAATGTTTTAAACTTTTTAATTGAAAATGACAAATATATTAATAAAAATTGACACTAAAAATACAAAAAATAATTATAAAATATAATTAAGTAAACGTGTGCAGAAAGTTAAATAGTTAACTAGATAATTATTTTCCCTTTTACTGAAAGTTAGATGGGTTAACACATAATCACTAAGGTAGACCTTTACACTTATAAAATACATTATATTAATTAAGTTATTTGTTTGAATGATAATATAAATTTTTTTTACTAACTTACCCTTTTCTGTCTTTGTATATTATCATGTTCCTTATACAAAGTAGATAACAAGTTTATTGGGGAAACATCGATTGAGGAAAGTAGGAAAGTAGAAAATAGTGTAAAAAGTATTATGATGTAATACACTTAAAAGATAGTATATGGAAAATTTTAATTGTGTATTTTAAGAAATTTAAATTAGAATTACCGTAACAGGAATAATGATTATATTTTAAATTAGATTATATATAATATTGTGTATGTTACGTATAACATCTAACCATAATGTGTTGTGTAGATCCAAGCGGTGAATGCAAATTGTGCTCTATGTGAAGTGAGAGAGAAAAGTGTGATCTATTCTTAGAATATAAGGTTACCATAGCTATGTGGAATATGCGTTATGTATGGTTTGAGATTAGTAAGTGAATTCTATTATGTTTCATATGCAACAACATTGGTTACAGAATCAGAATTTATTGGCGAATAGATCTTGAAAAATTGTGTGGGTGGGAGTGTGGTGGTTAGTGTGATGCCACAGGAATGAGGTCATACTCCAAAATGGGAAAATGGATGCTGTAGAAATACCCACTCGAACACAACTAAATATCTAAAATCAAAGACAACGTATCTAAATCTTTTGAATCTTATGCAGAATCATATCTAGATCCTTATGCAGAATGATATCTATATCCTTATGCTTGTTTTGTGAATGCAGTAAAATAAACATCTTGGTGCTATTGGTAAGATGTTATTGTGGGATAGTGTTTGTTCTATGATCACAGAAAAGTGATTTTCAGTTATTGGTAGGGAGAAATTCTGAGATATGCAGTATATATGCTGGTTAGGTAATGGAAACATAGTAGAATTTATGATAATTAACTATTCAACTGAAGAATTTTTAGTTACTGATATATATTTTTTATCTTATTAGTATTAATAAGAAATTTGTTAATATTCCCTATGAATAGTGAAAAAGAAAAAGAAAAAACCAGATGAGATTAAAAGATAAAGAAAATATACAGATGATAGAACGATGCATAAGAGGAGAGAAATTGAAGTTGCAAGAGCATGTTTTGGGAAATTTGAAGTGGAATGAGACAATGTTTTGAAGAATTTGAGTGTAATCAATGCTGTACAATGCAGTCCAATCTGGTTTCCTCTTTTGTTTGTTGAGCTTCTAAGTTTTCAACTTTCACACTCTCCTTGCTCTTCCCCCATAGGACGCTATAGAGTCCAACCACTAGTAAAATAGTCCCACCAACACTGCCATAATTAATGCAAAGAAAAACAACCACCCTATAGTTATTTTCTCAATAATACACAAACTTAAGATTCCTTTTTCTCTTTCAATTTTTAATCACATCTTTTCACTATCTCTAATTTAAAAAAAAAAAGTTCTTTTTTAAGTGATCACTTAAAAGAGAGACATTAAATGTTCTAAAATTTTTATTTCATAAATAAAAACAGAAAATAAAATTATGTGATCACTTAAAATTATTTAGATAAAATGAAGTAGTTATCTATATATTTTTACTTGTTTAGAGATTGATATGAACCTTCCCAAATAAAGTGTTTCACTCCACAATAGTGCTGAGAATATTGCTGTGATTATAAGAGCTAGAGGAGTGAACATTGCTGTGAAAACTGGGCCTTTAGTCTCTATTGTGCAGACTTGCAGCCAATAACAAATGCCTGTTACAATTACACCCTGCCAACAAGGTGATTATTAGAAACAGAGAATGCAAACTCAAAAACTAATTTAATTGTTGGAACAAGTCAACAAAAAATTACTTTAATATTGTTTATTTACTTTAATTAACATTTTTTCACATGTAGACCTAACTTTGAACCAATAATGCTGATACTATACAAACATCCATTCATATATTATATATGAAATTTGTTCTAAACCCTAAAAATAAAACTTTTAAACTTACTTAGTCAATATATATATTTTTTCATTATATCATATATAAAGTTTTTCTTTTCTTTCTTTCTGATAAGTATAGTGTTAATTATTATAATAATATGAAGTAGTAATTGGTTTGCAATCTAAGTGTGTGGTCCATTTAAATCTTATACGTCAACGGTGTTCTCATATGATGTGATGGGGGCATCATTTTCCAGTCATAATGACTATGACATGATTATGAATTCATGGCTGTGCTGTGACTCAGACATTTCCCTATCTCCTACAAGAGAAATGCTACCACATTTGGACCAAGACTTCCACTACCCTCTACTTCTTAAAAATGGAGCACTTTGAAATTCATTAGAGGAATACTTAGACCACTCCAAAACTCTTTGATTATCATGCTCCTTTGGAAAATATCAACACCAATTTCTCAGTTCCTTCAGGACGTGAAAACTACAGAAACAAGTAGATTTCTATAAAGAAATATCACTTTTTTGTTTTTATATAGTACACAAAGGACCACACAAGGCTTCAATTCCTTTAGGGCATCAAACTTTGGTTGACCAAGTATTACAGTATGGAGTAATGGCCATGGTAGTCCTTCAAATTGTATTCTCTGAGATATTACTCTTCAAAGTTAAGAAAAACTTAAAACTGGTTTATGAAAGTTTTTGGGATTTTATTTAAGTTTTGGAGTTAATATCTTTTTTCATTTTAGTTTCTAATTTGAGACTTAACTAACAATGATAACATCTGTCTAGAAACTCTTATTAGTATTTTTCCTTATTATATTTCTACACTTAAATTTTATAAAAACTCTCATATAATTTGTGGTTTTTTATGACGTTACATCAACTAATGAAAAGTTAAAATTTCTTCACACCTTATGTTAACAATTTTCTCTCTCTTAATTCCTTTATATATATAATTAAAGGTCCACAAGAGTACTTCAAAGATATGGAAAAAAAGATAACTTAGTTGTAAAACAAAGAAAAACATCAGGATCTGAGTACTTCTGTATGTGCCTAAATAAGGGGACAAACTATTTAATATCAAAGATGGTATTCTTTTTTCTCAATCAAAGCTTTTCATCTGGGGGGGCACATTTTACAAGTTTTGGACCTTTACCTATTCATTAATCAGTAGAATTCAGATTTGTGAACATTTATAATATTTGTAATTTTTAATATATCTTACTATTTAGATTGCTGTAGTATCTATGCATGTAATAAGTATTAGAGACTATAAACTTACACAGTATGCCACAGAAAGAAGATGAATATCCCATCCAAGCTTCCATGCTGAAGGATTATTCCTCTCAACTGCAACAGCCACAACAGTAGACTGCATGAAGCTGAAGAAGCATTGTAGAGCAGTGAGGCGAAGTTTTGCAGGGTACTGCTTCACAACAAATCCCTGAAAAAAGTAAATATATTAGTGGAGAATTTTAGATGTAGTAAAATGCTTATCATAAAGAGAATTTCTATTTCTGCAACTTTTTTGCATATACCTTTTCTAAATTTAGTAAGAGAGATAACAGGAGGAGAAGAAAGAGAAATGTCAAAAAGAAGAAAAAAATTGTTTTAAAAAGTACATGTAAAGAATATAATAACTTGGAAATAAATCATATCACAAATCAAGTACTTTATTGTCATATTGTAATACGAGGGACAGAGAAATGAGGTACCCACCTGCAAGATAAGCCAGAAGGACCATGTAATATTTGCTGAGAGCATCAGAAGAGGGCCTTTCAGAGTATCAACTTTGGAGTGAACAATTGTTGAAGGGGTATGGTTCTGATTTTCTGGATACCATTTCATAAAACTTAGGGGAGGTCCTTTCACCATAGCAAATGTAATTGCTCCAGAAAGGCTTAGAATAGAGCCCAGAATCTTGGCTAGTCCATGCACACGTTTTATGGAAACGCTTTCGACCCTGAAATTTCCAAAACCAACTTTTCACCATATCAGAACTTTGATCTCCCTAGGTCTTGGCCTTCTTCAGAAAAAAGAAAAACAAAGTTTATGGTTGTTTTTAATTTTACCTGATTAAAAGAGCCATGATAAAAGTGATAGCAGGGATAGTGTTTGTGGATGCTGCAGCAAATGTTGCAGTGGTATAGTTGATTGAAACATAGTAAAGGTTTGAACTAGCAGTTAACCTACACATATCAAAGCACATGCCAAAAGGAAAAAGAAACTTAGGATGCATGTCATGTCACTTTCAGGGAGTATAATTTATAATTTTAATTTAAATCCTTGAATTGACAGTGTTAAAGAAGAAATGGGGTTAGGAAAGAGACATGTCCTTACCCAACAAGAGAAATTAGGAACAATTTGCACAACAAGTTGCATGACAAAGGTGCTGGTTGCTTACTGCAAAATCAGATAAATGTAAAGTTAACAAGCAAATGATTTTCTCAAGCATATTTATGGTGAGGATTAAGAAGAGTGATCATTGTAAAACTACTCTTTGGAACCTGTCGAAGAAAGCAAATGGAGATAGAGCAAGTGATGCAAAGGCTTGTCTGTAAACAACAAACACATAAGGGCTCATTCCCTTGGAGATTGCAGCCTTGGACAACAGAGCCATTCCTGCATACACAAACTGAATAAACACCATTGCAACATAAGGTCTATTTTTCTCCACAGTGGCCACACAACCCAACAAAAAACTCTTCATTTTGTGCTACTTATGAATGTCTCCCTAACAAAGGAAACTTGTTCAATATATATAGAGATTTTGGACTCAATATGACATGTTGGCTTTATGCTTTTCTTTATTGGCATTGTGCTTTATATATTTTGACATCAAAGTGGCACGAATAGGGTCCATACAATTGAAAAGTTATATCACTAGGCACTAGCATCGTTTTCAGTAGAATGGCATGGCTCACTGGCGCATGCTAAGATTATTGTACCTTTGTGTTAACTATTTTGCAGAATTAAGAGAAGCTTTTTGCAAGCACTATTCCTCAAAGTGATACTAATGAACCAATCATTCAATATTATGATCACTTTGCTAACTTGTTTTATCTTTAACAGGACCCTCACACCCATGTTATTTGACCTTAAAGCGTGAACAAAGTCATGTTATTTTGTACTGAAACTAAGCTTAAGAGATAAAATCTTATCCTTAAACAGGCTTTATTGTAAGGAAAAACTGTTCCAAAACAGTTGAAGTTATTCGTAGTGGTTTTATGTTTTAGTAAACTTTTATACTATGTAAAGTTAAGGTTTAGATATTTTTCTATTTCTTGAAAATATGACCCTTTTAATTTTTCTTTATGAAAATTTTATTTACTTTTAAAAATTATAAAAATTGTATGATTTGGTAAGAGACTAACTAAAGTTATATTAAATGTAGGGATTGGATTAGAAAAAAGACATTTTTGTGAATTAAAAGTCTATTCAAGCCTGAATTTTCATTATTGGTAAATATTAACTAATGTGGTAAATTAGTTAATATTTGTATAATATATAGTTCTCTATAATTAAAATTATTTAATAATAATGTGTTCTAAGATATATCTTTGAGGAGTTGTAACAAAATCTTTAATTTGTTTATATTGACTTAGTTATATTTTTATATTTTTAGTTTAGTGTGGAAATACTTTAGTTCTGTATAGTTATTATACAAAACATTTTAGATGGATGTGATGCATTTATAAATAGGTTAATCAATATGTTAATGAATTTTTTTTAAAACAAATTATAAATTATTAAAAACAAAACCATTACAACTCAAGACATTGAATGAAAAAAAAGTAGGTTAAATTTAATAAGATTTAAGTATACTAAAAAAATAGCTTAGTGTCGATAACCTAATGCTAACTTAAAAAATATGTAAAAATAAATTGGATTAGTGTAGGTCTAGTTGATGTTAATCTACAATTAAAAATCCTTTTAAAAGTGACATTTTTCTAATCATGCTTTTAACATCCACCTAAATTTTCATGTGAATTTGATGAGTTGGCGTCTGCTTTTCCTTTTGAAGACGGACTTTTCGTCGATGTTAACTTTGCAGTTCTTGTAATATAAATTAAAAAAATTATTTCAATTTTTTAAATATTAAAAAAATATAATTTCGTCAAAATATAATATATAAATGAGATATAAATTTTATTTTTAAAATCAATTTTGGAAATAAATTAGATTGTTGTTGGCGAATTTTACGAAGAATCTTAATTATTAATAAGTTTAAAAAATCTATTATCTATTATCTAATATTCAATCTATTATTTAAGATTTAGGAACTGAAATGATCTCATTTACATATTTTAATTCAATTTTATGAAATTTTTTTAATAATTTAAATAATATTAAATTTTAAAAATTTAAAATATTTTAAAAAAATAACTTTTTAATTTAATATTAAAAGTTTAAATATTTTTTATTTTAAAATAAAAATAAATATTTTTAAATTTGAAGTACCAAAATCAGAATTACTGGAACAAATTTCAACCAAATTATTGGTATAAGTTTGTACTAATCTTTTTTTGCATAATGAATATCCTAAATCCAAAGTTTGAGTTTATTTCATGAATTACTGAAGTGCAATTTTGATTCATGCTGGATATTATTACATTAGAAAATTTGATTTTATAAATTGGTCATTTATAAATGTTAATTTGTATATATGAAAGCATGTTTAGAGCATCACATGGACAATGGAACCCAGTGACTTATTGTGTATATGTTAATTTATTAATTTTTACAACCATTGCTTTAAAAGTATACTTTTTATTATTATTAAATCATAGTGTAAAATTTCATATTAATTAAAGTCTATAAACAATTTATTGGTGTTAAAAAGATAGTCCATTAATTTTGTTATTACACCATTTGTATTTGGAATTTAAAAAATATAATTTTTAAAACCACATCAATAATAATAATAATATATTTATTATTTATTATTATTATTAAAAATACTTTATTATGATGTATGTGGAAGATACCTGCAACCATTTAGAACAGAAAGGCCATGCTTAACCCATCTTTTGTTTTATTAGAGTTTCAAACAAACGATAAACACGTTGCTCGTGATCAAAATCAATTAATATGAAATATTTGGTGAGGGTAATTTTTGTGTCAAATATTGTGAAACTTAGATTTAATACTAAAAAAATTAAAAATTTTGAAACAATCTACTTATTTTTAAGATTATATTTTTTTTATGATTTGAAATAAATAATCTATCTGCGTTATTAATAATTTTTATTGGTTTTCTATTTTCTTGTTTAGACAAAACAAATCAATGAATATAAAAGACCTAATTATATTTATAATAATGTTAGGATAGTTATGGAAATTTTTTGTTTCTAAACATTTTTCTAAGTGAATTTATTTTCAGTTTTTATAACTTATTAAAATTATTTTTTCGTTAACTTTTACCTAGAATTTATAATTTTTTTTCTCAAATTACAAACTTCAGTTATTTTAAAGTTTCACTATTCAAAACTCGCGAACAAAATATCAATTTTCTAATAAAACCTTAAAGTTAGTTTATATCCCAACTAATACAAATTCCCAACTACTTGCATATACTATAAGGTTTATGAGAGTTTTAGACAAAGAAGAAGAATATTAAACTATACTTTATAGATTAAAAAAAAACTAGTTGTGAAGAAGCAGATTGACTCTAGAAGGGGTTGAATAGAGTCAGCATACCTTTAATCTTTTGTGGTGGATACTATGTAAGTGAAGAAGTAAGTTTATGAGAACTCGAGTTATACTAATTCACCCTAAACTCTTGGACTACGTCCAATTCTCCTTTAAGAACTCTTAAAGGGTTCCACTATTCAAAACGAGTACACAATGTCACTCCTAGCTTACAACGAGTACACAATGTCACTCCTGGTTACAACGAGTACACTAAGCCACTCTTGGCTATCCCGTTCTAATCTCCCCTTGAGACTAAGAACTACGAGTATTCTTAACTACCACTCCTGGCTACAAAGAGAATAGTATTTGAGTAAAGACTAAGAAAAACTCTCACAGAGAGGATATACAATAAGATGCTCCTAACTGAGACTTGAACTTCACTATGGAAGAATATAACAATGACTTTCTCTCTAAACTTTCTAAGAGCTTGTATATGATTGTAGTTGTTATAATTGTTGTCTTGTGCTTGGTGTTTTTTTCTTTGTCATCCTCTGCTTTTGTAGGCTTTAAAAAATATGACCGTTGTAGAAAAATCTTCAGCTTTAATATTCTTCAGATATTCTGATGATAATCTTCTAATATCTTCATGTGTCAGACTACTAAGATTTTTCTCTCAATAATCCTTCTTTGGAAACTCTTGATCTGATGACACCTATTAAAAGGAAATACAGTACAAATATGAAATATATATTTTTTATAACAAACAATATTTCCTTTTATTTACGAGATGATATATTTGATTCTATAACTTCTTATTTAAATATTCATATAACATTTCATTTAGCGTTATTACCAATTATACGATAATTATTTCATAAACGCTTTTCTATTAACCTTTCTTTTATTTAAAACTTATTTTCATTTGCTATCATCAAAATATATTGTGTGCATGTTATCCAATAGATTGTCCGGGTTGTAACAAGTTGTTTGAAAAAGGAAATGAAAAAAAATGTAATCATACACTATCTAAACTAAAATGATTAAAACTATAATTAAGTTTTTGAAAAAATTAGCAAACAAATTGGATTTAAAAATATTTCCTATTTAACTTAATACTAGGAGCAATTTATACAAATGTAAAATTTTGTAAAATAATGCATTTCATAATATATTAAGTGAAAATAAAATTTTGTAATAATAGTAGTTTATGTAAAATCCTTAAAATTTTATGTTGATAAAAGTATTAAGTTATAAGTTGTAACCAATCATATTATTAAATTATATTCCGTACTCTACAATATTTCAATATTAAAATGTTAAGTCTATTACATTTATAAAATAGCGCATCAAAGGGTTAAATAAAACTTTTTAAAAAATCATAGACTATATTACTAAGATTCTATTACAAATTTCTAATTCTATTGTCTTTTCATTAAGAAACTTTCTTCTGATCTAACACCTATTCCCATGCAAAATACAAGATTATAACAGTTAAACAAAGACAACAAAACAAGCTGGGTAAGTTAGAGATACAAAAGGGCATGCATAATTAAATAAATTGTACAGAATAATTATTACAATCACATCTAAGTTTAAGGGTTTACCTAAGGCTTTACACATAATCACATTTACACATCACATTCAAAACTAACGTCTTCTAGAAGACCGTATGGATTTCAGACACTTAAGGCTAGCACCTGATGTTTCAACTATAGGACCTTGGGTCTTATAACAACCGACTAACTTAGTCTTTTTCACCTCAGCGTCATCCTCTCGCTAGTCATAACCAACACAACATCAAGGTAGCCCCATCTAGCTTCCTCTTCTAAGTAACACTGATGAGACTTTCATTGACCTCTCACCACATGTGGTCCAATTTACATGATCGTGATCCACATTGAGGTCTGGATACTTTATTTCATATACCCTAGATCCACACGCACACGCACACCCACACCCACACCCACCCTTGGGGTTTCAAAATAGTTTTATTCACATTATAATTAAGATAAGTTGATGGATCAAACAAGCTAGTGTAACTTTTCTTCACAATTCATGATCAAATCTCTAGAATTGAATCACACAAAGCTCAATTTACTCCATCATAGAAACATTTTTAAATCAAGTTTCTCATTTACAAACTAACATTCCATATCAAATTTCCAGTTCCAACAATATATATACCAACATCAAATCAGGGCTCTAGTCATCAATTTTAAGCATTCCACACAAGGTTCCAGTATTTCCTCAATTCAATCCATACAATTACAGTAAACACAATCACAATGATCAACAACAATTTAGCAATAATAACCCCCAGATTTGGTACAAAACAGTAGACTCCTACTCCTAAATGAGTAATCACAGATTCAAGATCAACTGCATAATCTCAATTCCAACATCCAACCCTATAATAGTATAAAAGAAGTGAACTTTAAACTTAATTTATTCTCATAAAACTAGTTCAATGAGGTGAAATTTGCATCAATTTTATATACATTGATTTGGTCTTATCTGTTAATGATGAATATATTTTATTATCTTTTATAGACTAGCTGTTAAGAATCTCTTAATTATATATTCTGAAAAATCTATCATATTAATATAAAATATATGTTCTGCCACCTATTTAAGAAAAGGAGGTTGAAGAATAAAGTCAAGCTTTTCTAAAGAATCATGTCTTATTATAATATGCTTATTTTTGTCTTAATATTCTAACATGGTATCTAGAGCAATGTTCATGATTAGAGTTTTGTAAGGCAATAAAATTTGTCTTGACACTATTTGTCATTCAATCCAAAAGTTTTGTTCCGCTGTGCAATTTGATTGGTTTCCTTTGGTGGTTCTTTTAATGGTTCCCTTTAGAGGTTCCTTTTGGTAGTTCCCTTTAAGGATTCCTTTTGATGGTTTCTTTTGGTGGTTTCCTTTGATGGGTTCCTTTTGGTGGTTCCCTTTGAGGGTTCCTTTTGGTGGTTCCTTTTGATGGTTTCTTTTAGTGGTTCCCTTTGGTTGGTTCCTTTTGGTGGTTCCCTTTGGTGGGTTCCTTTTGGTGGTTCCCTTTGGTGGGTTCCTTTTGGTGGTTCCCTTTGAGGGTTCTTTTTGGTGGTTCCCTTTGGGGGTTCCTTTTGCTAGTTCTCTTTGTGGTTCTCTTGGTGGTTTCCTTTGGTGGTTCCCTTTGGTGGTTCTCTTGGTAGTTCTCTTGATGGTTCTCTTGGTGATTTTCTTTGGTAGTTCCCTTTGGTGGTTCTCTTGGTGGTTCTCTTGGTGGTTCCTTTTGATGGTTCCTTTTGGTGGTTCTCTTGGTGGTTCCTTTTGGTGGTTTCTTTTGGTGGTTCTTTTTTGTGGTTCTCTTTAGGGGTTCCTTTTGGTAGTTCTCTTTTGGTGGTTCCCTTTGGGGTTCCTTTTGGTGGTTCCCTTTAGGAGATTCCTTTTAGTAGTTCTCTTTTGGTGGTTCTCATTGGTGGTTTCTATTGGTGGTTCCCGTTGATGGTTCCCATTGGTGGTTCTCCTGGTGGTTCTAATGGTGTCAACGCTATTAGTTTCTTGTTGGTAAATTGTTACTAGTTGACTTACCAGCATCAATTTGAGGGGGCATGTTAATGATGAATATATTTTATTATCTTTTATAGACTAGCGGTTAAGAATCTCTTAATTATATATTCCAAAGAATCTATCATATTAATGTAAAATGATATGTTCTGTCACCTATTTAAGAAAAGGAGGTTGAAGAATAAAATAAAGCTTTTCTAGAGAATCATGTCTTATTATAATATGCTTGTTTTTGTCTTAATATTCTAACATTATCTTTAGTTGATATGAGATCTCTAACACAACTTCCTCATGTCAAGATGTCCCAACTCAAACGTCGATCTATATATAGATAGTTTAACAACAATTCAATAATTGGTAACCTAATAGACCTAACAAATTTATTAGAATAAGTTCTAATATTATGATAAAAATAAATTTAAGTTTAACTTATCCTCATAAAACCAATTTAATGAAATGAGATTTGCATCTACTTTATTATATACATCAATTTAATCTTATCTCTAGTATATCATATCTCTAACCTTCGTATAATTTTATTTACCTTATTTTTCTTTTTTTTTTCCTCTTTCTTTTTCATTTGCTTCTTTTTTAAATTTCAGTAAACCACACTTTAATAAACCCCTAAATTTACACTATTCATCTTCTTTTTCTACCTTCCTTCTTATTCTTCGCCTCCTCTCAACACTTTAAATACTAAGTATTATATCTTAATATTTAATTACTTTATGTAACAAGTTTGCATTGTTGGAGTAGCTACTTATAAAAAAGATGTGATTAGAAATTTGATGTAATTGGGTGGAGATGTGATTTGAAATTTCATATAATTGGGTGGAGAAAATGACTAAAAATTCGTAATAATCAAATTGAATATACAATAACTAAATTGAAATTAACGAAGTTTTATAATTTATTACCTGCAGCAACATGGAACTATTAAAGATGAAGAAACTTCACAACAACATGAATTTTCAATTTTATCTCCCCCACTAACTTGTATCACTTTAATGAATATTATTTTCATTTTCGTGTTGTGTTCAAGTAAAAATTATAACTTTTAGCATCATTCACGTAAAGTATTCAAAATATCACACATAATTAATAGAATGATTGATGAACACACCTTATTGTACTACCCATAAATTAAAAAAAAATAAAATTGAAGAATGAAAGTAATGCTAAATTAAGAAAAAAAATAAAGATAAAAAAGAACAATAAAAAATAAGGGTGGAAAAAAAAATTGGTACATTTTACTGAAATTTAAAAAAGAAGTATGGGAAAGAAGAAAATTATTACATTTAATTGAAATTTTAAATGAAAGAAGAGGAAATGAGAAAATATATGTGTTTTACTTAAATTTGAAGAAGAACATTTATTTTATCAAGAAGAGTGGAGAAAAAGAGACATAGAAAAAAAAGAAAAAAAAGAAACACTAATATACTAATATAAAGATAACATTTAATAATGATTATAATCTACTCATTATAGTAAGTTGTGTAATGAAAATTTTGTAAATTTTAGAAAATTTATTATAATGATTAAAATTTTAATTATCGAAGTAAATAATTTATTATATTGATTTCTATTTTAATTGTCATAATAAATCAGTTAGATTTTGAATCAACTTAATTTTTTTAAAGTAAAAAAAAAAAAAAAAACGATTTGTTTTGTACTCCTTTGTCTTTCTTACATTTGTCTTCTTTGTAGCATTATGACTCACTTTTTTATGCAACTCAAATAGGTTCCCTGAATTTTTCAATTCTTATTTTCATTTTTTTTACTTTGAATTTCTACAATTATTTTTTGTTTTCATATTACACATGTCATTTGCACTCACAATTTAATGAAAATCTACCACACTTCCAAGATTCTATTCTTTATCACGTAATATTTTGGGATTTTTATTTTTTCTCTGTTAATATTTAAAATATAAGAGATTATTCTTAAATAGATTTTCATTTTCAAAAATTGAAAAGCCCATATAAAATATTTTTTAGTAGAATCACTGGATTTTATAGATAATATTTGTGAGGGTGTCGTTGGAAGACACAGTAACAAATATGAAAAAGAAATTCAAATTATAAAATATTATAAAAAAATTCTATTTTCCATTAAATAAGTTAATAGATAATATTTAAAATTAATAAAAAGTATAATTATTTTTTTAAAATTTGTCACAAACTTTTCATCACCATAAATTTATACATAAAAAATTAGTAAAAAATTATTTTTTATAAAAAATTTGTAAAAACTTTTTACAAATAAATTAATAATAAATTTTTCATAAAAAAATAATAAAAAATTTCTCATATGAAAAATTTTTTACAAATAAATTTATAAAAAAAAATTTATGAAAAAAATTTAATAGATAATTAATTTTTTTTAAAAATTATAGGAAAATATTTCATTTATAAATAAATTTATTCTAAGAAGTAAAAAATCTAAAACAACTATTATTAAAAGTTCTCTCACGTTAATAAATAAATGAAAGAATATATATATATAATAAAAAAAATAAAGAAAAAGAAAAAGGAAGGAGAAAATAATAAAATTAAGTTTTGTTTAAAATAGAAATATACTTTTAACCTAATTATATATGTTTCTTTTTCTTATATTATAACTTTTATAGTATTTATTACAAAAATAATAAACTTACCATACATGTTAATTTATAATTAGAAAACATTTGAAAGATTCATATATATGTATATTAATCCATATATAATTTCTTCTAAAGATTTAGGTTTAGTGTTTATCATTATATCAAAGGCATGTTCTTTTTTTTTTCTTCAAAATACTAAGAAGGAAAAAAAATAGTTTTTTCATAAGCTATTATACATAAAGTAAAATTAATTTTGAAACAATTAATATAAAAAGATGAACAAATTAAGAATAATATTGATGTATAATTTTTGAAGAAAGTGATTTCCTAAATGAATGGATGATTTAAGTGGTGAATTAGATATTTTATTGTGGTGAGGAGCATCATATGGCACTAAAGTTTCATTAGTGTCCTTGGCAAGGACATTCCAATCCAATCAATTTTGGCACTATTATCAACCACTTAGGGTTGAGTCGATGTGCACTACACTCAGTTTTCCTTTTCCAATTTCACTCATATAAAACAAACTCTAAAGTTATGATCATTGCTTCAAAATATCATCAATTACATTATTTCTATCTTATTATAATCTATAATTCTTCTAATAAGAATCACTTTCTCCTTTTATATTTCTTTAAACTATATCTTTTGTTCTTTACCTAATATTACTTCTTTACTTTTATGTTTTAACTATATATATAATATCAAAGTTTTGGTAATTACTTTTGAGATATTGTAATTATACCTCACAATTTTGTATATTTTGTAGAATAGTGAAATTCAAAAAAGAAATAAATAAAAAGCATTAGACAAGGTAAATGGTTAAAGACAAAGAGATTACAAAATTAATATTATAATTTTGCTTTTTACATATACTTACTATATATATATATTAATATAATATTAATTTATAACATATAATTTTTTATATTTTTTTATTTATAAAATATCTCAAAAAAATTTTCAATCTTTTTAATTTGTTAAACTGAGGGTATACTTAATTTCACTCCCACTTTAATTTCATAAATAATATAAATAATATTTTGTGATTAAAAATAAATGAATTATATAAAACTTATTTATAATATAAGTTATTAATATATTATTAAATTTTAATTAATATATTTAATGAATTTAGTAAATGTAATTTATTGGATTTAAATTATTGTACTGAGTAAAATTAGATTTTATTAATATAATATGATGATAAAATTGAATATAGAGATATTATAGATTATATGATATCAATTATATAAAATTTTACTTTAGTATATTTTCTATTTTTACTTTTATGGAAACGTATATTAGCTATAAATATTTAATAATTTAAAGGTGTACTACATTCAGTAAAGTGGTAAACCATACTAGAAAAAATGAAGTATGTTTTTTCTTGAGAAACCCGTAAACATGAAAGAGAATATATTTTGATATAATGACATATACATTGACAAACAAACATGTTTACATTACATGATATCATTGTCTCCTTTGTGTTTGCTTTATGATGTTTTGGCAGAAGTTTCAAAAATCTCTCATCTCTTTTTTTTGTTATGTATTAATTTATGTTGATTTTTATTTATTTTCTGTTAAATAATTCTATTTTAGGCTATATATCTATTTATTATAATTCTCGTCAATATTTAATTAATAATTTGTCTAGTTATTTATGTTAGATTCTTATTTATTATACATAAATTAAATAAAATTTAATAGAATGAAAATCAGTAAATATACTATTTTTTTTTAATGAATCTCTTATTTCAATTTATTATTATTATTATTATTATTATTAATATAAATAAAATAAAATACCTTTTTTTGGAAATTTTATCAGTCAACACAATTAATTAAAACTAATGAAAATCTTGACAATGGATTTTAGAAACGATTTAAAATATATTTTTTTCAACTCATAAAAAGTAAAATTTCAACTATTTAAATTCAAATTTTGAATTAAAGAAAAACATATAAAGTATAAATACTTTGATCAAAATGGTAAATTTTAAACATTAACTTAAATATCATGATATAAAATATATTTAGAATGATTATTATAAATTTAAAATAACTGTTATATACATATAAAAATATTTTTAGAAATAGTTATTTTTTAATCTATACAGGAAGATGGTATAAAGAAAATCAACTGGCTGGATAGTTAGAATGATGATTATTTTTAAACTATTTTTATAGATTTTATTTATATCAATAGTTTAGAAAATAATCGTCTTATGAATCACACTTACATTATTATAAAAATAAAATTATTTATTTATAAAATATTTTCTACAAATTTATTTTTATTAAAAAAATTAATTATTTATTAAATATATTTTATAAATTTATTTTTAATAAATTTTTTATAAATTTATTTGTAAAAAAGTTTTTTATAAATTTTTTTTAAAAAATAATTTTCTATTAATATTTTATTTACTATAATAATAATAGAAAGTTTATAAGAAATTTATGAAAAAAATTATATTTTCTTAATAATTTTATATATTCTGGAAATTTTATATGAGAAATTTGTTGAATTTGTATGATGAACATATTATAGTTTTTTTATTCTTCTTTTCAGTTTGATTATTACTTTCTTTTATAATATTTTGTTTGTTAACCATGAATATTTTATCTTGTAAGTCTCTTCACTACAAAGTTAGTTAAATTTGTGGCACACTTTTAGATGGGTTCATATTCTTCTTTCACCAAACGTTTTAAGTAAATATATTTTGATAATTTTTTTTCATATAATTATTTAACAAATTTTTAATAATAATATAATATAATTTTTTTACTGTTATTATTATTATATTATTTTAAAGGGTTGTCAAATAATTATATATAAAAAATGGATTGTTAAAATATATTTTTCTTTTTCTATTATCTTGTTTTGATAATATTATAAAGAAATAAATAAAGTTGAGTATCCATTGTATTATCATTAAAAATATTTATTAATAAATCACAAGTCAAATATATATATATATATATATAAATAAAAGTATAATATTTTTTTTTATTTTAAAATTTTAAAGTAATAGATTTTATAAATCTTTTCGTTTATATATATATATATATATATATTATTTTATTTAATATAAAACTTAAACTCATATTTACTCTAAAAACGTTGAGATTATATATTCAACATGCAAAAAATCATAGTAAAGTTGTTTAAATCTATAAAATTTATAAGTTTTTCTTTTTTTTATTTGGTCATCTTTTTAATTTTTTAGGTTCACTGAACCTAAAGTTAAAAAGTTGTTTTTTTTTATCCCTTTGACATTTCAGATTTAGATGGTGGTGAAGTTTGTGATTTCATCCTCTAAGCATTGAGATCATATTAGAATGAAAATAACAAAATAAAAAAGTGTATAATTAAATTGAAAAAAAAAAATCGAAAAATCAAATGCATTAATAAATCAATATCAACCTTTTAAATTGATAAAGTATAAAGGAAATATTTACATGGAGAATAGTTTGTTGGTTGATCAAAATTTAATTGAACTATGCTAGATTGGATAAAGATAAATTGAGAGAAACATTACTTGTAAAAGGAAAATCTAATTATGATACTCACCCTTCCTTTACTACTCAACCTCACATTGTTGATAATGATAATGAATATATATCTTGAAGACTTTCAAAATACACTTCAATATCTACTTCTGATTTAATAGATAAAAATTATCCTATTGAGTTCTTTGTATTTTAAAATTTATTATCATCTCTATAATACTATAATGTCTATCTCTACAAACAATGAGCCAACATCATATGAAGAGACATTAAAAAATAATGTTGAATTAAGGTGATGAATGATGAAATTGTTGCTTTTAAGGCTAATCAAAAAATAGGTTGTTCACTTCTCTTTCTCTTAATAAAACTGCTATTGGTTGTTACTTGATTTACAAGAATAACTACAAAATTTTATCTTGTTGTTAAAGGATACACTTAACATGAAAGTTTTGATTTTATAGATATTTTTTAGTTGTGGCTAAATTAACTATTTTTCACTTTCTTACCATTATTATTGTTAACAACTGAAACTTAAACAGCTTGATATGAATAATGTATTTCTTCATGGGGATCTTCATGAAGAAGTAAATATAAAACCACCATATGGTCTTCTTATCAATAACACTACACAAGTCTGTAAGTTATAGTGTATTCTATATAGATTTTGTTAAGTTAGTCGTCAATGGTATGCAAGATTGTTTATGTTTCTTATTTCTCATAGGTGCAAACACTCTTCAGCCGATCAAATCTTGTTCCTCAAATTTACTACTGATACTACAACATCTCTTCTTATCTACGTTAATGACATAATTCTTACGAGAAACAATCTTAATAAAATCATTTACATCACTAATATTTTCGATCAAATTTTCGAAATAAAAAATCTAGGAAATTTAACTTATTTTCTTGGTCTTGAAGTTGGTCGAAGTGTTACCACTATTTGAAGATTGGACAACTCTATTTAAGTATTCAAGTGTTTTAATAATGATCAAGAAAATCAAGAATTAGGACATCAAAGATAACTCAAGAAGACTAAAGGAAGCTCAAAGATTTACAAGAAAATTCAAGTTGGAAGCAAGCTCAAAGACACAGAAGACTTAATTTATAGTTGGGAGTGAATGTTATCAAAAGGTAATCATCACTCAGCTCAAAGTGTTTTATCAAGAAAACTGTTTTTCTTAAAACTATATTTCTCACTGGAATAATCGATTATGTAATCGATTATGAGATTTTAAAATAAATAGCTTGAAGCAATAATCGTTTATGTAATCGATTATGAGATTTTGAAAATAAATAGCTTGCGGCAATAATCGATTATGTAATCGATTATGAGATTTTAAAATAAATTGCTTGCGGCAATAATCGATTATGTAATCGATTATGTTCGGAGATTTTTGAAAAATAAACGTTGCGAAAAATCCTCCAACAATTAAAGGAGTATCTGATTTTTATTTTCTGAACGTTGGAGAATCTCTGAAAAGAGTAAAACGTGTGATTTCAAATTAAAATAAAGATTTTATTTTACTTGGGAATATTTGTCTATTTAATAAGCATATCAGGATTTTTCAGAAAAACACCTTACTGATACATTCTTTACAACATTTTTCTGAGAAGCTTTACATTTTTCTCTGAGTATCTTGAGCCACAAAATTTTATGTTTTGAAAGAGAAAATATTTTGCTGTGCAATAATCTTTCTGAGAAAAATCTTGAGGATACTCTTGAGCAGAGCAGGTGCTACAATTTGAAAGCTTCACTCCAGGTGATATTTTCCTTGTTTATGTTCATCCTCTGAGGCTGTTCAGAGGAGGTGTTTTTGCTTTCCTTGTGTGATTCAAGGAAAGTGTTTCATTCTTTGTGTGACTCAAGGAAGGTGTTTCATTCCTTGTGGGACTCAAGGAATGTGTGGTAATCTCTTGTGGGGTTTCAAGAGACTGTGAGGTTTATCTTTAATTTTGTAGTTTTGCATGTTTCACTTGGGATTAGTGGTTGTAAAAATTCTGATAAATTAAAGAGTGTGGGATCATCTCAGGTTGAGGTGATTGGGAACTGGACGTAGGGTTAAAGGTTTAACTTGAACCAGTATAAATCTCTGGTGTTATCTTTCTCTTTCCCTTATCTTTTAATTTTTCCGTTGCGCTTGATAAAATATCTGCTAGACTAATTATTTCAAGAGGATTAAAATTTGAATAAATTAAACGCTAAAGTTTTAATTTTTATTCCATAAATTCACCCCCCTCTTGATGCTAATTGGTAACACGAAGTAGCGTTGGAATACATCTTTCTCAAAGAAAATACACTCTTGATCTTTTAAAAAAAATTAGAATGTTGACTTGTGCTCTTACTCTTATACCTATGACGCATACCTTTTGTTCTTCCATATCCAAAGGTTCTAAAGTTGATGATACCTCTCCTTCTTCTTACAAGAGGTTCATTGATCGACTTATCTTTCTTACCAAAACTCATTTAGATATCTATTATGTTGTTTATCATCTTAGTCAATTTGTTTCTTCACTCATTATAGATCATAAACAAGTTACATTTCACATTTTACGTTATCTCAAGCATTAGCATTGAAAATTTTCTTGATAACAAAAGCCAATAAAGATAAAAGTATTTAGTGATTCAGATTGAACCAATTTCTATTACGGGATATTTTGTCTACATTAGTAACTTAATCATCACTTGACATTCAAAGAAATAACAATCTGTCTCAAAAGGTTCTTCCAAAACTAAATATCGGACTCTTAGTTTCATCACATATGAAATTTAATGGATGTATTATGAATGATCTTCACATTCCTTATATCAAATCTATGTTTTTTATAATGATAATCAGAATGCACTCCAATTTATTTCCAAACAAGTCTTGTATGAAAAAATTAAATATATTGAGATTCGGTGCTACGCTGTTTGTGAGAAAGTTATTTAGGGGTAATCAAGCTATTGCCTGTAAGATCATCTCTTTAATTTAGAGACATTCTAACCAAGCCCTTAACTCTATGTAAATTGGAAATAACCAACATATATGAGGGGGACTCAAAATATTTGATTTCAGTTTCCTATTGCATGGATTTTCAGAGTTATCAGTTGTAAATTTTCTAACTGAAATAAAATTTTTGATAATTTTGAGAGCATGTAGAACATTGGTGAGAGATAGGGGAGGATTAGGGGAAGGCGAGCAAGTATGACCATAACCATGAATCGGGATAGTATGACCACTACCAACAATAATACCATGATGATTGCTAAAATTAAAATAAGATGAGAAATTACCATTGAAAAATGTCATATGAGAAGTAGCTCCGGTGTCCATGTACCATGATGAATCATGGGGACTTAGAGCATAGTATGCTTTGTCGTTCCAATATTTGTAGGAACACAAGAAGGAGACTGTCCATTCTAAGAAGTCATGTAAGCCTGCTGTGGTTGTGGCCCAAGAACGCCTGGCTGTTGTTGCTGTCTTGGTGGTTGCTGTCGCTGTGGTGCTGGACCCCGTGCCCAACCTTGGTTTGGATATGGGCATGGAGGAGCCCATTGAGGCATCTTGCTTGGAGTAATAAATGTCACAGAAGTAAGCTAGTTGTAAGTACATCTAGCTTAACAGAGGGAATGTTAGTAGTTTTCTATTTATACTTTGAATAATTCTCCTAGGAGCCGTTAACGTATTTTTCTATCTGTTACCCCGTAGTTTGGGGTTGGTTATCACATCTTGTAGGCTATATAAGCCATGCTCGTATCACTGAATAAAATCATCTTTTCTTCAATCTCTTTTCACTATACTTTACTTTCTAACAATTGGTATCAAAGCTCCGTAAAGGGCCTGATACAGTGTGCACTACTGTGTGTTGAGCGATGGCGCATCCATAGTGAACCAGTAAGCATAGTCGTATGTGAGTTAGAGAGAAACAGTAAACGCAACCCGCGACAAAGAACGTGCGCGGCACCAGCGCAAAAGCGACGATAGCGAACGCGCGGGGCACTAGCGCGACAACGACGACAGAGAACTCGTGTGGCACCGGCGCGACACCGGCGACAGAGAACGTGGCACCAGAGAACGTCCAGCAGCGACCTTCGACCAGGCACGCGAACTAGCGAATGCCAACCCAAACCATCGACGACGCACCACTACAAACTAGAGAAATAAAAAAAAGGGAGACAAAACACAACACATCACACCCCACAATGGATCTAGCAACTGCCTAGGGTTTAGTTTTTTTTTTTAAGAGAGACATGCGAGAAAACCCACGAGAGAAGAGTGAGACGTGGGAGAAAGAGAGAAAAAATAAAATTGAGGAGAGAGAAATTGAGGGAGAAAGAGAGAAACGTGAAATTGAGGCAAGAGAAATTGAGGAGAGAGAGAAAATAGAAAAAAGTAAACGCAAGGAGAAAGGAGAAAAGTGAAACGTGGGAAAAAGAGAGAAAAGTAAAATTGAGGAGAGAGAAATTGAGGGAGAAAGAGAGAAAAGTGAAATTGAGAAGAAAGAAAAAGAGGAAAGAATTAACTTGTATGAATACATTTGAGGAAAAGAAAATAGTCTCAAAGTTAAATATGTCTGTAGCTGAAAAATTTGTTCAACCAGCTATCCCAAAGTTTGATGGCCACTATGACTTTTGGTCTATGACTATGGAGAATTTCTTACGAAGCAAAGAAATGTGGCAACTTATAGAAGAAGGTATTCCAACTCTTGCAACTCCGACCGAGGCACAATAAAAGAGTATTGAAGAGGCCAAGCTCAAAGACTTAAAAGTCAAGAATTTTCTGTTTCAAGCCATTGACAGAGAAATTCTTGAAACTATTCTTGACAAAAGCACCTCAAAGGCAATATGGAACTCCATGCAGAGGAAGTATCAGGGATCCACAAAGGTAAAACGGGCACAACTCCAGGCACTGAGACGAGAATTTGAGTTACTTGCTATGAAAGAAGGGGAGACCATTGATAACTACATGGGCAGAACGCTTCATGTGGTCAACAAAATGAAAACAAATGGTGAAGCAATGAAGGAAAGCATGATTGTTAGCAAAATACTCAAATCTTTGACATCCAATTCAACTATGTTGTATGTTCAATAGAGGAATAAAATGATTTGGATGTTTTAAACATTGATGAATTGCATGGCAGTCTCTTGGTGCATGAACAACGCATGCAAGGATTCCAAATAGAGGAACAGGTCTTGAAGATAATCAATGATGATCAACCTCTTAAAGGTAGAGGAGGCCGGAGCCCATTTAGAGAAGGCCGAGGCTCATTCAGAGAAGGTCGGGTCTCATTCAGAGGAGGACGCAACAATAGAGGAGGAGGAAGAGGTAGAGGCAGACAATCATTCAATAAAATATTTATTGAGTGTTTCAAGTGTCACAAGCTGGGTCACTTTCAATATGAGTGCCCAGATTGGGAGAAGACTAATCATGCAGGAGACTTAGATGATCGCAGAAATCCTTCTGGTCTAGTACTTATAATGGGGTCTGGAGCCGTGTCTTGGGCCTCGAAAAAGCAACCAGTTGTAAGTTTATCCACCACTGAGGCAGAATACATTGCGGCAGCATCATGTGCTTGCCAATGTATTTGGATTAGAGGAATTCTAGAACAACTTGGAGCTGAAGAGAAGGAAGCATTTGGCACTGTGATATTATGTGACAACAATTCTACCATTCAATTATCCAAAAATCCAGTCTTTCATGGTAGAAGCAAACACATCGTAGTACGATTTCATTTTCTCAGAGATTTGGTAAAAGATGAAGTTGTGAGACTAAGTTATTGTATTTCAGAGAACCAAGTCGCGGACATAATGACAAAATCTTTAAAGCTTGAGAGATTTGAAAAGCTTAGTAATATGCTTGGAGTAATAAATGTCACATAAGTAAGCTAGTTGTAAGTACATATAGCTTAAGGGAGGAAATATTAGTAGTTTTCTGTTTATACTTTGAATAAGTCCACTTTGAATAATTCTCTTAGGAGCCGTTAACGTATTTTTCGATCTGTTACCCCGTAGTTTGGGGTTGGTTATCACATTTTGTAGGCTATATAAGCCATGCTTGTATCACTGAATAAAATCATCTTTTCTTCAATCTCTTTTCACGATACTTTACTTTCTAACACATCCAACCCTAAGGTGGGTAATTCAGCCAAGGTGAAGACCCCCACTGTGGTTGCTACTGTGTACTCCCATGGGACTACTGCGGACCACCACTGTCGCCCCTTGTGTAGTCGGATTTTCCACCGCCGGACCCACGACCATCGCCACCAGATTTTTTTCCAGAATTCTTGCGATATCCAGACGGCTTTCTACGATGTTGCGGGTGGTGTTGCTGGTCCGAATGTGAGGAATTTGAGTCATAAACGGATTGTGAGGCAGCTACCATCGCCGACTCCGAGCCCATGGCAGCCTCATTTGCCAATCTTGCTTCCTCAAGTGTGAGCATCGACCGAGCCTGATAAAACGGAGGTAGAGGATCACTCTGCCGAATTTATGTCCCTACACCGCGATATGCACTTGTGAGACCCGAAACAAGTTGAATGACGAGACGGCTCTCTGACACCGGTGCTCCAACATTTTTCAACTGATCAGCAAGGGACTTGAGACGTTGACAATATGCCGAAGCATTCGGAAAATTCTCCATCTTAGTATGGGAGAATTCGGCCTCAAGAGTTACCACACGGGAATGTTTGTTGTCTTGGAAAATATCTCTCAACCTATTCCAAGCATCCATAGCCGTGACATCGGGTTCAATAATTGTATGCAACAGGTCATTGGAGATGGTTGCATAAAGTCATGAAAGAACCGTAACATCAAGAGTCGATCATAATTCCTTTTCATCCTCAATTGCAGGTACTTTCTCTTTGCCAATGGCAGGAGGAATAATGTGATGAAGAACCTTATGAGAACGTGCACTAATTTTAAAAAGTTCCGCCCACGTAGAGTACTGGACATTCTCCATCTCAATAGTGATGGAAATATGGTTCCGTATATTGGAAACTGCAAGAGCCGGATGAAAAGAACTCTTGTTGTCTGACATGACGGTGGGAAGAAGGAAAAAAAATAGATGAAGGGAAATGAAGAAAAAGAAGTGTGGTTTAGAAATCTGATACCATAAAAAAATATTTTCCTCAATTGATCTCATTAATTAACTTGGAATATATACAATGCACAAATCGTAATCTTAACAAATAATATCTTTAACATATATTTAGAAAACTAATTATACACTTAACCAACTAAATATATGTTTACCTAAAATATAATAACAATATCTATATTGTATCCCTTATTTTTCTATCATCAATGGAAAACAAGAAGCACAATACATTTAGAATCGAAACGTTTACTTACAGTAACCTCAATGGTGACCTTTAATGTAACATCCCAATTTTTGAGAAACAAATATAATATATATATATATATATATATATAT